>JAHQIW010007127.1:0-132050 GCA_019055375.1 Parelaphostrongylus tenuis | reverse complement strand
GCCACGCCCTATCGCAGTCGCCCCCTCCGAATAGCTTCCATCCCCACTCCCGAACTAGACCACATCACAGAAGCAGCATTAGTCACCGCCCTAACAGGAGAATCCACCCATATCGTATCGTCACTAACACGCATACATATAATATAAGAGATCTCAACGCATCAAACGACCAATAGCGGCGAGAAGTCAACAGGAACTCAGAGAAAGCACGAGATACAGTAGAGGAATTATACCTATTACGCCCAAACAAACCAACTTGTGGACAACAAACGACGAAGAATACGACCGGCTCGTTGCATATGCTTCACTGTCAAACGCAATGAAAGCCGAGAGTCCCAAGGTCACGGAGAGAAGAGACGCTATGTCCTCCGCAGACACGCGCGCTGATACGTCCACGTGGAATTCGCCACGAACTATAGGCAACAACATACCTGTACGTCCGCAAACTTGCGAAAAACACTGGCCGAAGAAGCGCTAAAAGAAGACTTCAAAGAGAGACGAGCAGCAGTTATGGCAGAAGCTGCAGAAGCTGGGAACAGCATTCGCTAAGCTCAGCGAGGCTTCGCCAACTATAAGACCAAGATGACTGCACTCCGATACCCTGACGGGACACTTACAGCTTCCAGAAGGGCTATGGAGAAAATTATCCACCAACACTACTTGGATCTCTTTAGTAGCCATGTCCTCCTACCGTCATATAAATTGGAAGGGGACGAATATGCCGTTCCACCGGTTCCTCCTTCCGAAATTCGACATGCTATATCGTTGGTGAAGAACAGAACAACACTCGGTCCAGGCAGGATTAGACCAGAACACCTGAAGAACCCTGCCGCCAGTTCTTCATCAACACCTTGGCTCGGCTCTTCACTCGCACCTGTCAGAATGCAAGGTCTCTATCTAATGGAAAACCAACCAGCAAGACGTGTTGTTGTTCAAGAAGGGAGACCTTCACGACATAGGCAATTATCGCCCAGTCTGCTTGCTGTCCGTTGTCTATAAACTCTTTACTCGAGTCATCCTAAACAGGATTGACAAAACACTGGACGAAGGACAGCCATGCAAACAATCAGGGTCTCCGATAAGGATTTAGTACCCTAGGCCATATCCACACGATTACAAGACTTATTGAAGTTTCATGAGAGGAACAAACTACCGCTCTGCCTCTTTCGATTTAGTTCGAAACAGAAGCGGTTATAGAGGCTCTGGATAACCAGGGCGTCCTACTCGGTACACCAACGATTCTTCGTGAGCTATATAAAAAATTTCACGATCCAAAATATCTCCATTCTACAACAGTATCACCATTGACACGTAAGAAGAGGGGTTCGACAAAGGCGATACAATTTCGCCAAAACTATTCACTGCCACCCTACAAAACGTCATGCGAACATTAGAATGGGAATGGGAGTGAAAATTGACGGTCGACAATTCAAACCATCTTCGCTTTGCTGAGATATCGTCCTCATAACACCAAAACATCAGCCTAAGCGGAACGAATGTTGACCGATTTCGATAACGCCTGTGGAAAGATTGGTCTTCAACTAAATCTAACGAAAACGATGTTCATGAGGAACGGATGGGTTTTGGATGCCCCACTCACGCTCAACGGAACGACAATCTCTGAATGCTCTCATTACGTCTATCCAGGTCGTGAAAATCAACATGATGAAGCGACCTAGCTCCAGAGTTGAGCAGGAGGGAACGAGCGGCTTGGGGAACGTTTGAGAGCATCGAAGATGTAGTGAAGAGGACAAAGAACATCCGACTCCGTTGCCACCTTTTCGACTCGACGAATTATCCCCGCCCTGAACGTATGCAGCAGAAACCTGGTCGCTACGTAAGCAGGATGAAAGATCACTTGGCGTTATCGAACGCGCAGTCGAAAGGTCGATGCTAGGAGTATCCGTATCTCGCAAATGAGAGAAAGGATCCGAAAGTTCCAAATTACGTTAACGATTGAGAATCAGAAACGCAGTTCTACACGCAGAATATCGAAAATAAGGTGGACCGGACCAACGTGATGCTCTTCAACGACAACCGATTTACGAGAGCCCTTACCGACTGGATTTCCTCAGAACATCAAGCGCTCTACAGGGAAGACCACCGACGCGTTTGCTCCGATTTTTTCACGAAAGCTATACAAGAAAGACATGGATGCTCAGCGAGTCCCTAGAGCGAGGAGGATCCACTGGGGCTACTCTTGCACGCGATGAGGAAAAATGGAAGCGTTGCTGGCATCCGCTCGAGTCACTCGACGATCAACGGGACGACAGGTGATACAGGTGACCAGGAAAGAAAATTTTTCCCTGATAATGTATTTTTATGGTATAGTTTCAATGATAAAGCAGGCTTCCATGTTAGCACTTTGGGGACAACAGGGTCACGGGAGTTAGCTTCAGCCCTTCGTCGCGGTGACGGGCGTCAAACGAACAGTAACGGAGCAGAGTGGTTAGTGATGCGGCCATCGAGAGGAGGAAGCTAC
The DNA here is from genome assembly GCA_019055375.1 of Parelaphostrongylus tenuis. NCBI lineage: Eukaryota > Metazoa > Nematoda > Chromadorea > Rhabditida > Metastrongylidae > Parelaphostrongylus > Parelaphostrongylus tenuis. Next base: position 129,568 of record JAHQIW010007127.1, on the reverse strand, counting down.
TGGTTCGGGCCACTCCACGACAGCCTGCACCAAGCTTTTAGTTGTCAATTGATATCGGAGATTCCTTTATGTACATAATTATGATGGTAAAAAAAAGAACGCCAAGCCGCTAAAAGTTGGACTAGTTTTGATACGAAACAGATTATCAATGCTTTGAATGAATGAATCGCTTGTGTCATGGTTATTACGGTATTAGATATGGTGTATTAGTGATATGCCATACTGAACTGAAAAAGGGAGAAAGTGCTGTGGAGCGTCGAGGGAGGGGATCGAACTAAAGACCTTCTACTCGATGATCGGCATCACTATGGCACTTAGCACAGTAAATTGCTTTGTCGTGAGCGCGGCGAGGCACAGATAGAGCCGTGACCCAGCCGTACCCAAAATGTTAATCCAAACGCATAATGAGGAGTCACTTTTATTTATATGTTAACAACTCCGGGCGGCGTGTGTACCTCTACAGGTACGTGATCAAAAAGGTCCTCTCTCGCCGTATAGAGCTAGTTCCCTTAAATTTTTAAACACCTTGCAAAACCAAAAGCATCAAATTTCATGCACCCGATCGCCCCACTGCAAGCCAAGCAATTGGCATTAGTGCGCCACAGTTTGAAACAAGGGAACTGAATTGGTAAATTTTGGCTCTGAGGAGACATTATCACATTTAAATGATGAAATATCGCAGAAGGAAGAGACTTCTGCAAAGGAGATTCCAAAGGAAAGATAGCCGATGTGTCTGGAAATTTTCAACGTTTCAACGAGAAAACTATATTGTTCCCCCCCCCCCCCCAAAAAAAAAAAACCCACGTCCAGCTCTTATCTGACATTTTTCAAAATTTCTCTGATTTTATAGTCATTTGATAGTTTGATAGGTAAAGACTTTGATGAGGCATCTCAAAAGACCACCACGTTCTACTAAACGAAAAGATAACGCTTTTCTTTCGGAGTAGTAAGCCACCGTTTGTTTTAGACTTCACGTGTATTCATTGGTTCTTTTATAGTGGTTTTGATTGTTGAGTCTTTTTCTCTCCTCCAAATTTTAGAGTATTGCTGGAGAATTTCTATTAAACGTAGTTTTAGTAAAAAGGGCGTTCAATTTTTCTTAACATCCCTATTTTTAATGCAAAAGCTCCCTTTGTGGGATAGCGAAACATTTCCAACTATTTTTTCATACTCTTTCGACAATGCTCTGAACTGTAACGGGAGAAGACGCTTTTTACAGTGTACGACCTTCATAAGAATTTCAAGTGTGAGTTCTTTCTGTAGTATTTAGTGAGAAAGTAGAAAGAGAACGCACTCATTAGCTTGAAGGTTCGGAAATTTTCTACCGTCTCAAAAATGCAGCGTTCTGGAGGGAAGCAATCACGTTGTTTCTGCTACTCTTAGCCTTACTAAGGTTCTTCTGTGATATTCCATTATTTACAGTAACTATAAATCCATCTATATTGGTGATAAAGAGCTCTATTTTATAAGAAAACCACTACATGGTCACTGACGCACTTTTGCCAATCGGCGACCGCGTCGCGTGCCAAGCGAAATATCAACGCGGTCCGCAACGTATTAACAATTATTCAGCATCTTAAATATCGGCGCTTTCAGCACTGCGCTTGTTTTCTGGCAACGTACCTCAGTGCTCTGAAGCAGTAAAAAACAAGATTACGCTTCACGCTCGGCGCGCATTTTTTGCTCGGCCAGGTCTGGGGATGAATTTCATTAGAACTTCATAGTCGTTTTATAACATATATTGCAGCAAAGGGAAGTTAGTGGAGAATTTGTGTAGTCTGAATTGATTTGGCCGCGCGGGATTAGTTGATTGTGTGTCGAGATACCTCGTATTAGCATTACCGTTTATTTTATGATAACAGTGCAGCAGGAGCTATACAAGAATAGAGGAATATATAGGAAGATTACGGAGAATATGCAACAGCAACTATAGTAAGCGGGAGAGAGAGAGACTGAGTCGTGGAGAAAGGCCTGGAATTCACCGATGACCATTTATATACATTTCACCAAAGGGCGTGTTCAAGGATAGAGTAAAACAAAGGCAAAGCCAAGGTTGCAGACTGCAGAATAAGACTAGAAAGCATCTGTTCACAATTAGTTCACGAGAGAAGATCAAATACCAAAATAAGCTGGATTGCACGACTACTTCAAAAGTACAAAAAGAGGTCAGTAATGTCACGCTAGTCACGAGAGTGTTCGAGAACTTATTGTAAACGTTATCCAAAGTGCATCGAAAGTTCAACCGTTTTTCGATGCATATACATAGACTTACGAAATTGTAAATACGGATTAGGTGTAACTTATAAATCGGTGATTTACACTGAGAAAGGGTAAACAACATCCTCTAAATTATGGAGAATGTTGTCTACATATATACTGGCGACTGTGAAAGTGAATTTGATCTTCAGAAAGTACTTCATATGATGTATTGTAAGAGTGGAAAGAAGGTCACGTTTCATTACTGAAGTTTTCTTCACACGCAAGAGTTGTAAGAAGATCAAAGTATATGAGCGCGTAGAGAAAACTATGAAGTATCAGAGTAGCGCCAAAAAAACTGTCATTTTTTCCTAACGGAGAAGAAAAGTCTAATTAAGTAACAAAAATCGCACGCACTTAGCTAATCGCGATACGCAATCGGTCATCTATCGTCTCGACCAGATTGCTATGTCAACGCATTATTTCATTGCGAGGTGAGAAAGATCATCAACCAAAAATGGACGAATACTAAAGAGAAGAAGCTCAATTATAGCTTTAAATGAGAAAAATCATAACTATTAAAAACTCAGGCAAAGTTAGAGGTAATGATCTTCAATCTCGTCACAAAAGTTTTGTCTAGAAAGTTATGCAACAGCTTTGAATTTGAGAAATTGTGGGCTCTTATTATAACTTTTTGTGAGTTAAGCCAGTGATTTAATTCATACGCGATAACACTTACTTAAAGTGTTTATTGAAGTGATGTGTTTAGAACATTGTTTTTGCTGCTATTTTAATCCGTGTTATGATGTAATAAATCTAACTTCAAGATCAATGACTAGTATGCAAAATACTCGACCTCAAGCGAAAGTTGACCCGCAATTCTTTCAAACCGCGGAGCGGGCTACCACTAAGCCAGCGAAGCCACCGCTTTGTCACCACTTCTTTTTCAAACTAGATACGCATGAACAACATTGTATTAGATCTACAAAGATAAATCAACGCATATCCTTCTATCTGCGTTGGATAGCTACCGATTTCACCTCTCCGTTAAAGTTTCTAGTCATGTCGTCCAAAAGCAAAGCAAGTAGACAGATGTTGAAAGTCAACGAGCAAAGGGGAATTTTTCATCTTTTAACAGCGGCACCACACAACTTATGTATACCGCAGCTTTTTTTCGGCAGTGTTTTCACGCACTGAATCCACAAATGTGTTCGGCATAACGTGTTTATTCGCCTTCTGCTTAAAGAATTTTTGTCTTCTGAATGTCGTTGGATGCTGGTGGAGCCCACTCTCCCTGGTTTTTTTTTTGCGATACTCGTGGTAGAGCGTTCTCTAGTCTTTGTTTCATAGAGCAACCAGCTTCCATGAACAGTAGTAATAAAAGGGTCCATGGCCAGTTTGTCATCAATTTTTTGGACCCAATAAAACGGGAACTTAGTCGAATGGGTTGGCCGTGGCACGGTCAAAGGGAGCAGCCTCACGATTGCTGGACAGCTCAACTAGTAGAGCTCTAATTGCGCCTCAATTGATGAAATATTAGTGAAATACTTGTTCTTTCCTAGTCACAAAATTACTCGAGTATGGTACATGTTTCTTCGTTTTTTTTTTTTTGATTCGTAAATCATGATCGAATTAAAAGTACCCAAAAATCATGATTATTGAATTGGTGATAAAATCGTGTAAACAAGTCAATGAAGGAGAACAATATTATCATTTTATCTATTAGATTGTCTGTATAGACAGTTGTCATATATCAAGTATTGCGAGGTCCCTTACAATACTAGGTTGCCCCATAATTTCTTTAGCAATAATGTTTTATGCGGTTTTTTCATTTCAGATCGTCTTATTGCCAAAAGGCTGTAGTATGTTGGACTGTGTTCTGGTAACACTTGCATACGGCCGTAGCACCACCATTTCCTATCTAAATGAATTGGGATACCATAAAATGATGTCTTGATGGACACCGCATGCATTGACCAACCACTACCGTACTGCGCTTGTTGCCATCTACAGAAGTCTTCTGCTGTGACCCCACAGGCAGAATTTTCTCAAGTGGATCCTCAGCTGAAGATGAGTCTTTGGTGTACTACGAGAACAGCACGCACCACGCTTACTGTCTATCTTACAAGAAAGATTCGCCAAGTAAACTAAAGCTCAAGTTCCACATACTCGAAATACTATACTTCAGAATCGAGCGCTCGATCTCAACTGCTCATTCGACTTGTCGTTTTGGAGAAACTGGGCAGGACCACGGTACCACATCCACCGTATAGCCTCGATTTTTCCACATCACACTACCATCTCTTCGGCGTCATGAAGTAGCATTTTAAGGAAATAAAAATTCGGAGACTACAACCAGCTCAAAAGTAACTTCAGTGACTTCCTTGATCGTCAGCCTCATTATTTCTAGGAGAGAGCCACCCATTGTTTGCCCAGTAAATTGTAACATATCATCGATAATGATGACGGTGATTATATTGTTGATCAACTGATTCCTCCACATAAATAAACAGTTGAATTGAGATAAGTGTAGAAATGAGAAAGAATATATAGGACAACTCAGTAGGTGTAGAGCTCCTGATTCGATCTCACTCAGCTATAATAAGGCCTGTATCTTGGAAATTTGAAGGCAGAGTTGGATAGGATGTGACTTTTCTTGAACTAAAGGTAGCCATCGGCCTGTGAAGACTCTGAGAAGAGTGTTTGTGGTCTTCAAGAGAGAATCGTTGTGAAAAAGTACAGGATAAGTTCAATGAAGAAGGCGGGATTTTCAGGTTGTATCCGAGGCTAAAGACGTTGAGCACCGTCGCGGCTGATTAAAGCAAGTGAATGAATTTAAGGAGAGAATTGCAGGGATTTGAAAAGTATATGACAATGAATCGAATGATTCATGATAACAAGAAATTTATGGTTATCTTTATTACGTACAAATTCACCACGTAGAAAAATGTAACGCACTGATTAGATGTACCCTTGAATACCGTACGGTTCTCAGTGCAAACTGGCATCTTGGATTGTCACCTTGTTGGAAGAGCCCAGTCCAAAGTGGTAAACTATCGTCGAACCCACAAAGAGCAGTTGATTGCCTCTTAGAACACGAGGGCAAGGGTTTATTGCTCATGTTATGATTAAAACATCTACATAAAGAGCGCGTGTGCGCAAGAGGGGCTCGCGTTGCACACAAGATTGATTGTTCGATCGCGCGCGCGTGGTTCACCAAGCCAACCATCCTCGGGGGTTGGTAAATTGGAGTTAAAAATTGAAGACGAATGTATGATCAAACCAAATAGGTAACAATACACTCCATTCATTTCAGTTATTAAACCGTTATACATAGATCTACTTTGGTTAACATGCTTGGATGTTCGCGTACAACTACAATGAATTGTGCAACGCCATTTTTGCTTCAACGGCTCTCATTTTTAAGGTGAAGAATTCAAAAAAGAACAATTTTAAAGGTAAACAGTTTCCGAAAATATAATCATAAACAACATCATGATTTACAGCATTGTCAGTTTTCCTGGTTTCATAAAATCAATATTTTAAGCGATATTTGAGACTGATCTTCACATATACTTTGCGGATCTCACTACTTCTCGCTCTTGAATGGTTTCTTTGAGCTCGTCACCCGCGAATGGTTTCGATCCTCCCGCAAGTGGATTTGGTTGCTGCCTAGGGAAATCTCTGAGAATGTTGGTGAATGGATATTGAGTCGATCCACACTAGAGTCTTGGAATGATCTTGCTAGAATTTCCCACGTGGATAACAGAGAGTAGATATTTCTCAGTCAAGTATGGTATTAACTTCCCTATCTCAAAGGGAAGCGAGTTCAAACCAGCACTGTGTTCGTGATGAACGGCACCATCACCAGTGCACTACTCGTTTCACACAATTTCATCTTGAAAGAAATTTTCGCAAATTTTCTTTTTCCACATATTTCTTTCAGTGATCTCGTTTTGACATAGATTGCAAAAAAAGTGCAAACAATAACATTAAGATGAATACTTAGAGTGAATCATTAGCGTTTCCATTAGACCGAATCCAAATGTTCACTGTGTGCAGTGCGCATTGGACTCAATGCATAGACTATGATCATGTTAGAATGGTAGATGAAACGTTCACAAATAGAAAATTATAGTTGAGGAAAAAAAAGTTCGAAACGTCATAACGTTGAATTGGAGCTTCCATGTTGAAGGTGTGCACTAGGTGGCGGATAAAGTTGCCCATTACAGAACCGTTTCCACTACACGATTTTCGTAATAAACCAGTATCTGAAGAAAAAAAAAGATAGCTGTGACTGTGTGGAAAGAGCCATTTATCATGAAGAAATCGTTCGCTGTTACACTTAGCTATTTTCATGTCTTCTTCATTGCGGTTGAAGATCATTCATTCTTGCACTAAAGAACTCGCCGTGTTTGTACGAAACTTCAACATCGAAAACGCATTTCACAAATGTTCCACAGCAACTAACTCGACTAGGGTTTCTCGAACAGAAACGTTTATAGTAGCTTCTGAGGTGAACACGTATTACTGCACCTGTGATGCATGAATACAGGATTATTGCAATATTTGAAAGAGAGCATATTCTCATCGATACTGTTCAATATGATCATCGAATTGCTTAGCTTGACAGAATTCATGCTCAAATTTCTACAATTTTGATGGTATATTTCTTCCTCTAAAAAGGCCTTGCGACATTGTAGTAATAAAAATAAAATTATGCTGCACATTGAGCGCGCTTCTCTTCGGGAAGAGCTTTTCTTTAGAATTTTAGTGGTCATTCGATGGCATAAATCTCGACAATCTCAGTGGTGTAGCTGGTTTTCATAAAAAAGCCTTGGTGAGTTGTAGGAGCTAAAAAAGACTTCGTTTCACACTCGGTGCGCGCGCACTTCTCGCTGATTAAAGTGCGTGAGTGGCTGTGTAGGTTGATTCATCTCGCAACGCAAATCGCACTGTGGCTTGCGATTTCGTTATTGAATCTAAAATTTTCTCCACGTTTTGAAAGAAAACTTCAGATACAACATATGACTCTGATACTTCAAGATTTTCTCTATACGTTCATGAGCGAGCATAGGTTTAAGCTGCTTAACTTAGGCTTAGTAACGGTTTTATTTAGAAATTTCAAATAAAAAACAAAAAGCTAGCGGACGATAAAACATAGTTTCTTTCACAGTCGCATTGAGAATTCTAAAATTCTAAAAAGGAGAAAATATCAAATATCACAAAATCGCGCGAATTTTTACTGAGGTAAACGTGATTTTATCTTCACTGCTACAAAACATTGAAGAGGTTTCTTCAGAAATTAAATTACACTATTAAATTCTAGACTCAAACAACAAAATGATTACTGGAACTTTAAAGAAAGCAGAAAACACGTTGTTCCCAAATGGCTGAAAATGCGCATAGTTAACTGAAAAAAACCGTTTATTTAACCCTAACAAGATAGAGTTTTTATATACTAGAAATTTACTTTCTCGTCTTCTCTAAACAAGCAAGGACTTTATCCACAAACATTTTCACAACAGTTTTTGATATTTGTGGCTGTTGATTCCTAAAAAAAATATAAGAAATCTCTTCGAAATCTAAATTCATTCTTGACATTTTGTGTTAAACTTGGAAAATTAGGTTTTCCCATAAGTTTCGGCACTAAGGCTACTAGTACCAAAGTTTACTAACTGGGAGGAGTTTAAAACTGCACGATTTATTACTGTTCAATTGCGCATTTTCTTTTGAACATTTTTGGTATACAGCCTGCCTATACTTCTTCAATAGGGAGCTGTCGTGGGAACAAATTTTCCTGCAGCTTATGCTCGAATAGCTTGTAAGGAAAGTGTTAGTGAAGCGGCGCGCAGGATTAATGGAGCATGGGGCGATGATACGTTTTCAGGTAGGGCGTCTAGGAAGTGGTTCGCGAAGTTCAAAGTCAGAGAGAACTGTCTAAAAGATCAGTCGCGCTCGAGCCGTCCACAGGAAGCTCCATAAATCTTGTGCGCCGCTTTACTAGCATTTTCTCTTATGCGTCATTCGTGCTTGAGTAGCAAGCGAATTTGTCACAACGACTGCACCATCTTGAGCCAATTATAGGGAAGTGGTGTACCAAAATGTTTGTAAGAAGATGCGTAATCTGAAGGTAGCAAAACCATGCGATTTTATTGACTTCCCGTTAGAAAATTTGGTGTTTATGCTGAATGATAATGCAAAAACTTATGAGACCACCTAATATAGATAATATCTTACAAAAATGTCCTCTTTTAGAATGGTAGAACAAAGTCCTACCAATGAGTCTGTCACACGTACTATAGTTATGAAAATTTCATAAGTCGCTACCATATTTTCGACAAATCTTGAATAAAGTCACCTTTGAGAATCAAGACGCACGGTCATTAATAGAATAGAACTAGTGAAGACTTTATATATATGAGCATACACCTTGAATTTGTGTCAAGTTTTCCAATGTTGCAGGAAATGTGTATACAACTCCCTCAAGAGGTAAACGTTTTTCCAGAACAATGAAATTGTCGTTTCTTCATTCAGAAACTACTCGAAACGTCTAACTACGCAGTAATATTATTTTGAACGTTCAAAGATCTAGAAGTGTTGAAGTGAATACTTGATTAGCTAATTTCAAGATCTGGTGAGAATGCATAATTTATTTAGTACGATTAGTTACTCGTAAAATAGCTATCGGTGGTGACCTCTTCTTGTCTTCTTTCTAGTAGATTCAGTGTTCACTAATATTCAGCGTTAGAGCACTTCCAGATCGTCTCAAAGCTCAATGGGCAACTTTTGTAGAGCTGATTGGATGTTTTTTCTTGTGACTACGATTTTTCGAGGACTACGATTTCCAGATTAGTAGCCTTGAGTCTGATAAGAATGTAAATAATAGGATGGTTACAGTTCGAAAAAATATTGCTCTGTGATAATGTTAGCAAATGCCTTCGTTTGAGGTGCAAAAGAAGTGTAGTGGTAAAAACCCTTTATAATATACGACAGTGATCGCTTGTTCAACCTTGCTGTCGTGTAGGAGTTTGCTGGATTGCACTTGTTGAAACTGTTGAGTTTGCCACGTGAGTCAATTGGATGGTACCTCGAAATTGGGTAATTAAGCTTTTATATACTCAACAACATTATCGCAGTAACGAAAAACAATAACGATAATGAAAAATGGCGCCAGTGAGTAATGAGTTTATGACCCACAATGAGAAATGATGACAATGAATAATGGGTATGTAAAGAGAATGAGAGATCATTGATGAGGAATGATACTCACCACGATGTGCGAATTGACGGCTTGGTGGTTCTGTCGATGTTGATGAGATTTGCGAGTATTCCTGTTGGCGACGACGGCCGCCTCGATAATAGGCATGGGCTATCAGTCCTGTTGAAGGAGGCAGCCGCCACCCATATAAGTCTTGAAGTCTCAGCAACGATGCGGTGGTGAGATGGCTCATTGCTTACTATGAAAGCGGAGTCGCGATGCCTTGTGGGGCGAAGTCGCTAGGCATCGCTGGACGTCCCTTTATGTTCCCCACTGGCAATGTGCGGGAATAGTGCGATTGCACGTTGATAGACAAGTTTACTTGCCTTGCGTCCGCTTTTGACGATATCCTTTGGACGTGGCGACATGTATAGTGACCAGAAATTATTCTAGGATATGGAATATTTTTGACTTAGTCGATTCTACACTCCCCCTCCTCTTAGCTTTATAGCAGATGATCGACTTTGTCCGACACTCGCACTGTACTACAATACTAATAATCTTTGCAACAGACTTTCGTATTGAATTTATGGTCTTTCTGCAAATTTCTTATTCCCCTTATTCCTTTGAACTCAGTGCATTAGTACCGAAGTGGTATGGGAAAAGGATTTCATATCATCGAAATGCGGTGACTGTCCGTAGTGAAGACCTGGAATGTTCTAGCTGGTCACTTCGCATTTGCGAGGGGAAGCAAACCACTCAGAAAAAAGCGAAACTCAAAGGAGAAAATCTAGCGTAAGCTTCAAATTACGTATAAATGAAAAGTATGTCGAAAGATTCATGAAGCAGACGAGCAATTGAAGCAATTCAATGGATAAGTATGTACATTAACTGAAACAAATTCAGATCAAATCTTTCGCAAACAACTGATATGGAATTTCACTGAAGTCATACAATGCCATATGTCACAAAATGAATAGAACTTCATAATTTATAGTTCACAAAAATCCAATTTTAAATTCAACATCTTACATAAATCCTTATAAAAATGGAAGGACGAGAAACTAGAGAAGAAATGGGAGAAACAAAGAAGAAAGAAAGAGATCTTCATCAGCCTTAATTCGCTATTGAGAATCGTGATTGAGTCCATAAATTTTGGTGTGTATTTTTTCAACTGGCTGAACGATCCGATTCTCAGTTGATTGCGGTATTTCTTTATTCATGAAATTCATTTCTCAAATATTATTGCTTATATAAGACCCAATATCACATTTTTGAACGCGCGATCCCACTACTTCTAGCTGCAGTTCATTTCCTCTCATTCATCGTATCAAAAGTCTTTGAAAAATTCGCGTGTTATTTTGAGTGCTGCTTGAGGACTTCGTTCTGGAATCTTTGCAATTCCAAGGATAGCCAGGCTAGGATGATCCCAGGTTATTGAAGATGAGTGTTGAATAAGAGAGTGTAGCCTGCATCGCAAACAACTCGAGCACCCCATCTCTCTCGCTTTCTCATTATTTGGAATTAATCCGTCGCCTTATTTCGAATAGCCTATGTATACAAGGAATTGAACGAGCACAATGATTTCATTTGACAAGGAATTTGGCTGTAGAAAAAAAATTTCCTTTCGTTGGAATCATTAAATTAACATTCTAAAGCTTTCCCGTGGTTGCTGCGATGTGGCACTGATTCCTTCCACAGGATTATTCCTAGCTGTTTTCGGAGTGAATATATTCTCGAAGTGAGTGAACCGAATTCACGATATGCTTTAACTGACCATAAGTGTTGATTGCAGATAACCTGCCTCGCTTCAAGTCACAATGAGCGACAAGTCATTGAAACGTTGACTAATTACATTTTCGTTTGGAGTGTTTTCTTAAGACCAGAGCTCACATTTCAATATGCCAAGTAATCATTTTTGAGCCACGCATTTTATGTGATCTCTTAAAAAAGGGTTGGCTTATAGAGCTCGATACAAGTGCTTCGACCTTGCAGTCTCGTCATTCGGGCAGTTACCCATTATCGTCTTTTGCCATTCCTGCGCCAACTCTTAAAGTGGAGACCGGAGCACCCACACAGGACTGATAAAACACGAGAAAGGTAAATCCCCGCCTGACTGATGAGATCGCAAGATCGAAACACGTGTATCAAGCTCTATAAGTCAGCCCTCTTTGATAGACCACTGACATGCGTAGCTCAAAAAATGTTTATCAGGTATATTGAAATTTGAGCTGTGGCCTTAAGAAAACACCCGAAACGAAAGATATGATATATTGAATTTACCAGCCAAGAGCAATCGAGTGTACAACATTCTCTGTTCGATGAGATTTTCAGTGGACATAAAGTGTAAAACGTTCGTCGTCGTTAACTCTTAGTGTGGGGATTAGTGCACCCACACAGGTTTAGCAAAAGACAAGAAAGGGTAACTGCCCAACTGACGAGACTGCAAGGTCGAAACACGTGTATCGGGCTCTATAATCAGCCCTCTTTGATAGACCACTGACATGCGAGGCTTAAAAATAATTGTTTGGCATGTTGATTAATTAATTCTGAAACTATAGAATAGTATAACATACTGTGCCGGTGCAAAAGTAACTGCGGCTTCAGTGGGTGTCGAAAGCGCAGTGACTTTCTTAATTTGCTCCAAATGGCGAGATGGTAGAATGGCCAACCTTCAGTTCTTCTGCGACATCTCGTGTGGTTTTCAAGAGGATCAGCTTCGATGACTACCTTTCCATGACTGGGGTTAGTGCAAAAGTAATCACGGTTTATGAATTGTTAGAATGCGTTTCCATTACGAAACCTCTTAAACCACCGTAAATTCGTTAGCAGTTCCTGCACCAAAAGCGTCATTGATGTTGCGAGTTGCCTCCACTGCAATATGGCACTTGTTGAACCGACAGAGTGTGACCGCAATTACTTTTGCACCATCCAGGATCCCTTACTATGGAAGATAAAGAATTTCTTTTCTATAAAGGATGGAGGATAAAACTCTCGGCGTTGATCAATCTATGAAGGATGCGCCATGCATTCGCCCTCAATTTTTGATTTAGTTTAATGCTTGCATGCATAATTGGCCTTTATGACGAGTCACGGTGGCCTACCTCCGTACCGAGTCAGTACTGTTTATCTTCCCATACAAGTCCGCGACCAGTCAGGTACGAATTCACCGACCCCGGAGGAATGAATGGCTTGGTGAGTCATGAGCGCGAGATCGAACCATTGACCTTGTGTGCGACGCAGAGCACCTCTAACCACTGCGCCACACGCGCTCATCATCCCCATGGTCTGCAATAACTATAAAATAAATAGCAAGTATTACTCGAGTAATCCATCACTAGCAACAAGACATAAAGCGAGAAATGCGCATCAAAATGATGTAAAATATAACCACTTTACTTGCGATTATTCCCATATCAAACGGGCAACATTCAACAAGACTTAGACCGTAATTACTTTTTCATCAACCTAAATTGAAGGTAAGCCTGGAACCCCGATAGCGCCTTGTTTAACACGCGCTCTCGGGAAGGATGAGACGCGGGTTCAACTCCCGATTGAGGTTCAAAGTCTTGCAGAAATCATCTCTTCTTGATTCATTAGCATATAAGATTCAAAAGGGTCATGAAAGAGACCCCTTCTCTATGTTTTCTACATGAAACCCGTTATTATACGACGAAAAAGCCTTCAGAAGTAGAAGTTCGATTCAAAAAAAAATCCGAAGCAATTTTGGCGCCAAATTTCGACGCAATGGTGGGTCCCGCAACGATTTGTCGACCACGTTGACTTATCGTGAGTCATTTTCGTTGAAATCACGAGGGGAGTGTCTTCATTGTTCCCACGTGGCCGTCTATTCTCAATTTACTTCCTGGTCACTTACTTGATGTTTACCTCTCCTCCTCATCCTCCTCCTCCTCTCCTCCTTTTCCTCTTCCTCCTGCTCCTCTTTCCTCCTCCTTCTCCTTTTCCTCTTCCTCCTCCTCCCTCCCCTCCTCCTCCTCCCTCCCTTTCCTTTTTCATTGCTTCCTTCTTCTCCAAGATACCCGGTACTATACTACTCTCACCACGACGACTCTAACTCGCAACCTTTTCCTTTCTTCGTCACAGCACATTTGTAATCTGGTTAGAATTTCACCAAATTTGGTATGAAAATTGCTTCAATGGAAGCGAAAAAGCTGCGCAAATTTGTGTCGAAGGTTTTTTTTTTGAATCGTTTGCGCAACTGTTTATGGAATTCCGCCCAAGTATCTATCCCTCGTGGCTACGGTGAGTCCTTCTGTGCAGAGTAGGTTCCTCCTCCGAGAAGACCCTTGGGGTATCACCACCGTGTGGCCGTAATGGGCTCCTGGGCTCACTTGTGTAACCTGGGCCAGCTTTATAGTGACTCCTTGCTGAGGTCACAGTAGGGACACCCTTAGCCCTCTCCCTCTCCCTCCCTTTTTTCGCTTAAAGTTGCAAATACAAGCCGAACATGTCGTCAAATACGATGTAGTGACCGTAGTTCGCCAAGTGTGCAGGTTGGCGTGTATCCCTGTGATAACTACGATGTTTGCGCACGTTTTTATCGATTGGCCGCGGCGGTCGCTGTCGCCGCCGCGACGCACGCCTCCCGCTCATTCTCATCGCTTGCTGGCTCGTGTGCGGTCGCCTGGTCCGTCTCTTAGGTGGTGCTTGAGCAATTTTCATTTCCATTTTCTTCTCTCTGTGAAAATACCTTACTCCTCAATGTACAAATCGCTGTGCGTATCCAACATGCTGGACGGTATGCATAACTGGAGGCTCAGGAGGAAGTTACACCCCTCGGTAGAGCAAGATGCGGGTTCGACACCGGCCTGGGTCGGAAGTCTTAAGTATCACTGAGCAGCCTTGGGTATGTTGTAACCTCATAAAACTGCTTTGAGGGTAGCGAAATAAGAATGTTATAGGCAACTAGTGTTCCTAGTCGTGTGGCCTACTAGGCATAATCCTAGTCGAAGTTTTTTCTTTGTAAGTATTTCTGTTTGTAACAAACATTGCACTCGATTGCTTTGAGACCTCGCTCAAGAACAACGGCATTGTTTGTTACGTACACCGATGTAACAGCCCAATGCCACGCAATCGATAATTAATCACTATGAATGAACGCCACGGTGATTGTTCCATGGTACGTCGATTGTAAAAGATTTTCGTCGATTCCTCTACAGAGGGGTAGATCCCCGTGGAACTGACTAGACGAAAATGCGCTGCAAGTGACGAGACTGGAAAGCCGAAAGACGTGTCTTGCATTGTATAAGTGCCTACAACAGACTTCGTGAGGGGCTGAAAACATTGTTGATTTATATTTCTGTTTGCTCAGTTGAATCACTTCGAAGTTTGCGCCCCATTGAATTCTGGGGCCAGAGGAACCCCCAAGAGGACGACGAGGGGAGAGGGAGGGGGGAGGGAGGGAAGGAGGGTGATAGTTATGATGTTGTAAGTTTACTGAATGGGGACCATCCCGAGCTGCCCCTTTGATTGACATTCTATGCATTAGAAGCCTTACAACTCAGCGGATTAGGGTCTTACTTTGGTGTCATGATTGTTCTCTCCAGTGAAGCAAAGTTATATGTTAAGGTGTGGGATCTGATTGTTTTCCGCAACTTTTGTCGTCTCATTTTTGCTGAATCATTGCTGGTTTTGGTGTACACTATAATTCGAATATCAGGTTGAGAGAATGAGTGTTGCGGACCCTGTGAGCGTTGCTGCTGCTCCCCAGGAAGTCGAACTTCCTACTGTCGAAGACAATGACACCAAGAAATCCATTGTAAACGACGAAAAAATGGAAGAGGAGGTTAGTGATTGAATTTTTTCTCGCGATTACTTTACGCTTAAATACATTCTTTCAGCCTGATGAGAAGGACAAGAAGAAAGAGAGGAAGTCGCGTCGTGATTCGCGCTCGAAGTCACGAAGTCGTTCTCGTTCAAGTTCCCGTTCAAGAAGTCGTAGTGCTAGCAGATCGAGAAGCAGAAGCAGAGGGTAAGTATAAGTATTCTGATGAGAGAAGAATCAACTCCAATCGGTGGTTGAGTCTGGTCAAAACTGTAATAACGAGTTGAGGATTAAATCAAGAAGAAAGTAGTGCAGTAGACAATTTATTAACCTTGAGAGATCAAAACTGCATGGTTTGAATGTCGTTCAGCTGTGCATTTCGCACGAAAACTGTGGTATGCGAGTTGCCTGTAATTGTTTTAAGATAGGGCTGATATGGAAGGAAATTCTGCTGCTTCTGCAGGAGTAACTTGTAGGGAAAAGTGTTAGTGAAGCGGCGTGCAAGATTAATGGAACCTTTTATGGACGGCCTGAGCATGACTGATCTTTCAGAGTGTCCTCTCCAGTTTTGAATTTCACGGACCACTTTTAAGCCGTTTTGCATCAGTAGCATCGCTCCAAACTCTATTAGTCTTGCGCGCCGCTTCGCTAACATTTTCACCCATGTACCATTCGTGCATGGTTAGCAAGCGAATTTGTTCCCAGACAGCTCCATCTAAGGGTGAGTATAGGCAAGATGTATGGTAAAATTTTCGCAAGAATATGCGGGATTGAACGACACCAATATCAGTTTGATAACTATTGCTCTGGTGCCAAAACTTTTGGTGCGATATAATACAATGTTTGATTGTAGATGATCATCCGAATTCAGGCGTGAACGTCGTCGATCTCGTCGCTCTAGGTCGCGTTCTCGTACATACTCTCCTATACCATCAAGTAGCCGTCGCGTTGTCAATGGTAGAATCCACGTTTCTGACCTCACGGCCTCAATTTCCAAGAGGGATCTTGAGAAGGCGTTCGAGTAAGTTGTTCTTCCTTTTGAGTGAACAGAGAAGTTGCTACGTGATGTGTGAAGTTATTCTTTTCTTTACAGGAAATTCGGTAAAGTGGTTGACATCTGGCTTGCATCTTATCATCCCTTCTACGCCTTCATCACGTACAAAAGGGACGAAGATGCTGAGGAAGCTATCCGGAAAATGAACGATTCGTGCGTTTTTACTGATTATCGTGGTTGTCCGTCGCAGTAATTGTGCAGCGCTGTAGTGATTGGGAACGATAGGAAGTGTCACATTCTTGTTTTTCAGGTATATTCGTCGTCAGCGCATCCGCGTCGCCCATGCCTTACCTCGCAGGGAGCGTTTCGGTTTTCGATCAGCATTTGGTGGTGCCTACGGCGGTGGAGGATACGGAGGATCGTACGGAAGACGGTGAGTGCTTTAACTAGAAGTGTTGTCTTTTCGCCAGTGAGACCATAGAGTTTGGGGTAAAGTTGGGTTACTTTCTTTGTATAATGTTTTGTAGTTGCTGTAGCGAGGCTGTACTAACGAAACTGAGTATATGTGTGAAGAGCATACATATGAAAATAGCAGTTTGGTTCAAGGTGGTGTCAGCATTCTGTGTGCATGATTGCAGCATTTAGTGTTTGAACATAAACAAGTACTAGTTTCACATACTCGTTTCACCGTCTAGGCATACGCTTGCTTGGAACATTTTGTAGGGTGAGACCACCGGCTACCAAACCATGTTTGGTTTTCAGTTTAACTACTTGTGTCTAAGTTCTGTACTCTTCCAAGCGCTCACCTCACCGTTTATGTTGCACAGAACATCGAGTCGTACGGCCACGTTAATATAGCTATGGTTACTAGTATTTTTGATCGACTTCGGGTAATGATTTGAACGGCAGCCATGTATAACCTTAACTTTTCAGTCATTTGACCTTAGTGTTTGTGCCAATTCGGCACGGAGAGTGTATAACAAGTACGCATAAGCACACAAACACGTGTATATACGATTAGTTTGTGAGTAGAGGTGTCAGTTAATGCAATTTTTTCAAAAAACAAGTTTTAATCACATCGACCTACAGGTGTTGTAGGGCGATTTACTCACCAAGGATGTCAGTACACCGAGCAACATTATTGTGGTGTGCGACGTTATAGTAGTATCCTTGAAATGGTGTGCAACAAAAGAGCTTTTATAGTGGAACTGTACCGAAGTCCAAGAATGTTCAAATCTCTGGCTTGCTTTCCAAAGCATCTTATGTAATTTTCTCAGGTCTTGCACACTTAGATCGGATCACACTCCCATAAAGTTTGTAGCTGTGTGCACGTTAATTGTTGACCTTGTTATTTAATTATTTTGAGACATATTCGCAGTGAAGGCGCCGGAAGTGTGTGGTAGATTCTGCGACTGGAACATGACATTTATGAAATTGTGATAGTTGTTACTTTTTTATCAGTAAACAGCGAACACGCTTTCGCAGTGTAAACGAAGTTTTAATCATAGACATTCTTTTGCTCGCACCACCACATCGATCGTCGTTTTCATATTACAGCTACTTCAACCAGATGAATACAGTAGTCGTTCTGAAATGAGACTGAAACGGTGGTGTGTTGAATCACTATCTAGCTAGCATACCAGCCAGTAAATCGTAAGCATTCGCCTACTTTTGGCATCAGTACACTCTGATGTACATTTTAGCGTTGGTCCTTGATGTTTTGGATGGTGGTGATGTTGTATGGGAATTCGAACGCGGCACATATGGTCGCGTTGTGTGTTAGAAGCCGCACACTGTCATGGATTTTGGTGACGGCGAAGATAGAAGCCACTTTGTTCGGCGTTGGATAATGGTTGTTGGTTGATGAAATGACCAACAGTATGGATAATGGTATGGTGTGGTGCAGGAAGTAGATCGCATTCCTTTCAAGGTATGTCAGTGTACGACGGATAACTGTGGCTGGGGTGCTGCCACTCAACTGAAATGCGCGCAAATAATCGCATAATGTTTCCGAAAGGGCTTTATACAGTTGCGTTTAACGTCCATAATTAATTTTATGTACATTTTTAGCCGCAGAAGAAGCATCACAAAAAGCCCGATCCGCACGTCAAGGTTGGTTTAAGCACGTGATGGTGAGTTATTTTGCACACTTCTAAACTATGCATCTCTTAGGAAGTCCCGTTCACGCAGTCGATCGCGCTCGAGATCCCGTGACCGCAAACGCAGTCGCTCGTCATCACGCTCTACGTCGCGCTCTCGTTAAGAAGACGTCCGTCTGCGTACAATATGTCGTTACAATTTCTTAATTCAGTAACTTTTACGGCTATCCTTTTTTCAGTGGTTGTTTTCTGAATGAGTTACCGAAGCTTTGTCCCCTTTTCTACACCATGTTTCCTGTGAAGTAATGGGTTTTAGTGTTGTCAACTGTATACCATGCTCCATACCGTAGTTTTCTAGTGTACAAGGGCTCAGTTTGGAAACGTTCATATATTCCTTTGTTTATTTGTCCTTATAATGTCACTACAAATCGATGATTTCGGATGGCTGGAGGAACGAGTTAATAAAGTTTTGACAATGTTTTTGTTGAACATATGTGACAAACTATGTTAACACTTTTTGAATACGTCCTTGTTGAAAATTTGGCTGATGTTTGTCGTTGGTCGAAGACGTCGCACTTCAGCTTGAAATGAGATCGCGAGCTGGCGATTACCACTTAGTCATCGCTCACAACTTCTTATCGAATATCTCCCTAGATGGTAGTCATTCTGACACGAAACTTCGTGTCTTCAAGCCTCCAAGTGGTGTTGAGGTTGTTTCTCTGTTCGCTTTTTGAAGTAGTTCAAGTTGTTAGGCTTTAAGGTGGGGTTTCTCGTAGTGTTATATCTAAGTGGTCAAATGTAGGGTACTACAGCTGCTAGTGAGGATGATGACGAGTCTATTGCAGTCAAGGACTTCGACGAAGAACGTGCGGTACTTCTCGAGGCAAGAAACGTGTGTTAGTAAAGATATATGTTTTTACGTAAATGTTCTAAAAGTAATTAGTATCTATATTCAAGGCAAAAGCTGTGGTATAGCGATCTGAAAGACTCTTAAATCGACCATTTTGCGGCTTCGTTTAGAATTCAATATAGTGCGGTGGAATGTTTCAAGCCCTTCAGGAGGCTTCAGATACGGCAATGCGAGTGTTAGACATGTGGTTTGCTTTCTCGCATACCTCGGAAGTTACAGGGGTGAACCGAAAGGCATGTGGTAATAATGAGGCACACGAGAAAGTCGAGACACACATTTAACACTTGAAATGCCGTACCAGGGCTTTTAGAAGGCTTAAAACAATGTATCAGGTTACAATAAATCCTGAGCGAATTCTCAAGATAGTCGATTGTAAGGTATTGTCATATGCCGTCTTACCATCCGTAAGCCATCGATTGGAGAATAGTTCTAGACCACAGAATTAAGTGGTCGTTCCACTACATGCATAGTACTTCTTCGTCGGCGTTACCATTAGTTGTATGGGTGAGCTGAAAGGCATGTGCAACTGATGAGGCTTGCGAGAGAAGCGAAACCTGTCTAGCAGTGGAAATGCCGTAGGAGACCTCTTGACGGCATTGAAGTATTCCATCATACTATATGAAAGAGTGGCCCTCATAATCTGTTGGCATGTGTATGAGAAATATATTACAAAATGTGCTTTTCGTTAGATAGTAGGTCTTCTCATAAGTTCTGGCACTAGAGCAATAAGCACCGAAATGATTAAAATATGTGGATTATTGGTAGTCATTCAATAGACAAAGTTTCGGCGATTTCCTGCTAAAATTGGTTTTTGAAACGGTCCTCATAGAGCGCCGTTAGATCAAATAGAATAGTATGTTGCGCACTTGATGTAGTTAGCTCGTCGCTTGAACATTATAGCGGGTTTATTTGGTAATGTGAAGCAAAGTAAGACTTTCGTACCTACAAGACGATAGAACAGAGTCTCCTCTACAGTTCTTATGCAGGAAAACCTAGAAAATTTCTCCAGAAACGGGAGAAAATTCAGGAAAAGTGACGCTGTGTGCAGCGATCTCAACTACTGTCGCGCAGAAGCGCGTCATTCGAGAGCCGCGCGATTTCCTTCACTTACTCCAGAATTTTCTCCACTCTCCCGGAAAATTTCTAGGTTTCTGTATAAGATTTGTGAAGGGGCGTTCTTCGTTAGTCCTGTAGGTACAACATTTTGACTTGTTTGGCATTGCCAAATAAGCCCCCTTTGAAGTTCAAGCGATGAGCTAACTACTTCAAGTGCGAAAGCATGGTTTCTTTGCGGACTTGGACAGAGCTCTGTATAGATTATTTCGAAAGACCAAATTTAGCATCAAGATTTTCGAGATTCGGCCTATCGAGTGACTACCAGTAATCCATGTATATTATCTGATTTGGTGTTTATTGCTCTATTTTAGAAAACTTGTGAGAAGATCTAATGAAAATCTGAACAAGTTTGACATCTCTCCCTTCAAAATCGATGGCTAACATCTCGGGTGGTTTTGCCTTCCTTAGCCGCTATGTTGACTAATTAGTAAGATACTTAGGTCTAGTGGACTTCAGAATTGGTCGGAAATTGGCTGATGATCTATTGGAGTCGGATACCCAGCCAGGTCATCTTGTCGTGAATCTTTATTGTTTTCAATGGTGTGGTACTTGCGTCGAAATTTTTTTGGTCCTTAACCTTATCCGGGAACAAATGAATATTCGGCCGATTCGCTGGACATGGACTATTTGCAAGAGTGGTAGTAATTCGAAAGTTTGAAACCACTGGCTGACAGCGCTACGTGGTCGGCTTACAAACACAATTTTATAACGGTTGTAAAATTCGAAACAGTATGTTTCACTCGACCATGAGTTTTTTTCTTATCTCGCTTATATTTTCGATGGACGAAACCCCTTCCTTAGGCTGTAAGTACACGTTTAATATCACAGTCTTGAACAAGTCAAAAATGTGCTTGTTTTGGAAAAGCTCTCATAGCGTTGTAGGAGAAAGAAAATATTTGTACCATATATATAATATATATAGTATATATACATATACAGTATATATGCATATATGTGCATATATATGTGTACATATGCGTATATGTACATATATATATATATATATGCATGCATTATATACATATCGTTCATACATATATAACATCATAAAATACCAGTCAAAGAGCAACCGAGTGCACAACACTGTGGCTCAGTAATAATTTCGCTTGACATACAGTGTGAAATGTTCGTCGTCGCCTACTCTTAGAATAGGGGACTGAGCGCACCGAGAGGACTAAGCCAAAGGCGAAGAGTACTGTCCGACTGATGAAACCATCGAGGTCGAAACACGTGTATCGGGCTCTGTAAGTCAGCCTACTCAACAGACCACATGATATGTTGGCTCGAATAATAATAACGCGATATGTTGGAAATATTTGTGTTTTACACCTCACTGGAAGGGTTTTTGAAAATCGGCTACGCAGCGCAGTAGCCAGAGATTTAAGCTTTCGAATGATTGTTAGCTTTCCTAGGAAGACTTCTTGTCCTTGGAGAGGGCTCGTTTCTTCACACCCTCCCGGATGACGGAAAGGAAACTTTTCCTTGATTTTTAATGAGATGGGTAATTAGCTGTTGAAATCACTATATAACAGAGCTAATGGATATCAAAATCACATACCCTGTACCATTTTATACGTGTCGCCCACTTACATACGAAGTATTTTTATGCAATGGTGACATTCGTAGGGGCCAAAGGTTTCAATGAGTGCGGGAGAACGTTAGGGAGAATTCTGAGCAATACACTACGTCTTGATGGCGTGCATTATCAGTCACGCGACCTCTTCCCTCTCTGTTCCTTTAGTAATAAAAGTCTTTTCCTTTCTTCTAGGTCTGTTCAAGTGCAATTGGAGGTAACGGTGGCTCAATATGTACATCATTCAACGCAAAAAACAAGTCTACAAAGTAAGATGCATTCGTGCTACTATTTTTCGTACATTACTAATCACTTAATTCAGGCCTTCGTTTTTGAAGAGATTTGGGAGAATGATTAGCGCTGATGATGTTCTGGTTGAAGAGGAACAAAGTAGTGTTCCGGAAGGTAAAGCCTCGACGATCGACTCAGTGTTGAGTGGCGCGAGGTTGAATAGAAGATCGGACTCATCTGATCGTTAGTGCATATCATTATTTAGTCTTTAGAATATTAAATAAGGTGTCTCTAGTTAGAATTTGACGATGATCTGGTATTTGTAGAGAGCACCCTTGATGAACGGACTGTGTCACCTGTTTCGTGGTCTCATTTCCCATTCCTTCGTCTTCTGAGGACATCACTCACCAAAGAGGGCAGGTATGTTGGAAATAAATTGTAAGAATTCTATCTTACCGCCTTTATAACAGTGTCATGGTGTTACACTTGTGCATCCAATAATGGTGAGTGATGTGCAAAATATGCGACCCCAGGTGGGTGTTGAACCCGCGTTTCATTTATATTGAGGACAAGTGCTACCACAACACCAGTAAGACACCGCCTACTACCACTCTGTTCTCGATATACCTATCGGAGATGTCGGAAACCAACCGCTAACGGATTTCTTGGGGTGAGCACATATTCTTATCAAACCCAGTCATGCTTGCCGACAGCTACGATAGAATATCTCCTTGCGGACGATGGAGAGTCATTGCGAACCCTCAAATTTTCGGGAGGTCAATTTTTGCTGAATGAAGCTTTTATCTAGAATTTAAGTGATCGTTCGAAAGCTAAATCTCGGAGATTCCGAAACTTTGCTCGTTTTTGAAAAGACCTTTGTAGTACAGTGTAGTAGCAAGGGTATAATCAGGTTAAGCACTTGATTTGCTTCATCTGCTGAGCCAAACTTTGTGGATCGCTTTTCATTGGACTACACCAAGCTTACTCGATAGCGCAAGTCTCGACAAATTTGGACTCAAACTGGTTCTCGAAAAGATTTTCATAGCGCGCCGTGAGAGCGAGAATATAATCACGTTTCATATTCGGAAGTTTCTTTGCACATAGGAGTCATATAAGCGCAAAAAGTATACAGACTTGTGAAGAAAATAATGTCTATCAAAATGGTACAAAGAACTCAAATAACTTCCCGAAACAAAGATAAAACTGCCTGTTGAAGTACGAAAATTCGCGCGCCACCGGCGATATCGATTATGACTTCTGTCCGCAATTAAATATGTCGGAAAAAAGTGGTCGAATAGCGGTGACATGGATGGATGATGTAATTGTAGCACCTGCCCCGGTATGGGTGACACACTGGTTCAACTCTCGCCTCATGTCGAGTGTTTTGCATGTCACGCAGTCTCTTTGATGTATACACGCATATGTATATATACATGCGTATGCATATATACACAAATATATATACATACATATGTAGGCCATCCACTACAAGCGTGTTGATTTAGCTATGAAGTTTTTGTGTGTGCATGTATGTGGCATATTCGAAACTGAATCGTATTGGAAACTCTCCGCCGTGACTCTCTGGCCCATCCAGGGAGATCACCGTTGTTGTCGTTGTGGTATCAGTGTGATTTCAGCTATCAATATCTGTTCATCGTGCTAAGATTTCCAGATCGAGATCCTATTTGTGTACAACATCAGGAGCACCACTTATTGTTATATCACATTTTCCTTTTCAAGCTTCATCCACACGAGAGAGACCTCGTCTGCGAAATTCACGATCATCGATAGAAAGGTAGTAGTGGAGTTCAGCACAATTTTGTGAAATCTATCACTTTGTCCCGATTAATTTACTTTTCTATGCATCAGGTTTCTAGCATTTCATTGAAGGCGCCTTTTCTTCTACGCCGAAATCACAGTGGTTCTCATTTCAGTTCAGAGCGAGTGAATCAAATCAAAACGGTTTTATCTACTGAAGAACTTCGGCCTTTCGACTTTAAGGAAGTCAAGGTACTCGGCTAGTCAATAAAGGAGACTGATATCATCTAATATCAATTCATTTATTTATTCAAAGTACATATATTTCGACCAACTTGGATCACAACTTCGGCGTGCAAGCGTGTCACTAAGTGGTGTCGCCTGGAAATCTCTGTATAACGACGAGGCAAAAGTAAGTTCAGTGGAGTATTTTAACAATTTTTTTGGCCTTGTTTGATAAAAGGAATCTTATTCATTATATTCATAGGCGAATGACCTACCAACGAATCAACATCACCCCTCGATCACTGGATCATTAGATGGTGGCACGAGGAAAACTGACGCGTGTCGGTTCATTTTTAGCCTTCTTTTTTGTCTGCAAAGAAAAATATGGCCGGTTTTCTCAAGTTGTAATTGGAATAGTACCGGCTTTGCAAGTCGAATGAATCCAGAAGCATAATAAGTTCCTCTATGAAATGCGAAGATATTATTTCATTTCAGGTGGAGATCCGCTTAATGAAAGCGATTCATATCAATTGGATACTGATGATACACGATGCAATGATTATGACCCACTAATGCTTGATGAGGTCGCTTCAGCCACTCGGACAATAATTCGAACCAATGGATTCATAGTATTTCTTTTCGAGTGTATCTTCAGTGTCTTTTCATCTCTTCAGTTGTAAAATCCATCAATTTAAGGGAGTTACAAAACTGTTCGCTCCGCCTAATGTTGCAAAAACAATGCTGAACAACGTTTTTGCTGAGAAATTTCCCAACATCCACATCACATACAGTAAAATGAGGAGGTAACTGTTCGATCAAGAAGTCTCGTAGAATGACCATGCAAAATTCGGTACTTCTTGGTCATCACGGGCCACATGAGTATTCAATCTCATTCGCTGTACAAGAATTTTTCGTAGGATTGTTAGGTATCATTCGAAAGCTTGAACCTCTAGCTAGAGTCGCATGTAGCCGGTTGTTCAAAATATCCTTCTATAGCATTTTAAAACCCAAAATAAAATTATGTTTGACATCGGCCGCGCGCCTTCATTCTTATCACGCGTTATAATTCGATGGGAGCACGAGAAGCATTTGAATGTATAGAGAAAGTCTCGCAGTATTTGAGTCGTTGGAATCATTGAAGTTTACGCTATCAAATATTTGCTAATAGTCTAAAGAAGGAGCTCTGCCAGCGAGGTTTAAAACAGGTGCTGTCTTTATCCTACAGTGCTATCAAGAAGAATTTTTCCAGCACATTTTTGAGTTTTTTGAAGCTTGGGCTATTGAAAGAGTACTAGCAGTCTGAGGGAAGACCTGTGTCTTGTGAATTATGAGCGAGATAAGCATAAGGTGCGTGATCGTGTGAAACATAATATTATTCTGGATTTTACAGCGTTATAAAAAGGTGTTTTGACAAAGCGGTTACGTAGGACGCTAGCAGGAGACTCGAGTTTTCCAATGATTACTAACTCTCTCGTGAAAATATCTCGTCCAGCGAATGGGGTCAAGAATTCTCTTGTCACCTGCTAACAGGAAAGTACCCAAAAATTGTTTTTATCCTACCACTTTTAGCTGTATCATAATGTTAGAAATATACTCAGTGATGTTGAGCGGTTAAATATTAGTAATTTTATTTGATCATCCACTACTCAATATCTGCCAGCGTGACTCTGGGTTCAATATCGACATCGGCCACCAGGCCAAACCGTTGACGGTCATTTGCTTACAGAATGAGTTGTAGCGTAGAAGGAGTGGAGGCAACAGGCGCTGGCAGTGCAATTGGTTAAACACGCGTCCCCGGAAAGGGTGAAATACGATATGAGTCGGCTTGACGTCAAAGTTTTGCGCATCATTCCACATCACTGGGTATATCAGTTACATCATACCTGTAGTGGCAAGAATATAATCATGTTCAGCACTCGGTTGCTTTATCTGCTGAGCTAAATCTTGTGGATCGCTTTTCATTGGACTACACTAAGCTTACTCTATAGCGCAAGTCTCGACAAGTTTGGACTCGAACTGGTTCTCGAAAAGATTTTCATAGCGAACCGTGAGAGCGAGAATATAATCACGTTTCCGCTAAAAGCGGTCAAATGAAAGGATTTCTGTTTCAGAATAGTTAACTCTAGAGCTGATTTTATTTCCTTCAGAGCTTTGAGGAGTCATATCAGCATGTGTCTCACTCGATTGAAGCTGCAAAAAAAAGAGTTTGAAGCTGAAATTTTGATTGTATGACAAGTAACTTCATATACATCGTTTACGTCGTCCACCTGATTAGGAAATGAGACCATCCATAAATGAAAAATGAAAGTTTAGTAGCTGATATTGGTACGATTTTCCCAAAAACATGAACCATTGGTGCCAATGCCTCGTAAAAACACATCATTTAGGCTTATATGAGCTCTCAGGGTATGGGTAGTGCCATTTCGTATAAGTGGACGGTAAAAACAATCTAAATCTGCATAGCTGCTTAGAATGAAGTTAAAATCCAAGAAAATCAAAAGAGTGGTAGCGGAGCGATGGCCTCGGTGGTGTAATGGTAACAGGTGTCCCGGTATGGGTTAGAATTGCGGGTTCAAATTCCGCCTGGGGTCGTCAGATGTTTGCATATCACTGAGCATCTTTGGTTATATATATGATTGTAATATCATAACGGTGCTAAGAGAGCTGTAAAATAGAAATTCTTGCAGACTCTATGAAATTTGCATTTTGAGTTTTTGGCTTATACTTTGAGACCTGAGATTTCATGTTAAGTGTGACATTTTTCAGGCTCTAAAAAAGGAAAGTGGGAAGAAACCTCATAATCTAATTTTAGAAATTCAAAGTAAATATCTCAGTAATGATTTGAGTAATTCTGTGTAATCTACCAGTTCGAGAAAATGTTCAGTTCAGAGTTGTAACTATATCAGCTTCTTTTATCTGCCAATAGACAGAGTTATGCGCAGATTTTGTTTTTCTACCTTAATGATGTCTAACATCTAACGGACGAAGTGTATTGAATACAATGCATCGGACAGCGCATATAGAATGAGCTTTACCAACTTTGTATTGATATATTCCACTTTATATCTGATTTGTAAAGCAAGCAAATTGATCATAGTGCTTTATATAATGTTTACAAATTTTGAATAAATTGGCTGCAGTCATAGGTTTTTGTTTTAGCTGGGTATTTGTCATGGGTTCCAGAAATTCATAGCCTTCCCCTGTTAAACAAAGTTCTGTGGTGGTTCTATATTACACATATTAAGGCAAAGTATGAGGTGGATGGAAATTTGTCGGTTTAATTGGCATAAAGTTGTAAAGGCCATTTTTTGTGCGCGTCCGATGCATTGTAATCAATGCATGTCGCGTGCTAAATATTTTCACGTCACATAAGCCTTTTCAGCATCAAAAGAGATGTTTGGCAAATAGCGAAGGAATGCGGAATTGACGATTGTACGGTGGCTCATGCATATGTGTACTTTGAAAGGATCGCTATCAAGGTTTACACATTTTACATACGTATATATGCACATATATATGTATATACATACACTATGTATACATATATGTACATATACATATATGTGCATGTATATATGTGTGTATATGTATATATGCAATAGGTTGTGGAAAAGGTTCTGTTGTCTTGCCCGAGAAAATGATTTTTCACTATTGTGTCTTGTGCCAATTTGAGCTCATCAAAAAGTTTGTTTTTTTTTGCGCATCGAACGATATATCATTTGTTTACACAGCTTTTAGATTGGCGCTGTCCAAGGAAAAATTCGTCTGCTGCTCCATTTCCACTAGAAAATTAGCTGTCAACGCTTCTGAGGCTCATCGCCAAATCAAATCACTTGGCAGGCTTTGAATGGAAGGTTTTGAAGCGTCCGCCGTACATCCCGAATTTGGGGACCGAATGACTATCTCTGATTTCGTTCGATGTAGCACTTTTTGAGAGGCACGAAATTCCAAAATATCTCCGAAATTCAGCAAAATCTCCAAATTTTCTTCAAATCGAAGGGTCGCAAGTTTTACTGCCGCGGAATCCGTTATGATGCCTGAATACGTGGTTGAATCGTCTTAGTGTGGAAGGAGACTATTTCGACTATAAAAATATTCGACCTCAGTTTACAAGAATTTTTTATAGGAGTGTTTAGTAATTATTCGAAAGATTCGATCTATGGCTAGCGACCTACGTAGCCGGTTTCTCCAAAAACCTTTTTATAGCGCTGTAAAATCCAGATATAATAATATGTTTCACACGACCACGCGTTTTTTTTTTCCGTATCTCGCTTATATTTCGCTATACAAAACTCTTCCTTCGAGTATTAGTACTCTTTCAATGGCACAAGTCTCGAAGAACTCAAAAATGTGATTGCTTTTTGGAAAAGCTCTCTTGATAGCTCTGCAGGACAAACGAAACATTTGTGTTTTGCACCTCGCGCGACAGAGCTCTTTCTTTAGACTGTTAGTAATCATTCGATAGCGTAGGTTTCAATGATTCCAACGGGTTGGTTATTTTCTGGAAAGACGATTTCACTGCAATGTACCAAGGAAATTAAGATCGAGTTTGACATATCTGGAGGCTTGTTTACCGGCTAACCTACGGGCGGAGTGATCGATCGGATGATCTGGACGGGCTGGACATGTGGGGTGCATCTTGTTATTCAATTGGTAATTTTTCTCCGCTTGGAAAGAAACTTTAATAAAATGGTTGACTTAGACAATACGCGATTTTCTCTACACGTTAATGTGCTTTTCGTGCTTCCAGCAAATTATACGCGTGATAAAAATGAGGGCGCACGGCCGATGTAAACATAATTCTATTTTGAATTTAACAGCGTTATAAAAGGGTGTTCTGAAAAACCGGCTCTAGCCAGAAATTCAAGCTTTTGAATGGTTACTAATACTCCAAGAAAAATTCTTGTACAGCGAATGAGGTCGCATATTCATTTGTTCCTTTATAAATCGAAAAGTACCATTTTTCTATGCATTCTGAGAATACGACAGACCTTTTTTCACACCTAACATGTATATACACATATACCCAATAATGTGCAGTGCTGTGCAAAAACAGCGTCGGTGGTGCAACGGTTAGGCATACGCTACCGAAAGAGTGAGATGTGGGGTTCGAATCCCGATTTTTGCACAGCACTCCACATTATTGGGTATACTGTAACATCATACCACCGCAAGTGGCGGTCAAATAAAAAGAATTCTGATTGATTATATGTACACGTATATGTATACATGTATATATGTGCGTATATATGCATACGTAATGTATATATTATATATATCTGCATATATACGTATGCATATATATATATATATACATATATATATATATCGTATAAGAACAGACTGATTGAGAGAAGATATGTTATGTGCAGGGACTAATCTCGAAATACAATCGTAAATTCGTAGCCGGGATAGCACTGCTGGTTGCAGTAAAATTGAACGACTACAAAAAATCTGTAATCGTAAAGGTATTGCAGGTATGTTATTCAGTTTTTGTAGGCTAAGCGATTTCCTATTATAAGACTATTTGGAATTCTCAATTGTTTTCAGTGTGCTGAGGATGTGTTGCGGATATCACGACGTGAAATGTTAGCATTTCGAATTACCACTATGCTCAGCCCTCCAGTTCGATCTGTTTCCTCCGCTTCATCACATAGAACCTCATCTCACGAAACTCATGTTCGGAACATTCTAGTCATTTTCAATGCTGTTGTTGTTGCTCTCTTAGTTTCTCTAGGTACTACGGACTGGTTTTATGGTCGACGATCTGCTGACCATTGGTCACACTAGTTGGTTCGTTCGTTGTCCCAGAGATATTGTATCTTCTGTTCCATATATTAGAAATAGAATATTCGCCATGAAACATAGTCGTTAGCCGTTAGGGTTTTAGATTACTCTTAGCCCTTATGGGACCGTGAAGCCACGGCCTCTGCATCTCTGATGGGAACGCTGGACGGCCTGCTCCACCTCCTCTACATTTCTAACTCTCAGCCTCCCATTCTTAGACCCAGCAGCGCGCCATTGTTAGACGCAACAGCTTGTCATTAGAGATGCGGAGGCCGTGGCTCCATGGTCTCGAAAGGACTAATTTATCGCCGCGCAGTATGCATTCAGCTCAATGCATACGATCCTTTCATTTCAGGGTGTAGAACTTTCACACTTTTCTTTGGCAACAGTATAGGTAAATATGGGAGGCATCGTTACTGAACTGGTCCTTGATGAGAAATCTAAATTCCGTCTTCTTTGACAGATGTGCCCCATTTCTCCAATGAGATGGAACATTGCTTGGGAATTCAATGAGACGATGCATTCCTCGTGACTATGCAAAGTGTTCTATCAACAAGACGGGTATATCACTGTATCAGTTACATTCTTTGCATTTTCACAAATCCAAAGGTTTGCGAGCCACGAAGGACGCGGTGAATTATCGAGTCTATGGGATTGGTTCGTAGGTCTCACCGTAGTTGGTGCAAGACTTTCGAACCGGAGTTGAGCACGCGTATCACCATGCTTGGGGGTGCGTACTATCCAGTACACCACAGAGGCCTCTGCTCTGCTACCACTATTTTGATATAATGCATCGTAACGCTATACCTTGCCTTCCTCTCTAAGGTAATCTATTGCCACTAGTCAGAACAGTTATTTCCCTATCGAATAAGTGCTGTGCTGCTGAGACGTGTCCTACGAGGATACTGATGCTTTACGTATCATGACTTGTTCTGTCCTATTTTCGTCTATTTACAGGTTCTTAAAAGCTCGAATACCAGTTTCCAATATCCCTAGTCCGAAGATTTTCCTCTGGTTATTCGTTATGTTGTTATTCTGAAGTGCGAATTGTATATATGTAAATGAAGGCTTGAGAGAAAAGTGTAGAGCTTTGCCGGTAGTAGTGGTCTATCGCATACCTGCATTCTGTTAGAAAGCCCTTCGAATTGCAAATACTACTTTCCAGGGTCATGAGTAACTTTGAACAGTTCTACGATGACGTGAGTTTAAGAATCTCATTTGTTTTTAATATGCGCGAAACCCATTGTTATTCATTAACCCTTTCGGGACGGCAGACCCACGGCCTCTGCATCTCTAACTGGCAGCTATGCACGGTCTGCTCCACCTCCTTCGCGTTTCGAATCCCCAGCGTGCCGCGTCTAACAATGCACGTTGGGTGTTAGAGATGCAGGGGAGGTGGAGCAGACCGTCCAGAGTTCCCTGTTAGAGGTTCAAAGGCCATGGGTACGCGGTCTTGGAAAGATTATGTTTCTTTTACGTGGAAGTCCTAGATCAAAGCAACTGAACAAGAAGACTCAACGCTCACTTCTCAACAGCAGCTCGATCGGCTTCTTCGTCCTGGTTCAACATATCTCAACTTAAACCCGTTCGAGGTTTGCGCTGTCATGTTTCTAACTTAATCCGTGTTATCTTAATGAGCAGATACGAGGACGATGTTGTTAACAGTACAGTTTATAAGATTCAAATATATTTAGTACAGAAATGACTAACATTGTGACGGTTTTGCCTTCTTCAGACACTTGTGAAGGCCATGTTGATCCGCTACCTGTTCTGTTGAATATTTCGTATCTTAGCAGAAGAGGGCGTGTGGCGCAGTAACTAGAGAGCAGCGCTCACAAAGCCTTTGATGCTTCCGAGGTTTATGAGTTGTTCCCTGACTCATTTTGTTGGATAGTAGCACTGACGTGATATGTTGGTGGGCCACTGTGAGTCATTATAAGTGCCGCACATGCACTTAATTACCTCTAATGGTGCTTAATGAAGATGAATGGATGGCTCATTCCTTAGGTATTGATAATCACTGAGAGCTTTTATCCTTTTCACTTCAGCAGGAAAGCATGATAAACAGATTTTAGTTCACATAGTAAATGGCTTCCTCTAATCACCGTTTCAGTCCTTTTTGAATCTTTCAGTTCATAATTGAAAAACAGTCGCACAGAGTCTTACATTGGCTAGGAAGTACTTGACTCAAGTCAGCAAAATTTAGCCTGAGGGATGAAGCGAGGTCGCGCGTAATAACGGGACATCTTTCCTTGCGAATTACTTGCGGAAGTCTGGAGTCTAACCAAAGTGCCGTCAAGCTAATTTCTTCAGACCTAAACCAGTCACATACCGAAGAATTTGGCCTAGTGAACTGTGTGTTAATCTGGCCTTTCCAGGCCTTGGAAAGGGCGAAACTATCAAAATGTCGGCCAGTAATGTTTTGAATAAATCATGCTATTAACAGCCTCGTGTCTGTTCATCGAGGAAAACACGAAATTATCTTATCTATAACGAGGCCAGTAGATAGTTGGCCTTGAAAATTGTTTCTGGAGTGTTTTAAATCACACGTAGTTCAGTTATGTCGAGATTTCTTGATAGGTATTACAAATTGATCCCGACTGTGATATCGATGAAGCTAAAAAGAAATTCAAGAAGTTATCCTTACTCATTCACCCGGATAAGAATATTGACGACCGAGATAGGGCTGATCAGGCTTTTGATAGTAAGTCACCTTAAAAATTACTGCTTGTTTTCCTTAGAAACAATTATCTTAGGACCAGTATTTAGGACAATGTACACTAGTTATAAAGTGTTTCAGTTATAAAAAAGGCGATGAAGCAAATTGAGAACCCCATTGAGCTGAATCGATGCAAGGATTGTTATACCGAGGCCGCGCGCTCGGCTGTCTATTGTGGTTTGTCTTTTACCACTTATTATTGTTTAATTATGGATTTTTATTTTGTTATTGGGTCTATTATTTTATTATATCACCTGTACTCTGGTCATTCTAAACGTCATTACACACACGATCGTTTCCCGAAGTCCATCTTTCAGATGTCAGAGAAAAGAAGAAAACTCAAGAAGGAGACAGGCAATACGGAAATCGAAGAGGATGATCCAGCTGTCTATAAGAAGCAGTTGTGGGTTACTGTCACAAAAGTGTTTGCTGATCGTGAAAAGAAGAGGAAACTGCTCGAAGAACGTGCAAATGAGGAAAAGTAAGAAGAATCCACCGTACTTAGGACATTAGTTACTTCTGTATATTTGGAAAAAAATTGCAGGCGACGCGCAGCAGAAACCATTCAACAAGCTGCTGAGAAAAGAAAACTGGCTGAAGAATTCGCAAAGAACTATGAAGTTAGCTTAGCTGGAGTTATGCATTTTACCCCTATTGATCTGATAATTTAGCGATTTACTTCAGGAATCCAGGGATGAAAGATCAGGCAGTTGGCGGAATTTCCAGGCAAAGAAAGCGAGGCGTGAAGAAGGTGGAAAAGTGATGCGCGGAGCGGCGTTTCGTCCACCAAAACCAAAATTACAAAAGTGATCTCATCAAGTTAATTACTCTGTGTAGTGATTGGTACTATGTATTTATAGAATAAAATGTAATGTATCAAATAACAGAATGAAGGTGGAAAGTAGAAGGTAGTAGAATAACAGACTGAGTTCTCCTGGCTCGCGAGGAGTACGGTAACTAAATAACTGCCGACTCGCCTTAAACTGAAGTCGGTTGGTGTCGGGCAATCTGCCTCTATCGGTTCAAGAGTAGAATGTCACCCCTATCACATTGTAATTGGTAACCAGCTTTCGATGATGGATGCAGAGAAGCATTGTAGCAAAAGTCGGATCAAATGCAAAAGAGTTCTGATAGAGATAAGAAAGGCTGGCTTTGTAGTTAGATCCACTAGCTCTCGAGATAACATTAATAATAATTGGTAGACATTTACTCATCAAAGTTTACTCATTCTTTGAATGTTTCGTGCACTTAATTTCTTCAAGCAGTGGTTACTGAATGCGTGGTAGGCCTAGGCAGAAAAGCTCGCGAGGAGTACTATGGAATGAGTCCACGTCCTTGCAAGCTTGGTACTATTTTATCGCTACGGAAGGGTTGAAAGGCTCGCCTAGTCTGTGTGGTTGGATGGTATCGAGTGCTGGAGTGAAATTCTTGGTACTGCCCTACATCATCTGTCGTGAAAATCAGTATGACCATAAGAAGAGTGTTATTGAAAAATAACTGAACCATGTATGAAATTGGGTCGTATCTATGCGGTGTTGATGGTGGATGCTCTGTATATCACCAAGTTGAACCAGTGCTGGACAGCGCAAGCGATTTCACCTTGAATTCAATGAGAAATCTAGGACTGATGACTTCTTTGTTCGCATTTTCCTCCCATTCGAAGTAAGTTGAAAAAAGTGATGAATGAAGACTGATGTCACACCTCGTGTTTAGTGCAATGGTTAGCATACGCTCCCGGAAAGAGTGAGATCTGGGTTCGAATCCCGGCTGACGCAAACGTTTTTGCACAGTACACCACGTATTGGGTATACTATAACATCATATTATTGCAAGTGGCAGTCAAAATGAAAAAGAATTTAGACTGAAAATTAGGACTGATCGAAGTATTCGATAAAATACTCAAGAATTGTAGTATTTTTACTTCTTTTTTCGCAGTGTTGTGATGTTTCATATATAGCTAAGCGCATTGAGTGATGAGCAAAAATACGCCCTCGGACGGGAGTCGAACCCGTGTTTCATTCGTACCAAAGACGCGTAATACCACCGTTGAAGATTTAGTGATGGCGCAAATGTGCCTCGATGATGTAGTGGTAGCTTGCTTCCCCGGTATAGATGAAACGCTGGTTCGACTCCGTCTAAGACCGTATGATTGTTCATCACTCAATTCGCTCAAGTATATATCAAAGTATTAGCCAACTTTTCTTTGGGGTAAGGGTTGCGCTCTTGAGAATCTTGGATTCCAATAACCAGTGCAAGCAGTCAAGGAAAGTAATGCCTCTTGACACGGTGGCCGTTGAGTTTTCTGGCACGCTATTGGCCCTACTTTAACCCTTAGGACTTTCAAGAGCGGGTATGTTGTTGTTTTAGCAAAGCTGGCATGTGAGATCAGTTTACCAGATTTGCCAAATTTCTTGCTGAAGTTACTCCAACTTTTGGTCTAATGGATCTGTGGGTCAAAATTGATCTACCTACTATTCTTGCCTAAGGGTGATTTTCCAGCTATTGTGCACAATGAGATTTTTCTCGGCTTGAACTTCCTTAGCGTTCTCTAGATTAACCCTAGGAGACTGAGCGCCTGTTATCACGCGGACGTCGCGTCTTCTTGCGAGTCGATCGATTCTTTGATCTGCACTGGCGCTCACTTCGTTTCCTCGTCATAACGCGTGAAGTCGCGCTATGCCTGATATCGATCAACTTTGTGATTGAGCTAGACTCACCCCATGTAAGCCCCGGTGTGGCCGCTCTCCAGTGGAAGCTGCGGAAGCTAGAAGAGATCACTGCCGGTGAGTGTTTTAGAACAAGAAGTATCCTATGGATTGCACAATTATGTATTAAGTTTGCTTTGTTTATAAAACTGTTTGACCGACTGAATTACATGTCAATTTTACTCTTCCAGGCTTTGAAGAAAACGAAAAGCGTCGAAGCCCAGGCCGCCATTATTAAGCTTAACCTCACCCCTTTCGGGACCCACGGTATAATGGCGGCACGCAGCGCGAATCGTAGCCGGCGCGCGATTTTTGTTTCTAAATTAGGGTTTTTCTATCGTTTCAGGATTAATTCCAGGGTTCCTTACAATATTTTGATACTTCACGATTTTTTCTACACACTAGCATGCTTTTGGTGCAAATATAACGTATATGTGCGAGTAAAAAGCTCTCTCCCACTCAACATCATTGGGTATATCCAAAACATCATACCACCACTTGAAATGGTTCGAATTAAAAAAATGAATTTTATTTGATCATTCACTACATGATAATCGATATCGTCTGCTCACGCTAAACCATCAACGGTTTGTTACTGACAAGCAGATGCGTTATGGAGTAGAAAGAGTGGTGGCAAAACAGGCGTCGGTAGTGCAACGGGTTAGATTACGCGCCTCCGGATATTGTGAAGTACGGGGTCGAGTCCCGCCTGACGCAAAAGTTTTGCATATCGCAACATCAGTGGGTATATCTATGACATCATACCACCACTAGAAGCAATTAAATTTAAAAAAGCGCTCACTACGCAATTACTGTGGCTAACATTCTGTCAATTGTAATAACATGTACAAAGAAGTAATGACATAGATCTACCAACTTCGACATATTTTATTATATACAATACTTGAAGTCATACAGGGGAGTGAAAAGAAGAAATGGATGATTAGTTCATCAAAAAAGATGTCGTACAGTGCCTGCGATGGCATGATATAGGAGACATTTCGGGGCCAACCATTTTGAGTGGCCAAAGCTTTGCTCCTAGATTTCAGTGATCAGTAACTTAAGTCTCGACAATTGCCAAATTGTAGTTGGCTTTCGAACAGATATCTCTGCTATGCTGTAAGAACGAAAATAAGAACTTGTGCCACGCATGGGTTTCGTATTCGTTCGGCTAGCCTCTATGGAAAGCTTTCCATTCAAAGTTTGGCAGCTATTTCTTCACATTTACATTTACACGACTCGTCATTACCAATTTTTATTGTGCGGATCTCAGTACTATCATTTAATTCGTCCTTCGTCTTAGTCATGAATGGCGTAAAATACTTTTCGAGCATGTCTTCTTGCAATCTCGAGGATAGCCTGGCTGTGGGGTTCCATAGGGCGTTCTTGTTGACTTCCGGAAAGTTGGTGGATATTTGATATCGTAAATCATGAAAAATTGTGAAATCGAGCTTTTTCCAGAAAATTTTCCTAGAGGATGGTGTAAGACCAAAAAAAACTTTTTTTGATATATAAAAACCAAAAAGAAAAAAACTAAAAAAAACTAAAAAAAAATAAAGGCCCTACCTTCGATTTTCTTCGCACATAAGGGATTTATATGCATCAAAAGTAATGTGCATGTAGAGCTGATCGTGTTGTGTCACAATACCAACAAAATGAATCAGAAAATTTATTTGAAAGAGGAAAAATTGCTGAAGAAATGACGAAATTCCGCTCCCTTTCTATGGTGCTGCATAGAAATTTCAACTGCTGCCCAGAACGGGCGCGATTTCTGTCATTAATTTACGAATTCGTTTCAAGAATTTTTCAAATTCTAAGTAGTTGTAGAAAAGATTTTGTCTTGTCGTTCTGCAGATATTGGCTGCATGTTTTCAATTCATCACCTGTTCCACCTGTCGTCCCGTTGATCCTCGAGTGACTCAAGCGGGTGCTAGCTACACTTCCGTTTTTTCCTTATCGCGTGCAAGAGTAGTCTAGTGGGTCCTACTCGCTTCAGGGTTTCGCTGAGCATCATATCTTTCTTCTATGCCTTTTGTGAAGAAATCGGAGCATCGAGTCGGTGGTCTTCCTTTAGATCGCTTGATATCGCTAGAAATCCAGTCCGTAACGGCTCTCGTCCATCGGTTGTCGTTGAAGCGCATCACATGTCCGGCCCTCCTTATTTCCAATATCGTGTCATGTAGAATGCGGCGTCTACGATCGCTGACATCGGTCACAACTTCGGATCCTTTTTCTCATTTGCGAGATAAGGAATACTCTTAATATCGACCGTTCGAATGCACGTTAAATAACGCCAAGTGATCTTCCATCTTAATTACGTAGCGACCAGGTTGATGCTGCATACGTTAGGGCAGGAATAATCGTCGAGTCGAAATGGTGGGCAGGGAGTCGAATGTTCTTTGTCCTCTTCACTACATCTTCGATGCTCTTAAACGTTTCCCAAGCCGCTCGATTCCTCCTGCTCAACTCTGGAGCTAGGTCGTTCATCATGTTGATTTCACGACCTAGATAGACGTAACTGGAGCATTCGGAGATTGTCGTTCCGTTGAGCGTGAATGGAGCATACGAAACCCATCCGTTCCTCATGAACATTGTTTCTGTTAGATTCAGTTGAAGACCAATCTTTCCACAGGCGTTGTCGAAATCGATCAACGTTCGTTCCGCTTGACTGATGCTTGGTGCTGTGTGGATAATTTTGGTGCGTGATTTCTGGCTGATTGTAGACAAGGATGTGGAACATCAAAAGCAGGCATGCCTGTACCTCCTTCTGAATCAGAAGTAGAAATCTGCATTGCTGAATCTCAAGGAAATACTTGAATCAAAGAAGCTAAAAGCTTTGAATGATCTCATAGCGTCCGTTGTTGGTGCAACCGAAAAACTAAGTCCCATGGTTCAAGAAGTGTTGAGAGAAGACAGAAGAGTTTTCAAAACAGTCTCAAATACATCTCATGATAACGAGAACGATACTTTTCTTCTCGCTGTTTCACCACCTAGTGTAACAAGTTGAAAGTATTTAAGTTCAAAGTAGTCAAATGAACAGTTTAAATGAAAGAAATTGGAGGAGGTGTCACTTGAATTACAGGACGTTTGGTGTTATGAGGACGATATCATCAGTAAAGCGAAGATGGTTCAAATGTCGACCGTCAATTTTCACTCCCATACCGTCCCACTCTAATGTTCGCATGACGTTTTGGAAGATGCAGTGATTTGACGAAATTATATCGCCTTGTCGAACCCCCCTTTTTACGTCGAGGGTGATATTGTTGTAGCATGGAGAAATTTTGGTCTTGAAATCTTCATCTAGCTCACGAAGAATCGTGGTGTAACCGAGTAGAGACGCCCTGGTTATTCCGAACCTCTATGACCGCTTCTGTTTCGGCTGAATCAAAGGCTTTCTTCAGATCGATGAAAGTGAGACAGAGCGGTAGTTTGTACCCTTGTTAAACTTCAATGGGTCCTGTAATTGTGTGGATGTGGCCTATGCTCCTTTTCGGAATCCTGCTTGTTCGCATGGCTGTCCTCCGTGCAGTGTTTTGTCGATCCTGTTTACGATAACTCGAGTGAAGAGTTTATAGACAACGGACAGCAAGCAGATTGGGCGATAATTGCCTGTGTTGTGAAGGTCTCCCTTTTTGAACAACAACACGGTTTTGCTGGTTTTCCATTGACTGAGAACCTAGCTTCTAACAGCTAGCTAGTGAAGAGCCCGACGATTTAGCATGTCGGATTTCGGAAGGAAAGACCGGTGTTCGACAGATTCATCCTCTTTCTCTATATGACGGTAAGAGGACATGGCCAGCGAAGAGATCCGAGTATTACTGGCGGATGATTTTCTCCATTGCCATTGTGGACTCTGTAAGCGTCCCGTCAGGGGATCGGAGTGCAATCATCTTGGTCTTATGATTGGCGAAGCCTTGGTGGACTTTCCAAATATTCTTCTCAGCTTCTGCAGTTTCTGCCATGACTGCTGCTCGTCTGTCTTTGAGGCTTTCTTTTAACGCTTCTCTGCAGCGTTTCGCAAATTCAATCGTAAGGTTTCGGTTGCCCGCAACTCGTGCGATTCCATGTTGACGTATAAGTTCGAGTGTCTGCGGAGACAAGCGTCTCTTTGTGACCTTGGGACTCTCGACTTTCATAGCGCTAACGTGAAGATATTCAACGAGCCGATCGTTCTTCGTCGATGTTGCCGACAGCTGTCTGTAGCTCGTGCGAGTTGGCGTATCAGCTCGAGTGTCTGCGGAGGCGCGATTTCTGTCATTGATTTATAGATTTTTTTCCGTTTTAGAAAATTTTCAAGTGCTATCTAGTTTGTAGAAAGATTTCTTCTTGTCGTTCTGCAAATATTAGCTGTATGTTTTCATTTCATCACCTGTTCTACCTGTCGTCCCGTTAATTGTCGACTGTCTCCAGCTGGTATCAGCAACACTTCCACTTTCCCTTACCACGTGCAAGAGTAGCCCAGTGGATCCTCCTCGCTCTAGGGATTCGCTGTGCATGATATCTTTTTTCTATGCCTTCGGTGAAGAAATCGGACCATCAGGTCGGTGGTCTTCCTGTAGATCGCTTGATATCTCGAGGAATCCAATCAGCAACGGCTCCCATCCATCGGTTGCCATTGAAGACTTTTTAGTGCCTTCAAACTCTCGGCTTTCATAGCGCTTATATGAAGATATTCAATAGGCCGGTTGTATTCTTTGTCGATGTTGTCGACAACGGTATCTTCTGAAGAGCCGACTAATGACTTGAATGCATCCCAGTTTATGGTACTTCTAGGACTTCGTTGTTTCAATTTAGCAGCTTTCTCTTCTTTCCGTGAAAAACGGAACCTTGCGCGAAAGAGGCGATGGTCTGATCCCGTGTAGAACTTAGGAACAACAGCGACATCGATCAGGCAAAATCTTCGAATTACTAAGATGTGATCTATCTCGTGATGGTACTCTCCATTAGAAGACTCCCACGTCCATCGCTGTGAGTGAGGCCTTTGGAATTGTGAGTTACCATGAATGCTTTGGGTCGTCACGATAAACTCAGATAGCCTCTTACCCTATTCATTCCATTCTAGTCCGTAGGTCCCAATGCGACGTTCTTCAAAAGTTCTCTTGATTCCAATTTTCACGTTAAAATCTCCTACGAAGATGATTCCAGTGACCTTGAAGAAGGTATGGTCTTCTCTGAAGAATCTTTCGAGGTCCATATAGAGGTTTTTTTTGCTAACACAGTGCTTTATGAAGATTTTTCAAACTCGAACTAAGGTTGAAAATAACCGTAATTTTTCCTGTAATATAATATTTTTCATTATTTTTGAAAATCTATGAAAAGCCAAGCACAGACATCAAATAGTAAATGCCGAAGTAGGACGCAATTTTTGTCTTGTCGTAGTTACAGGGTTGTTTGTTGAAACTCATTTTTCGGGGTCTCGAAAAATCTTAAAATCTTTAGTAAAAATACTGTCTGGCGAAAAAGCCACGCAAACAAGAGTGTAAAACACACTTTACACCCCGCAGGCAGATTGAAATTTTCTTCCCTTTGCTACAGCGTGCCAAAAATCCCTTCTCGAAATCAAGCTTAATAGTCAAGTTGCAATTTTTTAACACTGAATAGCTACTTGAAATCCTTGTGGAAACCTGTGCCCGCCGTGAAAGTTGCAAAAAGTCATTGTACTACTGTTGGTACATTTTGTCTCTAAAGGGAAATGCAAAATGCCTTTTCCTCCGTTACTTCAACGCATTGAAAGCTATGATCAAAATCAAGTTCTTTGTTCAAATTGCCGTTTGTCAAGCAAACTAGTGAACACTAAAACTTCAATGAGAAAAACCTTGCGTGGTTAGAAAGCCAAGGGAGCACAAGTGCGAAAAATATTATATATTTGAAGAAAAACGTAATTATTCTTTTCTCCACAGCTCACTAGAAAAGCCTTGAAAGACTGCGTGCTAGATTTCGTGCCATATGAGCTTCTTCTAGTAGTTATACATTGTAAAAACGTATTTTTGAATTGCACTTCTACATAATCTCAAAAAAAGACACTTAGAAATGGGAATGTGTTTTTTACCCATCAATATGGCCTTCGTATCAAAAGGGTTCAATACGGTTATCCGTGGACCAATGTATATTCGACCTCATTCGCTGGGCAAGAATTTTTCATAAGAATGTTAATTTTCAATTAAAAGCTTAAGTCTCAGACTACAGCTCTACGTGACCGCTTTTCGAAAAGACCTTTTACAACACCGTAGCAACATACAAAATAGATTTATGTTTGACACCCCAGCGTGCCTTCATTTTTATCACGCGTATAATTCGCTGGAAGCGCAAAAAGCGTACATGAACGTGTAGTGAGAGCCTCGTAGTATCTGACTCAATCGTTTTATCTGAAGTTTCTTTCAAAGCGGAGAAAAAATTCCGAATTCAATAACAAGTTGCACCCTAAATGTCTAAGGCGTCAGGGCATCCAGCTATCGCCCCGCCACCCAACCTGTAGATTAGTTAGTAAACAAGCTCACCGAATACTGAAACTCGATCTTATTTTCCACTGCACTGCGGTGAAAACGGTCTTAACCGTGAATAAGTACGGCTTTGGAATTTTTGAAACTTACGCTATCGTGTGTTTGCAAGTAGTCTAAAGAAAGAGCTCTGTGCGATGAAGTGTAAAACACAAATATTTTCTTTTCCTACGGCGTTAAAAGAGTTTTTTCAAGAAGCAAACGCATTTTTGAGTTCTTCGAGACTTGTGCTATCAAAAGAATGCTAGCGCCCTAAGTCAGAGTTTTATCCAGCGAAATCTAAGCGAGGTGAGGAAAAAAACGCGTGGTCGTGTGGGACATAATTTTATTTCGAATTTCACAGCGTTATAAAGCGAATTTGGGAAATTGGCCACATATGCGCTAGCCAGAGATCTAAAA
This sequence comes from Parelaphostrongylus tenuis, assembly GCA_019055375.1. Taxonomy (NCBI): domain Eukaryota; kingdom Metazoa; phylum Nematoda; class Chromadorea; order Rhabditida; family Metastrongylidae; genus Parelaphostrongylus; species Parelaphostrongylus tenuis. The sequence goes on along the minus strand of JAHQIW010007127.1, from coordinate 87,373 downwards.
TTGTGAATGGTTATTGATACTTTTATGAAAAATTCTGTCCAGCGAATTAGGTCGAATATTCATTTGTTCCCTAGTATGCGAAAAGAACTTAAAAAAATGAAATTTTAGAACCATGGGCGTTCTTTTCATTGAAGGAGACCTGAAACTTTAGTAACATATCGTGTTTTTCGAATCATAAATTTTCGCTAACGTAAGTTCACTATAGAAGGCAACAAAGAAAGCGTTGTGATATTCATGCGGCGGGCTAATTAGTCACAGTGTGTAACGAAACCTTTTCCCCTTGCCACAACACATTAAAGATTATTTTCAAAAAAGCACGATGATTGCCAGAATTGTCATTTTCCAAGCTATCATATGGCTGTCAAAACTCCGCTGATAAGCCAAGCATAAACGATAGCGGAGCGCACAAAGCACTTTGAAGGCGAAGTGTGATTTGTGTACGTCGTTACTGCAGTGCAGTAGAAAACATTGTTCACAATTAACACACTTCGACACAACGAATACGTCGAAAATTTAGGTACTCACCCGCGCTTCTAGACTTCTATTTGACGCGGTAGTGAAGGCACTACTAACATGACTAACAGAAAGCGGTCTAGAGGCGTCAGTAGGAGAAAGAAGTCAAAGCAGCCGATGTCGACGGAGTCTCTCACCAATAGTGAGCCGACGTTCGCGCCGAGCACGTAGCCTCCGTTTGCGATCAAGACGACGTAGTAGAAGGCGACTACATGGGTGCCGGCAAAGCCGAACAAGCACCATAGTTCGTTCGATGATCGAACAAGTGCTTCTACGTACCAAATGTCGTCGTACAAGCTTAAGAAGATTTAAGTAGTAAGTTTTGCTTATTCTATCCATCGGCTTATTTCTTATTTGGTTGCAGTATTTTTTATATTGGAATTTTTCCACTCCACTTATTTTTTCCAACCGTCCATAAAAGGCAGTTGAACCTAATAATGAGCATTCCTTTTAGTATTGGCCACTAAACAGTCCGCGGCGAAGAGAACAAAGAAGCAGAGTAAGTTTAGACGTCATTTTCTTTTTTTTTTCAATCACTAACGTGTATTTTGTATCATTGTAATGTCTCTAAGAATTGAACATTTTTTTATGCCTCTAATTTCATTTTTGGCTACTTCAAAGTTTTGAGCATTGAAATTTCTCAGTGAATGTATGTCTTACATTAGTTTAGGCATATTAGTGATTTAAGTCCATCCATATTTAGTAGCACATTAGCAGCAAAATTAGGTTGTAAAAAAGCAGCACATTGTCTGCTCAAAATGATTTGATATTTCCATTTCATTTGGTTTACTCCTGTTGTGTTTCACTTACCTTTGTCGTGTAACCATAGTTTTTAGATTGGACCAGTCAAAGAAGTGTGATTGGTCGAATGGATATTACACCGCTTGGCATTCATTTGGTCCAAGCATGAGGAAGGTGCACCGTCAGCCACCGTAGCGCTACGCGAAAACACCCAATTCGATCTAATAAAAGCTGTACGTCATACATCTTTTCAGACATGTTAGTGAATTTAGTGCATCATATATAGTGGCGTGGCGCATGTGGCGCAGTGGTTAGAGGTGTCCTGCATCGCACACGAGGTCAATGCTTCGACCACGCGCTCATGGCTCACCAAGCCATCCATCCTTCCGGGGTCGGTAATTTGGTACCAGACTGGTCCTGTAACTGTCTGGAAGGATAAGCAACACTGACTCGGTTGAGCGGTAGGCCACCGCGAGTCATTGTAAAGGCCAGATATGCATTCAATCACCTCAAACGAAGTTAGAAATTGAGGACGAATGCATGGCGCATCCCTCAGGGATTGATCAACGCCGAGAGCTTTATCCTCTATCCTTTATATAGTGGCACTTCTAAAACGAATTTTAGGTTGTGTGGAAAGCAGTACATTCTTTCCCCATATTGATATTTCCTTTTTATTTCATTTACGTCTGTTGTGAGGATCATTTCATCGCTCACTACATCGAAAATGAGCTTCGACTCTCTGTCTTCTTTTGAAAAATTCTGATCTGTCTTCACACTGTTCTTTCTTTTCACTGTGCGAATTCCGGTATTAGCATTCAATTCGTTTAGTCGACTTCTTCTTTAACGTCGCGCGTTGTTGTTGACTGCCGGCGAGAGCTGCTAGTGGAGCTCGGCTCTACGTGCTCCATGTCAAACTTCACAAGAACTCTGCGATAGCGCCCATCACGCCGTGATGAGAAGATGGTCGCGAAGTGCAACGATGACATGGCACGCGCCTTAGAGGAACTCGAGATTCAGTAACTCGTAGGATTCTCTGTCACAGTACGATTATTCAGTTTGAAGTGTTACATTCTCTAATTGTCAATGTAATATTGTTATTACTACTACTTCTGACGCTTATAACGTTTGAGCTAATATATTCTCGTAGTTAGTTCATTATGAATTAGGTTTTACTTTCCATGCGTTTTGCAAAGCTCAGTACATGACTACTCATTTCTGCATATCTAGCTGTAAATCTTACTAATTGTATTAGCTCTTGACGCGCCCTAGATATATCACAAATTCTTTTATGTATTTTAGCATTTTATTCTTTTCTGAGGTGTTTCACTTTGGCTTGTGTGTCTCAGTGATTAGAGGTGCCCAACGACGCATACGTGGTCATTGGTTCGAGATCAATGCTGAGAGCGTTATCTTTTATCCTTTTCACTTCATGTTAGTGCCTTTAGAAGAATTAAAGTGGAGTATTGTAAAGTTTCTTTATCCTATTTCCTCTTTTATTTGTTACTTGGTTCTGTTCAAAATGAGAGTATGTTGAATAAACTGAATCTCTTCTATCGACTTCAAGAAAGTTGACCTGAAATCGTGAATGTTAATGAACTAGTCGCACGATTGGAGCACATCGAGTAGAATGATAGCAAACTCCATGATAGGTAGCCGTGAGCAAAAGGAATACTTATCAGAGGGTACACTTTCAGCGATTTCAATGGAATTTGTCATATGCCTGATAATCATTATTTTTTGTTTTGCCACATAAATCAGCTAAGCACCTTGAGCGCTGAAACCCTCGTCGGGGGTATAGCTCAGGGGTAGAGCGCTCGCTTTGCATGCGAGAAGTCTGGGGTTCGATTCCCCATACCTCCAGATTTTTGTTGTTTATGTTCTCAGTGAACAACACTGGTGAGATTGATTGTCAATTCTGATGCCTTTGGATCTCGTGACGCAAACATCTGTATGGCACGAGAGTTCACTTTGCTGACAAAGCAGATGTCTTGTGATTAAAATTCATGGTTAGTTAACAACGGTTCGTCGCCGCTAACTCTTAGTGTGCGGACTGGAGTTCCCACAGAGATTAGCAAAAGACGAGAAAGGTCAACTGCCCGACTGACGAGATCGCAAGATCGAAGCACGTGTATCGGGCTCTATTAGTCAGCACTCATTTACAGACCACTGACATGCGTGGCTCAAATAATGTTTATCAGGCATATTGAAATTTGAGCTGTGGTCTTAGGAAAACACTCGAAACGAAGGAATTTGTTATCATTCATATGATTTGCCATCATCTTTCGTGCGGATCTTGGCCATTTTCCATTCGGCTAATTGTCCAATGTCCGTCATCCACGAAGGCTTTCAGATTAATGTATGAGTTTTCCCACTGAAAAGAAATTTCATCTTTTTGGCGATTGTTATTCGATGCTCATCAGTTGAGCATCCTGGAATTCTGTGATAGTTTTACTTAAGCTACCCCAATTCTTCACAATGAGCAGTTGCTTGACTTCATGATCGGAGATTCTCCAGACACGAGTGCCACCAAATTCACTACGAAGTAATAGAAAGTTTCATCTTAGGGCTTTTTGAAAAAAGCATGGTCAGGTTGTAGATGGTACAGAGTAGTCCTTGTCGATAAGTTTGTGATATACTCAAAAGACGCTTCGAATACCGTTGAATTGGTTGGTCGGGTGCTTGAGTAATTACAATTATTAAATGCTTGATCGATTTCTGCAAATGCACTTGCATGCTGTTCATTATGTGAATTGCTAACTCTGATAACCAGTCTATGTTTTACTACGATACGCAAGTTTTACCTATTTGCTTCTCTTTTAAGATAGCAATCCACTCGCTGTGTTATATGAGCTGCTGAATTCAATTTTTATCTAAAATCCATTGTTTCATAAACTAATTTTGAGCAATCCGGATGCTTGCTTTTTCAATAGTTTCAAACCCGCAAAATAAAGGCTCCTTAGACTAAGTATTCAATGAACAGTGTTTCTCAAAATGTTCGATTTATGCTTACCGTTGTATTATGCGTCCACTCCAAAATCTCAAGTCACGCTGCCGCGTGGCTTTACTCATGAACAACTCCAGATGGACACAAGCAACCGGATCATAGCTTATTCTTTGCCTGTAAGAAAAGCTGACAAACGATACGTTAGCTACTGAAGTTTTTGGTTTGGGTTCTTGGGTTATCATCCAGTTAGAATCATCTCCTCTTCCAGCCGGTCGCTCAAACGTGCGTGATGAATGCGTGACAATGTGCATAAAGAGCAGCTTCAAGGATTAAAGATCCAAGACTATTCGACTGACTTTAAATGGGCGATTTAGAGATGTATACTCCCTTAAGTAGCCATGTTTGTTCTAATGACTACAAGTGGGGTGAAGGATAAAGGATAAAACCCGCGACGCTAATTGATTCTTAGCGTCTTTAGAGGTGACTGGATGCATATCTGTCTTATACAATAAGTTTTGGTGGCTACTGAAGTATGAAGTCAATGTTGCCATTCTCGTAAATGTGTCCAACACAATTTACCGACAAAAAAGGAATGGAAAGCTTGAATTTAGCATGCGGAATGGAATCAACGATTGCGTGCGAGGTGCAGTGGGTTACCAATACTTTACTGCATAAATCCAAAGTGTTATATACGTCACTCTATCATTAGAAACGTGTAGAGAAAAGTGGGTGGAGGTGCTCTGAAACAAACTCGATCATGTGCAGATCTCATTAAGCCTGCATATCTGTGGGGTGGACAAATTCGTGAAAAGCTCATTTGATAGGATAGACCTCTCTGATCTGATGCTTATGACACTTGTAAGCAATTCTAATCATCCATTTGGCTTTCGAATTAGCGCTCAATGTTTGGCGGGCCGATGGCTTAAAGTCGTAGAAAACGATGGTCTTTATTTTAAGAATAGTTACGATTGTTTTTTCTTGATATATATGCATAAATTTTCAGTTTTCAGAAGTGTCCCAGAACTTTCTTCTCAACCTAGTAAAAGTGCAGTGAAAAGTCTTTGTTTAATAATAGGGGTCGCATCCTCATTTGTCGCCATGTAATGGACAAGTACCAAAATGACATATGTGTACAGTGAACTTATGAGACATTTAGCCACTCTAGCGCTGATGAACAGAGGAATTATGAGGCGTCAGGTTTCTTTAAAGGAGCCACATGAACGACAGACGTGGAAGTGTCCAACATGAATATTTCAAAGCCAAGTGAACAATTTAAATGGGCCGAAGCCGCAGAAACGTTAGTATCGCACTGAAAGATTTCGTTGACAATCTCCTGTCTGCTCGTCGAAAAAGATTGAATTATGTAATCTGTAGCGAGGTGAATAGAAAGTCGCTCCTGGAAGCTGTTTGTTAAGCGAGAGCTACTGCCTTTCGTCTTTATCTTCACCTAATATAAATACCGATGGTTATATGTCGGTACGAGTAACATGTCCACCAGAACATTCCTAAGTCATGGTATTCTCGCGCGGCTGCCGTCAATCGTCATGGTCTTTTCCAAATACACTGACGTACTCGGGTACTCGGCAAGCAATCCGCGATTTAAGAAGTCGTTCCTATATGCGGACGTGCACAGCTAACAAAGACCACGAACACGTCAGTCCCTTGTCGAGGTGGTCGTTTCAGTAGAAGCCTGCATTTATGCTTGATCATTCATTCTCCAGATATTTTCTTACATTTGTTGCCAGCTCATCTCTTCATATACCGGCCCATCTGTGTCTCGTCATCGGTGCATACGTTCAGGATTTCGAAGATGAGATACCTGTCGTATATGTGAGCTGAAAATCTTATATAAGAGTTCGTGAGTAATTCATTCTGCATTTAGGTGTACCTGTAATCGTAAGATATACCGTGTACCTCCGAATTACTGTTGATTGGGATTGAAAATGAGCACATGATTTAGGTGGGTGTAGTTCCAGAAATTCCTCATCATCTTCTTCCTATTATACGCCAGACTATTTCTAATGCTAGATTTTTTGTTGATTAAGCCTATAGCACGAGGTTCTTAATGATATTTTATTCAGCTAACGTTTCGACATGCTTCATCTTCTTCAGAGCCGATGATTTGGGGCAATTCTGCTCTGTGTCCATCCTCGTTCTAAACCTTCACCATCCTTTCGTACTGGTCGAACCTTCTCTAGTGGAGCACAGATCAAGGGATGAAGCTCACCCAGAGAAGTTGTTATACTTGATATCCATAGTGTTATACCTTTATTTCGAGTGCTTTATTTAGACCACGCTCTAATTTCAATAAATCTTTTCATTATTACTTAAGCCAACTTGTCATGTGCTCTAGTAAGGGCTCTTGTACAGGCCGAAACACGTGTTCGTCCTTACAGACTCGTCAGCCGGGCAGAACCCGTCGTCTTTCGATCTATTCATAGTCAGTTCTCTCGGAAGCCTTACACTCCGTACGTAAAACGTACGTCTTCGATGAATCTCTATAAGGACGCGAGAACTGACTATGAAAAGAACGAAAGACGACGGGTTCTGCCCGGCTGACGAGTGTGTAAGGACGAAACACGTGTGTCGGACTGTACAAGAGCCCTTACCAGACCACATGACAAGTTGACTCAAGTAGTAATGAAAGTATCCATAGTGTTTCTTGGGATGCTTTTGCTAAGGAATGAATTTGATAGGTCTGTAAAGAGACAGTGAAAAATGAAAGCTCAGGGTGCTAACGCTAAGCCGATATACTTGATAATAAACAGACAAAAGGATCATTCCTAGGTATTCACTGTGAGAGAATCTCTCGATGGAAGAGTGCTAGCAAAGCGGTGGCTCCGGTGGTGCAGTGGTAACACGTCCCACGAATAAGGGTGAAACGGAAGGTCAAGTCCTGTTGCGGAATCGACAGTTTTACATACCACCCAGCATTCTCGAATATATAATTTCTTACTTTGTTGGACAACTCGTTTGGGTATTTGCACATCTTTACAACACTATTTCGCAAGATGTTCGAGAGCTTGTAAGTTATTTTAAGTCCAGTATTTATGGCAACTCTTTGGAGCTGACTAAGATTTCATGCCTTCTCATACTTATGCTGCTTCGCTTTAACGCGCCGTTTTAACGGTCATCATTTACATCTATTTCAAGTTGAGTAAGTTGAACCAACCGCGTCTCATCCTATCAAGAGCAGTTTGACATTTGGTTGCTGACAGATGTGATGTGTTGTATAACAAAAAGAATGATGGCTAAATAGGAACCGCACTAGTGCAGCGGTTAGCACGTGTCCACGGAAATGGTGAGAAGCCGGTTCAGCTACCACCTGGGGTCGAATGTTCTACATACCATTCAATACTCTTTGACATATACTTATAACATGTGAAGCGGTAAAATAGAGAGATCTTGAGATTATATTACTTGGATACTCGGACGGTCCGTCTTTACGAATTGTGCGGACCCAAAGGTAATTTCCACTCGTTTCTTCTCCTCGCGATTGCCGTCAGTGGTGCGTAATTTGATTCAAGCATGGCGGATAGCGGGAGATGTATACCGTGATGTGTAGAACATCGGCAGCTATGAGTACAGCTGATCATTTTTTACAAACGTCCGCCTATCGTGTAGGTAATCGTTCCCGGAATAGGTCTATTCTCGTGGGGATCTACTCTACAATTCGTTTTGCTCATCTGTCGTCTGGTCTTCTTACCACATGACCGGCCCATCTGGCTTCACCATCGATGCATGCTCTGCTGGATAGCGAAGATGAGATAATTTTCGAAGATCTGAGCTGCACAACCCGGCTAGATGTTGTCAGTGCTGACTCGATTTCAGAAGACATCTTTCAAGCGCTCTGTGAGTAGTTCGCAGTAGTCTTGACGTGGTCGAAGTATCAGCCCATGTCTCTGCTGCATAGCAGAGCTCTAGGATGACTGTTCAGTCGAAAAAGTTAGTGCATGATGCTGGGTCCGTTATTTGGTTGGTGGCTTCTTCAAGAGGCCCAAGATTGTATTATTCTGATAAAGTTCCAAAGTTTTTTAAGTCTTCTTTTCGGCAACACTGCCGTTCATTGGTGAACTCGAACTCGAATGGGGTAAGTAACAATGATTAGTAGAGGATTGACGTTTGAAATAGAGGTGTGCTTTAATTTGTAGCTGGTAAGGGAAAAAATATCTGAATGCGATAAATAGAGTCGATCGGCATTGTGGACAGATTATTAACTAAATGGTAAAAACTGATCCATGCAATCAAACGTAAGAAAACGAAAATAAGAACTCTATGATGATTTGACAAGCTTCATAATTTCATATGACACTAGTTGAGAGATCTGACACGTCTTTTCCTCTGTCATCGTATTTTACATCTTACTCAGCCCATGAGTAAAAAATAGAGAAAAATGAAATCTTGGTCCAGAACGTTACCCTACCTTTCATATTAGCGCTTTCGGGACCGTGGACACTCCTTTTCTTCATCTCTAACCCTAGCCGTGGCGATGCAGAGCGGTCTGCTCCACCTCTGCAGCTGTGAGTTCCAGCGTGAGAACGTATTGAATGTATTACTGTATTCCTTCAATTGTATCATTGTTGTACCTCTACTGATTTCGTCTTATTTCTGTTATTTTGTTACCAATGTTAGCCATTGTTATTTGTTTTTTTTATTTGTTCATTATTATTGTTGTTGTCATTTATTTATATCTATTTATTGTTGTTAATTTTGTATTACTGTTATATTCCTACCTAGAACAAAATGCAGAAGAAGTGGGTTCGCGGTCCCGAATGAGTTGACAGTTAATTATAGGCTATGTAACCTGAGATCGTAAAATATATAGTTTTAGATCTCTTCATTATTATTTGAGCCAACATGTCATGTGGTCTGGTAAGGGCTCTTGTAGAGCCCGATACACGTGTTTCGTCCTTACAGTCTCGTCAGTCGGGCAGAACCCATCGTCTTCTACTCTCCCTACTGAGAGTTATCGAAGACGAACGTTTTACTCTGTAAGTCAAGTGAAATTATCAACGAACACAGAGTGTTCTACACTCGATTGCTCTTTGGCTAGTATTCTTACCATATAATACCTTTTTTCGAGTGTTTCATCAAGATACAACGATAATTTCACTTGATTTACAGTGTAAACCGTTCGTCTTCGATACCTCTCTATAGGAAGAGTAGGAAATCCTGAGAAGTTTGGCTAAAAAGATTGAAAGACGGCGGGTTCTGCCCGACTGACGAGTCTTTAAGGACGAAACACGTGTATCGGGCCGTACAAGAGCCTTTACCAGACCACATGACAGGTTGGTTGAAATAATAGCCAAAGTATCTATTGGAATTTGAACGTGGTCTGAAGAAAATAATAGAACTGAAATACTTTAGTATAAAAATACTTTAAAATACTTCCATGATAGTCTACCAATCTTCCTCAGCATTGGGCAAATGATTTCGTATATCTTGATTAGCTGAGCAGAAAGGAGATTGTTAGGAGAACATTGTAGTAATCATATTATACCTTTCTTTCGAGTGTTTTATTAAGACCACGCTCAAATTTCAATAGATCCTTTCATTATTATTTGAGCCAACATGTCATGTGGTCTGGTAAGGGCTCTTGTAAAGCCCGAGACACGTGTTTCGTCCTTACAGACTCATCAGCCGGGCAGAACCCGTCGTCTTTCGTTCTTTTCATAGTCAGTTCTCTCGCGAGCGCTACACTCCTTATAGAGAGTTGTCGACGACGTACGCTTTACACTTTTTGTCAGGTGAAACATTCACCTAACACAGGGTGTTTTGCACTCGATTGTTCTTTGGCGGATTTTTTTATCATATTGTACCTTTATTTAGAGTGTTTGCGAATCAATTTTATCCTCAAGCTGTGCAAAAGGTGAAACCATCGAAAATTCAGTGATTATTATTGTCCTAATTGCACTGGAAAAATCCTATTGCTAACAATAATGTGTCCATTCAACAGAAAACACGCCATTTTCAGTAATTTCTCCATAATCCACACCAAATTGTTCCGCGCTCTTCGAATGCTCGCCGTGTAATAATGCGCTCTAGTGATAAACTTTTTTGGCGGGAACGTCTAGTCGAATCAATTTGAAAATTGGCTAGCTTATAGTTTCGGTTGCCGTTGTTGTTTTGTCTTGTATTGGAAATTACACCATTTGGCTTTGTGTGGTATTTTTTTCTTTTTCTTGTATATCTTTACGATGTAATTTTCACATACATAATGTCCTAAGAGCGCATATGGCGCAGTGGTTGGAGGTGCACTTCATCGCACACAAGGTCGATGGTTCGATCTCGCGCCCATGGCTCGCCAAGCCATCCATCCTTCCGGTAGTCGGTAAATTGGTACCGGACTAGTTTGAGGCTTGTCTGGTAGGACAAGTGGCACTGATTCGATACAGCGGGAGGCCATCGCGAGTCATTGTGAAGGCCAGATATATGTTCAATCACCTCAAGCGAAATTGAAAATTGAAGACGAATGCACGGCGCATCTCTCAGCGTTTGACCAACGCTGAGAGTTTTGTCCTTACTTTCATCCTTATTTTGGTTCTAGGGAATTACTTCTTGTGCCATAATCTGATTTTATTACAGGCTATAACCGAATTTCTAACCCTAAATTCTCACAACACGCGTTACAAATCTTTTACTAACCACCAAAATGTCATGTCGTACCACCTCACGACGATCTCGCAGCACTAAAATCGTACTCGATGGGCCGCCGCCGGTAGAGCAAACCAGGAAAATCACAGACGTTTTCAAAGTTCGTTCTTTGATCTTCTCTTCTTTTTAAAGATTTAATAAACCTACTTCTTCCTCATAGAATAACGAGACCTAATAATTGATACTTCGTTTATCTGGGCGCCGTGGCCAAATGGTTGCTTTGCTCGTCGCAGCGCGCGTGGGCCTGAGCTCCACCCCTCCTCCCCCCCCCCCCCCCACAACTCTCTCCGGCAGTCAACAGCGACACCTTTGGGACGCCACTGCCAGGCAGTCCTCGAGATTGCAAGGTGCCTTGCTCAGTCATTCTACGCCGTTCAAGAAGAAGACGAGAAGCGAATTGAATATCAAAAGTACTGGGATCCGCGCAGTGAAAAAAAGCGCTGTGAAGACGGGTTCCGAAATAAAAAAAGAGGATAAATTGAATAACGAAGTTTTTTCATATTTGGTGGTGTGCCATATGAAATATTTTAAGAACGCTTTCAAACCTTCCAGGTTACAAGAGGCCGTGGAAAAGGACAGAAAAAGCTTCTGAGTTCTTCCCCTGACGGCGTTAACGTCAAGAAGAGCTCTATTGACGAGTCAGCTGTTGTGTCTGAACAGGTTCGTTTACAGCTGAAGCAGTAAAATATTCCGATATTTCTTATTCTGATATCTTAGAGGAGATTATTCCAGTGTTCAGCAGCGATCAAGTCTTCGTCTCCACTCCTGGAAACGATTTGCTCGCCGCCTAAACGTGCCAAACAGGCAAGGTTTTACTGGGGTTTTTCAGGGTTTCAAAGGCAAATCAGAGTCTTTCATTCTTCTGATCTAGTGTAATGAGCAGCGTAATGATGTCTGTACCGCTAGGAAAGCGTTGTTCTTCAACATCAACACAAAGTTGGATGATGATGATTCTTCAAAACTTGATGCAAACCCTCAGGAAGAAGAGGTTCATTGAATGAGGAGTCTACTTCACCAAGAGCTTCTTCCTCTTTTAAAAATAAATTTCTTGATTTTATAGATGATGCCTATCTCAACGTCAAAAGAATCATCGGATGACCGTGTTACACTTGGTAATAAGGTAGTCTCTGTCAAAGTGAAAAGCGATCCTCTGGAAGAGAGCAGTTCCAATGATGTCGAAACTCCTGCATTGAATCCTTTGCTTTCTAAAGCTGATGAAATGTTAGAGAAGTTGAAGTCTCGGGGTAAATTGGAATTTTCGTTGTAAATTTTTTCGTATTTTTGATGTTTTCGGTTCCTAATTCATACGTCCTCCTTTCAGCCGTACAGTCAAAAGCACGTGCTCGTGTTCGGAATGTGGCCGAACTGCAAGCGATGCTCGCAGAAAAGCAAAGCGTCAAGATCATACACGAGCAAAGCCGAAGAAACAAAAGCAAGCAGGTAATGTGTTTGTCGTTTATACCTTGGAAAAATATCCCGCAAAGAAATTACGGCTATCACTCCTTTTAATCGCGATATTTTATTTGAGCACTTTCCTAAACAGTGATATAACATCATAATTATAAATATATATACATATATATATGATACATATATATATGATACATAGTATATATGTATATATATATATGTACTATATATATATATACATATATATCTAGAAATTTGAGTCAAGTGGTATACAAAAGCTTTCGAACCTAAGACAGAAATTGAAACCGCGTTACACCTTTCACACGGCTCGTGCTAGCTATTGTGCTACGTGCGGCTCTCTGTTCTACAAGCACTCGTTCTTCAGTGCGAATTCTCACTCCTTTTCTCATGAAATGCCTTCATTTTCTAGGATTTTCCTCATGTTTCCTCAGTGCTCGAATTGCTTGAAAAGTAGATTTATATTGTTTGGTAGTCTAACTTTTCGTTTTTTTCCATCTCACTGTGTTCTTGCAATATCAGATATTGCACCAATCTTATTTCATTCATTTTGTGATAATTCTTAGCACTGACTCTCTAATAGCCCTTTCGGTCCATGGAGCCAACCCTCTTCGTCGCTAAACCTCAGATGCTGCGTCGAACAATGGCATGTTAGGGTTAGACGCTATAGTTAGACGCAACATGCCCCATTGTTAGACTCAACACGCTGTGAGTCAGAGACTCTGAGGGTTGTGTCCGTGGTCCCAGAAGGGTCAACCCACGACATACTTGAAAACTCGCAGGTTTTTTGCTTGTAAGTCAAAACCCGAGGTTGGTATGGTATATTTTCTTCAAACAGCTAACGTTCCGTCGGTTTCTCCTCTAGAGCGCGAAGATTAGGTTTTTACAAGCCAGTCAGCCATATCCCTCTATTACCTCAACAGAAAAAAGCAGGCTCACGAATAGAGAGACCACCGAAATGTTAATCAGATTGTAATACAACAACCTCGAATTCTGGCTCACAAGAAAAAACTGTGGATCACTCAATTCGTTTTCTTGTATCCGCAATACACAAAGGTTCTCTGATTGGCGTAACGGTTTGGCTACCAATTAAGAGATTAGTCTTCTTAGTAAATATCATAATGTACAAGGCGAGCTAATTCTTCCTGCAGTCGAGATAGTCGTGACGCTAACGATATTAACGATTGATACTGATATAGACGATAACTCGTTATGACGTTCTTTGATCTTCAACTTAGGCAGTCACCAGTCTAGTCAGGGCAAGCTTTGGTTCGAAGGTCTGGTAAAGAGTTGCTGATAGGAACGGCCTTGCTTACTTGGGTACTTGGACTGTCTGGCTTCAAGAAATATGCTGATCCAGCACATGAAAATGTGGGTTTAACTGTTTTGTTCCCTGAGATTCCCAAGTAAGATCTAGGCGGGGCTTCCTCAGGTCATCGCCGCATTAGAACCGGCCCTTATGAATCGAAGGGTGTTTCATCTTTCGATTAGTAGCCACTTAGACAGCGATTATCCTGATACGGTTTACTAATAACTGGGCTTTCCGAGTAAAAATGTCGGACTCCTTCTCAGCCTAGGTGACCCTATGAAGAAAGGGGGGAGGGGGTTGAACTCCACGCTGTACTCCACAATCCAATACCCAGGAACACCTTCCAACCACGATGAGACCGTAAACGATTTGGGAGGGGGAGAGTCTTAGTAGAAGTTTACTCGGACGAGACAGAGCCGGGGCCTTGAAAGTACTACTTATGACATTTCTATCACTTCTCTATCGCTTTTTTCTTTACTTACTGACTTGTACGGTCCGTCTTCGTGAGTACTATTAACCCCAGTACATTTTCATCCGTTTCTTTGCCTTGTGATCGCCACAATGGTGGTTTCATTTGGACATGGTGGCAGATGAGATTCTCAACCAGTGATCTGTCAAACGATTCCTAACTGCAAGATCAGCTGATTCCGTCTAGTTACCAACAACTTCGTTCGTCGTGTAGAGGAGGTTAGTCATCATGAGAACGATTGCATCCACGTGAAACCCACTCTACAGTTATTTTCGTTGATCTGCTCCCTGATTCATTCATTGTAACCGGTTCGCCGATGTCTCGCTATCGGATGTTTCTGAATCCCGAGATTAGGATGGATATGAGGATTCGAACTTCGCATTTGGTTAGATGTAGGCATCGGTCCACTTTACAAAAGTACTCGTTCAAGCGCTTTGTTGGTTGTGCCTATTGTCTTTCACGTAATTTCATCCGTATTATCATCAATTCAAGTCTGTGCTCGTTAACAGAGCGTCAACCGGTTGACTTCCGCGGACCCACGCTGGTGGTTGCACCTGGCCTGGGTGCGCAAAAGTTATCCGGTTAAGAAAACAACCGGACCAAATGTAATTAGTGCAGGGTTTTGGATCCTTTAGTTGATCAATGACTTCCTGTAGGGGCCCAAATGGGAACAAGCTGCTCTTTTCTTCTCTTCACCTCTTCTTTCATGAGAGCCATCCACTCTATTCCTTTGCCTTTGCTTGGTGGATTCTCCGATACCTGGGTTCTTCCCATATATGCTTAATCCGATCATTCTCGTTGTTTCTTTGAAATCCTTAACTACTTTCATCACTTTCTGGTCTTTAGCTATCATTAACGAGCAATCATATTTAGAAGTGTTTATCTGTATTGTGTTTATAGGTAGAGGAAGATGCAAATGTGCTTAGAAATCCAGCTAAATTTGTCCCTGTTGGGACAGCCGTAGCCAAGAGTCAGAAGAAGACAAGAACTCGAGTCGTTGAGGAGGTGAAATTTCTAGTGTTAGATAAATCCTTTCTAATCTCTTCAAATTTTTGCTTCAGTGCCTACCTAAACCAGCTCAACTACCCATTCCCGATTTCGTTTTACCCACTCATCAGACACCAGAAAAGCAGCAGCCCATAGATGAAACTGAATTGAACGAAAAAAGGTGTTGTTTATAATCTTCAGTCTATTTTGTTTCATTTCTTACAATGTTTATTCTAGACATGTATTTGACTACGGGAAAGCTTCCCGTCTCGTCGATGATGTTAAAAATAACTCCACTTTTCCCCTACCTCGAAATTACGAACGTCTTCATGTGTCATTCCAGTCTTGTGATCGAGTGAGTGGGTATTCATTTCATTGTTCAGCTTATTCTTATAGTCTCAAATCACTACTGTTTCTAGGTGCTGTCTATTTTCACCGCACGGAGAAGAAGATGTTTAGTTTCAGAGATCCAAACGAATGTTGAGAAGAACACAAAAATGTAGTATTTTAGTAATTACTACAAACATTTGGCTTAATTTTCAGTTATAGAAATATATCTAAGAGTTTGACTGCTATGGAGAACCATAGGCATCAAGCGAGAGTCGAACCCACGTTTTGAAGAGTGAGTGTTAGCAGAGCGATGGCTTCAGTGGTGTAGTGGTCCGATGTGGTATCGGTATTGGAAGAGACAAGGGTTCAACTCTTACTTCATACCAGGTTTTGGCATACCACTCAATACTCTTGGATATGTATTTGCGACATCATATCACTGCAAGAAAGTTTAAATATTCATTTCAATCAGTTGTTTCTGATATTTACGTCTCTGCATAAGTTTATATATTTCAGAACTTTTTCCCGAAAACAGCTCGCACAAATTGTTCACGTTTATCCAACTTCTTACGATATTAAAGTGGAAAAGTGGAGTCCTTTTGGTGGAGAGTCAAAATCCCAGGGAAAATTTGAGCTGGTTATAGCAGCCAACCTCACAAGTGGTATATTTATTACGCGTTACATTAGCCTTTCATAAGGAATTTGAGTACTTTTCGATTATAAGGGGACAAATGAAAAACCGTCCTCAGTCATTAGAGAGGAACTTCTCATAGGAGTGCTACTAACCATTCGAATGCTGAGATTTCTGGCTACAGTCCCACGTTGCGAGTTTTTCAAAATACCCTTTTATAACGCTGTAGAATCCAAAGTAAAACTAGCCTCAGACGCGCATATATCTCGCCGGACAGAGCTCTTTCTTCGGACTATTAGTAATCATTCGATAACGTAATCGTTGTTGAAACGCTGAGCTTACATTCTGAAAAGACCGTTTCTTTGCAACGCAGCAAGATAGAATTAACGAATTCGCATGTGCGACCAAGGGGGTCTTTGGCCAACTCACGTGCCTCTAGGTAAGGCGACCGACGTGCGCTGAGGCGATGATCGGTCGATCTTGGTCCTGTCCTACAACATCGCGTGAGCGGCACGTGAATTGGCCAAAGACTCCCTTGGTCGCACATGCGAATTCAATCATTTTACTTGCTGCTTTGCACAGAATCGGTCTCTTCAGAATGTAAGCATAGCGCTGGAATCAGAAACGATTGCGCATCGAATGATTACTAGTCAGTCCATAGGAAGAGTTGTCTCCGGCGAAAAATATGCGCGTCTGAGGCTAGTTTTACTTTGAATTTCACAGCGTTGTAAAAGGATGTTTTGAAAAACCGGCGTCGTGGGACTGTAGCCAGAAGTCTCAGCATTCAAATGGATACTAACACTCCTATGACAAGTTCCTCTCCAATGAATGAGGACGGTTTTTCAGTAGTCTCCTTATAACCACAAAGTACCAATTTTTTCCAAAGATCTGACGGATTACATGCTACCCGACACTCCTTCGAAGTGGATAATCAACCGCTGCCTAAAGTCACTCCAGTGAAATTGCTTTCACCTCGAAAGAAAGTTGTAACGGTAGCACCTAGGTAAGTGTTGTATTTGATAAACGCTTCAAATTCTTTTTTTTTTTGATGCTTTTCACATGCTATGATGTTGTGAATGTTCTAAGAGTATTGAATGATAGGCAAACATTCGACCTCAGGCGGTGATTGAACCCGAGTTTTACTCAAATTATAAGTGGTGTTGAGGCGCATGTGGCGCAGTGGTTAGAGGTGCCCTGTGTCGCACACGAGGTCACTGGTTCGATCTCGCGCTCATGGCTCACCAAGCCATCCATCCCTCCGGGGTCGGTAAATTGGTACCAGACAGGTCTCAGACTTGTCTGGGAGGATAAGCAGCACTGACTCGGTTCAGCGGGAGGCCACCGCGAGTCATTGTAAAGGCCAGATATGCATTCAATCACCTCAGACGAAGTTAAAAATTGAAGTCGAATGCATGGCGCATCCCTCAGGGATTGATCAACGCCGAGAGCTTTATCCTTTATCCTTATAAGTGGTGTTACCACTACATCACCGAGGTCACCGTTTTGCTCCCGCTCTTTCTTCGATTTATCCCCATCACCGGCATTCGGTTCGAGTCGAGTATCTGACGCCACTCAATACTCTTAGGTGTCACACAAACAGTTCGTTACTTCGTCTTGATGTTATTAGCGCCTTTTGTATGTTTTTGTGACATAAATCAGCTAAAGCATGCTGAGCGCTGAAATCCTCGTCGGGGGTATAGCTCAGGGGTAGAGCGCTCGCTTTGCATGCGAGAAGTCTGGGGTTCGATTCCCCATACCTCCACACTTTTGTAATGTATGTACATACTTGATAGCTGTCAAATTTTCCTGTCTGTTGTGATACTTTCGGAACGCGTAACGTAAATAAGTGCATCCTGCACATTGTATCTCTTGTTGTTAGGTTAAAGGGGTGTGGCCCATGGGTAGAGCACTCGCTTCGCATACGAGAAGTCTCGGTTTCGATTCCACATCGTTTCAGATACTTTTTCGAAGTTAATCGTTGACAACAGTGACTTTTTGTTTCTCCGTAGCTTTATAGTTCTTGGTTTTATGGCGAAAACTACTTCATCCTGGGTGCCGAGACCCATATGGAGGGAATAACTTGGGCTGAAATACTCACCTTGGATGCGGGCTTGTTTTGTCTTGTAAGTTTGTGGTCGGAAACTATCACATCTTCGATTTGTACCACGAACAATTCCATCGTGAACACTGAAACCCATGCAGACGGGGGTATAGCTCAGGGGTAGAGCGCTCGCTTCGCATGCGAGAGGTCTGGGGTTCGATTCCCCATACCTCCAGACGTTTTGTCAAAGTTTGTTGTTGACGAAGGTGAAATTTCTTGTCAAATGTGATGCTTTCGGATTTCCTGGCATGGAAAACTACATGTTAGACATCAAAACCCGTGTCGGAGTGTAGCTCAGTAGAACGATTGTCTTGCTAGTCACATGTTCTATAATTAAAGTTCATGATCAACACAGTTGTTTTTCTTTGTATAATCCGTAATGCCTACGAATTTTGTGATTTAATTTGCTGCATTTTGAGCGCTGAACCTCGTGCTGAGGATGTAGGTTATCTAGTACAGAGCGCGTGACTCACATGCTTTCAAGATGCTGTGGAATTTGAGTTTATGATTAACAGAGCTAGTTTTTTTACATCTTCCTGATGCTTTCTGACTTCATGGCATGAACTATCTGATGCCCCCGGGGGCCTCAATGACGTAGCTCCAGTTTAGGCGCTCGCTTTGCATGCGAGAAGTTTGGGGTTCGATTCCTCATATCTCCACAAGTTTCGTCAAAAATATTGGTTAAACACAATGAATATTTTTATCACCTCTGTGCTGTTAAGCCAGTTCTTTTGGAATTAGAGATCACGGTAAGCAGCGGTCGCATTCTTTGCCATTTCGGCTGTCTTCTAATTTCGTGGCCTCAGCATGCTGCATCCTGACTGCTGAAGTCCATATGACATGAACAGCTCTCTTCAAATTTTATAGGAGTATTCTTTACGTTTTTGACGTTTTCTATTCGAAAATGCAGGTATTTTGATTCAACAATTTTTTATACTACTCCAGAGACCCAGTTATTGACATTCGTCCTCGCCTTGAGGGTTGGCGGATGACTTGTCGGAGTCATGTATTCAAGCATAAACTTGTCGAAATTGTGAAGAAGTTTCATCAGCGGTTCCTCGAACGTGTAGGGTGTAAGTTTTTTTTTTCACAGTTTCAATTTGCTAGAAAATACTTCATTACTATCGAACGTTTTTTCAGTACTGCTTAATGATTCTGAACTTTCCCGATTGCGTCGTTTTCATCCGAAATTCGACTTAGACCAAGAATGTGAGGAAATAAAAGAAGTAGGTGTCTTTCCACAAAATTTCGGTTTGAAAACTTGGTTACATCTCTATCTCTGGGCTTTGTTATCGTTACTTGTAGTAGAAATTATTTACATGTAGTAATGGCTACCATTTGGATGTTTAAAGTTCTGTTGTTCTAAAGTTTTAGTTGATCTTAACTATTATTCTTACAACTGTGGATAGTAGCTATGTTTTATTTTCGTGGAAAATCAGTCTTACTGGTTCTGGTAAAATAAAGTTTCAGGCTGAGCTTCCTCATGTACCTTCCGATACAGATGAATCTTATCTCAAAATGAAGGATTATTTAGCCACAGTAGATAATAGTGTCCCACTTCCAAAGGCGGTCGATGTGAGTGTCAATTTCTTATCTCATGCTTCATTGGTGTCTAGATTGGAATTTCATTTCTTTGTTACAGAATGCTATAGAAGTTCTCAAGAGTCCTTTGAAAAAACTAGTCAGTTCTTCCGGCACACCGCTGTCTCCTCGAAAATTCGCTGAACAGCAGGCTTTAAAACCGAAGGGAGCGATGTCTCTGGTTGAAAGGGTGAGTGGAAAATGTTATTGCTCCTAATTATCTATGTTCTCAGGGTAATCTTTTAGATCCGAGCTAAGGAAGCTGCGAAAAAGTTGGCTGAGAGTTTACGAGACCCTGCTATTGAGAAAAAAATTGAGGTCCTTCAACGTATTCTCCATGGCTTGTTGAGATGTATTACGACGTTCGTTTCATACCTGAATTTATCACACCATTAGATTTTTGTAAAATCACTCAAGATGCTAAGACTTTTAGTAAGCTTACTAAAGTTATGTTGTAAATTTTTCCCTTCAAAATTCGAGTTTTAGAGGACTTGATTGTGATAATTTCATTGTTTACTTGAATTTGTGCACGCAAAAGCGTCACATTCCTCATAACTGAAGTAGTTTGGAAAGCTTAGCCATTACCAATCTATCATTCTCCTTCATTAATATGGAGTGATATGCAAAACTTTCGCGTCAGGCGGGACTCGAACCCACATCTCACTCCATCCGGGAGTGGTTGGCGGCTGACAGATAAATGCGTTGTAGCGTTGAAAAAGTGGTGTGCAAAATGGGCGTCAGTAGTGCAAAGCACACGCTCTCGAATAAAGTGAGACGTGTGTTCGAGTCCCGCCTGACGCGAAAGTTTTGCACATCACTCTAAATCAAAAAGTGTATTTGAAAGTTCATACCACCGCTAGAAGCGGTCGAATAAAAAAGAATTCAATTTTCCTTTTATCAAGCAACTAAAGGGTGTACGAGACCGTTGCACTGAGATGGTGTTAATTTTCAGGTATTTCGCATTTAGAAAAGTTCGTTCGATAGATGTGAACACGTTGTCGGAGCAGATTATGAGAAGCCAATCAGCATTGAGCCGCAGTAAGTTATTTAGAGTTTAACTTTTTTTACTGCATCTTTGTCCATTATTTTCTGTTTAGCACTGATAATGGAACATATTTCTACTCTGTGTGGAACGGCGCCTGAATATTTCATTATCACTGAAATAGGTGGCAAAAAGTATCTACAATTAAAGGAGAACAATTATGCAGCTGTAGAAAAATTGCTTCAAGAGGAAGTGACACGTCTTCGAGGCATCAGCACGTCGGCAACTACAAATGTTTCATCCACGTCTAACCCTGTGTCGATGTGTTCTACTAAAAATCCGGCCGTCAGAGCGCTCTTTTAGTCTCTTTACTCCAATTATCGCGACATCCATATCTTTTATTGACTTTATTGACCTGATGCGTGAAAGGAGAGGTCCAGAAAGGTAACTTGTCGCCCCGCCGCACTCCATTTCATATACAAACTTTTTGTGTACATTTTCAAGCATATTTGGCTTATCTGAGCAAAATTAACACTATTTTATTCATCTTATAACAGTAACATCCTCATTATATGTAGATAAACTGTTTGGGCAGTCTTTACTTCCCCCTAACTTTCTCACCTATTTATCACCATTAAATTCTGATTAGTCTACGTGCAACTATTTTATAGCCTTGATATGTTCGTATATTATTGGGAACCTTTGTAAGGTTGATTATTTTTGGAACACAAGTGTATCTGAAGAACCTTTTACTCGAACTTATACACGACTTTGAATTACTTAGAAATCGAGATGTAGTTAATACTTATTGAATGCCGAATAAATAATCATGGTTCAATGTTTATCATTAGAAGCTCACATATCTATATAAGCTATCCAATCAAGTCCAATAATCCATTTAGCATAGCGTCGACTGTAATCGTCAGTGTTCTGAAAATTAAGTTCTAACCTCGAATAATTTCAAACTGAGACAAGTAACTAAACAGAGCTCTTGACGTTAATATTGTAGAGATATGCCATGCACTCGACTCCATTCGCAGCATCATAGTGATAGTTTAATGAATATCCCGCTTGCGCGATAAAATTTTGGGGCCTATCAGTGTTTTAATCCTCTTCGACAAATATAGCACAAATTTACCGAATCCGGATGGATAGGAGATTATGGTTAGCCAGGGAAATGAGATCGAACCAACAGTGATGTGTGTATTGCGCAGCACCTCTAATTTTGTGTGATTTGTGTGCCTTCAAAGCAAATAATATGAGGTGAATCTCAATATACCTGATAATTGTCTGGATCGGTGTCCAGTTCTGGGATTCCTGAATCACTGGTCTCAATAAGCTTCATTGAACAGCTCTTGAAAAACACCGAATGTGGTCTTCCTGAAATGAGTAGGTTCTGCTAAATGGAAGAATTAAGAGAGATGCATCTATGTATAAGTCTATATGCTCAGATTCCATGATAGTCTTTTGAGAGCTTTTTTTATGAAAATTTCCTAGCAAATGTAAGTAGTAGATATGGATTTCAGCTCTTTGAATTTGGTCAAAATCTTGACATCAAAATATCATTGTAGAAGCTTGATTTAGACATAAGGATATAGATGATTTCAACAAAAGAGTAAACATGAATGAGTGTACAGTACCCCTTAGTGGTTGTATCCGAACTCTCATGCCGGGCTCAAGGAACGATAATTGGAACGCCTGAAATTGATGTTTTCTTAGACTAAAAACAACTTATGCGTTTGACATTGAAAATCAAGTGGTGGATAGATTCAGTTCTTTTCCGTTCGGTAGTACAGATTTTGAAGCCTATCCCCTACACTGGACAAGAAGTTCTCATAAAGAGTGTTAAAAGTTATTTGAAAGCTTAAATCCCAACTTAGCGCTGTGCGTGGCCAGTTTTTGGTAAGGTTCCTTCATAATGCTTTAACAGACGGAAAATACTTAAATTCAATTGGACTGAAAATGTGATTATATTGAATCTGCAGCATTCATTTCAAGAATTAACTAGTATAGGCCAATGCAACAAGTAATTCTTTGCCAGTAATCGCTGAAAAGAATGAAAAAATCAAAAGCACTGCTTTGTGGTAATATGTGTAGCAAAAAATGACTTGAATTTTGTGTCATTGAGAAAAGCATGGTACGTGGAAAAAGAGAATAATTTGGGAAGTACACTATAATACAACGAAGAATAACACTAATATTCCAGAGTCGAGATAAACTGTGATGACTTCAGTCAAGAAAAAGTACTGTGGTCAGTACTATAGATATTGACAGTAAGAATAATGACAAAGTTTACGAGAATACTTCATTTTATGGAATTAGAAAGATGAGATACCTTGTCCAGGGTCGTTGACAAACTTTGGAGTTGCAAATAATGGATATCGATCTCCACCTAAACTTACTTCAGCAGATATTATAATTGTAACTAAACTAAAGAGATATTAAGATTATACGGTATCTGTAAATACTTTTTTTTGAAAGTTAAAAATTGATGTTCTAGCTTATACGTCAAATCAAACAGGTCTTTCTTGTGAATTGTCAAAGAAAAGCTCTCCTACGTCCAAGACTTAAAAATACCCTACAACTCGTGAATAAGAGCGGTCTGTGCTAGAGAATAGTACTTAATAGATCCCTTCATTATTATCTGAGCTGACATGTTATTGGTCTGGTAAGGGCTCTTGTACAGCCCGATACACTGTGTTTCGACCTTACAGTACTTCATAGGATTTTCAATAATTTGTATTATTCTTGACCTTGGAAAAATTTCGGAAAAAAAAGCTTAAAAATCATTTCATTACCGAAAGGCGCACGTATGTATTCATCCTTTTTTCTTCAAAAATCAAGCCGCTCTTATCTATGGAATTCTTAGGTAAATAATATTTGTATCAATAAAGTTACCAATACGTAATGTGTCGTCGTATCGAGTAAAGTAGGTGCCATCACTGTGTACTACTAAGACATTGTTCGTAGGTCGCTTATGTAACGGCTGAATCGAAAGACCACCAACACCGAAGTGTTCACTGAGTTGCAATGCTTCGATGACGAAATTCACCTATAATAAACGCTTACCAGTTGTTGAGAAATTCTCGAATGCGCAAAAAAGTCAATTTGCACTATTTATTTGTATCTCTGCACTCGTATTTGCATCTTTAGGTATCTATTCAAAAACCTCTGGCCTTGAGCAATCTCTTAAGAGAGCCCCATGCATTCAGCTCCGAGTCTAGGATTACTCTATACATTGACTTGTAGAGCCTACGGGTGTATCATGTCAGTGTTGCTATCCTCCTAGACAACTATGGCATCAATTTGCTGACCCTGAGAATATGGATGGCTTGGCGGATACGAGATGCTGCCTCGAACCAACGGCCACGTTTGTATTTCAGGGCACCCGCAAAGTCCTCGTTTACTACGTTCTTCATGGATTTGTGGCGGAGAGTGTTCTATTCCATTTAATTGCCAATTTTTTCGTATAATTCTAATGGCGCATGTGCCGCAATGCTTAGAGGTGCTCTGCCTCGCACACAAAGTCGACGGTTTGATCTGGCGCTCATGGCCCAACAATACATCCATCCCTCCGTGGTCGTTAAATTAGTACCGAACTGGTCTCAGACTTGTTTGGGAGGAAAAGCAGTACTGACTCAGTACGATGGGAGGCCACTGCGAGCCATTGCAAAGGCCAGATATGCAGTTGACCACCTCAAACGAAGTTAAAAATTGAAAACAAATGCGTGGCTCATCCCTCAGGGATTGATCAACGCCGAGAGCTTTCTACTCCTAGCTTTATATTTCTGATGTCTATCGGCATTGATTGCTTTAAAGATTAACTACTTGAGCAACGGATGTAGGTTGATGATAGAACGTGGGAAAGTCTACGAAAAGGACATTAACATATTCGATGGAATATAACATCTTTGCAAAATTACTTATATTCGTTCTCATAATTTGTTTACACTTTACGAATTAAATTGGCTCTATAAAAATGTTTTTTCAATGAGCTTGACTGCTGCTGCTTTCATGAGACACAGCTAATAAAGGTGTTTTACCATGTGCATTGGATCGGTCGCTAATTCGATCGCGCACCATGGGCTCACTAAAATTTCCATAACTTAGAGGTCGATGATTCGCTTTCAAACTTGTCTAGGGGCATAACAGGACTGACTCCAAACAGAGAAAGCCCGCAACAACTTTATTTAGGCCACATATGGATTAGTTTACCTCTATAGTGCTTAATGAAACATAAGGTTTGGCAGTTCAGGTATTTATCAACACTGAAAGCTTTCTCAAATTTTGGCAGAAATCGACCATACTATTCAATTGGAGACTATCAAGACTGCGTTGTGCATAAAAAGAGAGACCTACGCGACGTCGGCAGACTATAGCCCAAATTGTATCTACTTTGTTTTCTACAATCTTTTTACTCGAGTCATCTTCAACAGTGTTTTAGGAAAACTGAAGGGGTATTGCCATGTGAGTAAGCTAGATTTTGCAAGGGATTCAGTGCGAAAGATGGCATCTACACGATATCAAGACTGACTGAGGCATCTCAAAAGTGGAATTAATCGTTCTCTCTTACTTGCACCGATCTAAAAAAAGTTTCGACTCAGTTGAGACAAAAGCTATTTTGGAGATTTTTTCGGAGTTTCCCGTTGTGAAATCACATTTGTATCGCCATAAAAAGATGAAACGGAATCATCTTATCCAAAAAAATTCACTCAAATGAACGTTCATAATTTTTTCACAATTAGTTAGTCCATGTTCAGTGATATCGTTATATCCAAAATCATCCGGCTGAATGCAGTGGAGTCCGTGTGCCAGCATGGTGGACCGCTCTTGGTATGAGTTGAGTACGATTCGGCTTTGGAGATTCCATGGTTCCGACCTAGATCGAGGATGACCTCGTTTACTTTAAGATATTGGGCATTAGGTACGAAGGTTATATACACGTTTCAACGACAGTCAGCGGATAGCAGTCGCTAGCAGCAGAAAAATTTAGAGAATAATTAACACATTGCAGGAAGACTACTTCTGATGGTCAAATTTCTTCGCGAACTACAAGGAAATTATGATACTCAACAAGCTTCTTAAACGCAATGAATCCATCTTATGACTGAAGCAAACTGAGGATTGAAGTGCTCTTTCTGCGAGTCACTCGACGACGAATGTGAGGACATTTGATGCGAATTATCAATCTAGAAAAATTTCTGTAAATATTGTTCTTACATTTGTGGTTTTTGGTATTTGATTAGCAGTAACCGGTGTTACTCTACGAATGTATTCTAAAACACGATCAAAATAGAAATGTGACCATTACCATGAACTTCAGAGAACGAAAGGTTATGAGACACTAAATCTTATTGGTGGGAAAATTTGATTCGAAGTGTAGGCTAAGCTGCCAGACAAACCTTGATTTTCAGTATTTTATCCTGTGCCGTGTTTCGTAAATCGCTTACATCTCCCACTGCAAGCGAAACCTAAAAGTATACGAGTTTCTCACAAATTCGTGCATACCTCAGTGCACGTGTACAAACAAAGCAAACTAGTTTTTTTCCCCCGTTTCGTCTCAACTGGCTATAGAATGCTAAACGTCCGAGGTTCGCACGATGCAACCGTACAATGAGCGTATACGGTAGCCTCGAGCGATAATCAAGTGTGATAGTTACGGATAAATACATCGACGAGGCTTGGTGATTTTTTAAAAGTTCCGCCGATGTCATTGAGGTCGAGGTCCATATAGTTCTACTCAAATTTTGGATCTTCACTACAGCTCAATATATCAATGAAAGCAATGAGTCCAGTTGGTTCTACACAAAACATGGGAATCGATTATTCTCGTAAGTTGTTTTCACTGTATGTATCTATATTTTGATTCTAAATGCTAACATAAATTAACTTAATAGCCAATGTCAAGAGTTCTCGATCACTGATGGATATCAAAATCGGCCTCTTTGCTATTTTGATTGAATTTTCAGTTTAGAGTCTACAGCCAAACGATTAAGGCATATGTTAGTTACCATAAGATTCATCAGCAGGATGACAGTGATAATCTCGAAGACGAGTACTAGAATGCTGGGAATCCATTGCCGGGTTCCTGAAATAAGCACAGAATTGATTTCTATCGGGATGATATGTTTTCTCCACTTTTTTCATTTTTCAAAATTTTGCGCCGTTTTATTTTACTTTAATTTACTTTGCTATTCTACACTATCTAAAATACTATTTATTGTAGGGAAAGCATTTCAAAATCAATCTGAACTTATTCAATCGTGGGCATATTTTAGGATAACCTTTTACATAACAGTGAAAAATATCACAGCTAAAGCTTAAGAAATACTAAATTAATGCGCTAGTCACGAACAGATTTTCCTCGAAGTGATCGATAACGAATAAGAAATGCGTTTACGGCGAAAATCCTTCTTATGTGGCTAAATATCCTCTACTAGTACTTGACGGCGTGCTTAGGAACCATAATTGATATTGACATAGAAGGAAATGAAGGCAGCTTGAGACGTTTCGTACTTGATATTAATATAGAAAGGACGTGAACAGACGAAGAATATCGATGAAGCAATAGAATAGAGTAATATTTATTGTATCACAAATATTCCCCAAGTCGCTTAGTTACTCGTATGGTCAGCAATAAAACCTACTTTCTTATTCTATGCTTTGCTAGATCCTTTCATTATCATTTGAGCCAAGTTGTCTAGTGATCTGGTAAGGGCTCTTGTACAGCCCGATACACGTGTTTCGTCCTTACAAACTCGTCAGTCGGGCGAAACCCGTCGTCTTTCAATTTTTTTATTAGTCAGTTCTCTCGGGAGCCTGCTCTCCCTGCAAAGAGATATCGAAGACGAACGTTTTACACTCTACGTCAAACGAGATTTTCTTTGGCTGGTATTTTTACTATATGATACCTTTCTTTCGAGTGCTTTATTGAGACCACGCTCAATTTCAGTAGATCCTTTCATTACTATTTGAGCCAACATGTCATGTGGTCTGGTAAGGGCTCTTCTAGTGCTTTGCATGAGTCACCTCTTCGACTTCGCTTTATCGAAAAACACAAAGTGCCTCCCAAATTTGTTACGAGAGCCTTGTTTCTTCCTTTTTTCATCAAGATGGCTCAAATTACTAGGTTACGTCGTGTCTCAGTTTCACGCCTAACTAGTCTTCCTTCTAATCATAATGAAATCTTCGACTTGGGTGCTCCTATTAGAGAAGCCATCCTCTCCCGGCTTCTCATCCTCGATCAGGAGCTGCATCTTCAGAATTATGAATGTATTAGAGCGATATTTTTTAGATGCAACAGATTCAGCGAATTATATGGGCTTTTGAGGATTAATACTTCTTGAGATTAATAAGTTAATAGCAATTCTGTTGATAAACGATAAAATACAAAATCGATTAGTGGTCGGCATTGTTAGGAGCGCTGCAGTGTAAAGAACAATGCTATTTTCAGTTTAACGAAATAGCAAAGAAAATGAATTAGTACATAAAGTTAGATAATTTCATAATATCGAAGTGGAATGGCTTTTTTCTGTTTCATTTTTACTTTAATTTCGCTCTCTCTACGCTGCATCTATACTTTTCGCGAAACTCAAAGCCGAAAGAGATTGCTTACTTTGAAGATTTTCAGTGCTCTATGTATCGTTTTTTTTGTCTTGGCCTCAGGAAATTTGGAGTATCAATCATAGCACAAACCCAAGATATCATTCGCGTCCACCTCGCCGATCATCATTGTCGAAGTTTTCGTGATAGCTTGAAGGATGATGAACAACTTCTCGAGCACGGTGGCGTTTTCGTGCTACAATTCGCTCAGTACTCATCTATTTGGGTCTTTCTATTATCGACGCAATCACCTCTATTATAGATCTATTTGATTTAACTAAGATCATGCAAAAAAAACTTAGGGGTCTCATTACTATGAAGTAACGAACTCCACGATAATGTATCACCAGCAATATGAGAATTATGTAATCTTAAATGGACGTCAAAACCAGCATTAATTTTTTGTAATAAGTTGATAATCAGTAAGGTTTTTGTTCAGAAATGAATTTCAAGATAAATCTCACCCCTTTGAAACTTTCCCATGGTTCAGTGCCCGAATCTCTCATAATCAAATGAAAAGCGAAAGAAAATGCGATCAACGTGGGAATCCAGATGGTGGCAATCTAAAAAATGACAAACGATTATAAATCTTCGAAATGCAGAAAATATCGGTGACATGTCATTGAATCCTAGTCCATGTACACATCAAAATACTCTTCTACATTTGTGTTCAATTATATAACATGTGAGACATATATGGCTCACACATGTCATCTCATTGCATGCATACGTATATTCGGATGTATACATGCAAAAATTTTTAGAACAAGCTGTGCATAATTTTGATTCACTGTATTGAGCTACTTTTTAGTGGCTGAATAAACATGGAGTAAAAATCACGAAAACGAATCACAAGAGACATTCTTTGTTTTGACTGAATAAGTGGGTGTTCATGAATTCTGGGGGGATGTACCATGCATTTCACTTTACTATACTAGGCATCGTTAGAGGTGATTGAATGCATATCTAGCCTATACAATGACCACGGCTCTCGATGTGATCAGTCGCTGAGGGTGCACCAGGGACATTATCAAGCATCATTAGAGGTGATTGAATGCATATATGGCCTATACAGGACTCACAATAGCCTACTGATGTATAAAGTCAGTGCTGTTATTCCTAGACAAGTTTGGCTCAAATTGCTCGTGTCAAAGAATAAAGATTCTGGTTAGCTATGACGATACACAATCGAACCAGTGATCCCACATGTATTGCAGGGCACCTCTAACTGCGCGCTACACGCGCTCTCTACTAATGACTTTTCAAAATGAACTTATTTAACTGATCCTGTAATCAAGATTTTCTGTTAGGATCTCAGCAATTCTTGCATTTGTATATTCTTGACATTCACCCTTCACAGCTGCTCTAAGATTCAGTCATGTTGATGAATGCCGTAGAATATCCATCAAGACGCTTTTTTGCAATCTCGGAACTAACAAAGCTGAAGTGTTCCTATGCGTTCAGTCAGTTGATGGCACGGAGTGTTGGGAGAGTGGACCAAATTAGTTCTTTTGCTTTCTGGTTTACTACATAAGCATTGCGCTATCCTGCCTCATCGTCACGCTAATGATAGCTGTAATAATTTTTTTGAATTATTCACAGTCGTTATTAGGACTACATTGAAAGCGGCAAGGGTAGAGCTGCCATGGTGTCCACATGAGGGCTCGGCGTTCCCGACTAGGCCCCTCAAGCTGAAGACTTTGAGCTGTAGGTCGGCATACCCCGAATAAAGCCTCTCACTTGCGCAAACCCCATTAGTTACTCGTGACTATTTCTTGGCAAGAAAGAAGAAAGTGGCCAACATAGAAGAAGTGTGGTTTTATAGGGTGTTTCTTGAAAATAAAATACAATTGAGTATCAAATGTTTCAATTACCTAAGCAATATGGATTTAACTGTAGAGGTTTTGAAAAATTGATGGGAACAAAACACTGCTAAACAATAACTTACATGTCCAAATGATCGTAAAATTCGCACCATCATAAAAATATAGATACCGTATGGTGATTTCCGTAGAATATAGAGAAAATTCATCCAAGCCGAAATAATTGCCACTATCGGCAAAAACCAAGAGCACAATTTTCTGTAAGAATTTACCATCTAACGCATTTGAAAATATACAATTTTTTCAAAGAAAACAAAGGATGAAGTCAAAATCAAGGCAAAATGATATCTCAGAAAAATAAATAAATGTAGCATGAGTTTGGAGTAAAAATGACAGAGTACTATGGGAATGTAGTCTAGATTGGAACAAAAAGTTTTGTCAGTTTATCAGTCACTTTACCACTCGTTCAATTTTACTAGTGCTTTGATTCTACAGAAATCATTGAAATGGGCGAAATTCATCAATGAATTATTAATTTTTGTCCTCCGAATTTTTGACAATTACGCAGAAAATTTGTTAATTATTAAACTCAAACTCGATAGAATGACGTCACCTTTGTTTCCTCATGATAATCATCATAGCTGAATAATGTAGGCAACCAAACATAGAGAAATGTTGCGGCATAAGTAAGTATATTGAATGTATAGGCGATGACAAACCAAAATGAGATCGAATGTGAGATTCGAGCCTTGATGGCACCTTTGAGTAGCTGAAGTCATGAGTATAAAAGTCGAAAAGGCTATATTGAAGCTACAAAAATGCTTAATCGTTGCCGTTTATTTAATGCCTTGGGTTTAGTAGTACAGAAGAAACTGTCGATTCATTGTGCTTTGCAAATTACATTATTTTACTATTGTTTCTTCACCAATAGTCATTGTACTGCTGGTTTGATTTGCATGTAGCTTTAAAATTATTCCGCTTTACTTACGATCCTTGTAAAAGATTCATTTCCACTCATCATTGCGAATGAACTTATCCTCTACACATTTAGTTCGTCCGGCATTACAAAAGAGGCATGAATTAATTGAAAAGTCGGACTTGAATCCACGATGGCAACCACCCACTTGGTGACTACTGTAACGCGCTAAACTCGATGATATGTAGATAAAAAATAATATTTCCTCTTGATATAGTCTTATTTTTATAATAAAATATCTCACCATAAAGAATAGAAATAGAGCTATGAATGCGGTCACGGCAATATCCTTAGCCAATGTATTAGAAAAAATATGCGACGATAGTAACAGAAGAAAAACAGCAAAAGCTGAAATTTGAAAGAGGATTTTTCGACAGAAAAACAGAAATTGCGGGAAATTAGGATAGAAATCAAAAAGTTTAGCAGTTATTTTTCGGAGGAAAATATGCAATTCTGAAAAGAAATATGGATTTAGTAGTTCTTTCAAAAAAAAACCTGATGGACACGAAATATGATAATATGATAGAAATTTGATGGTAGTGATGATGAAGCAGAAACTAAAAAAGTTTAGAGATAAGAAAAGAAAGCTAAAAATGAACCTAAGATATGGAGAGTATAGAAAAAAGCACAATCAAGTAGACGTTCGTTGACGAAGTTCATCACCATCGGATGTCGAATAACGCCCCATTTATTGTCTTTTTTTCTAAAATTCTCATTTTTCATTACATTCCTAGGTAATAGTAAATCATTAACGCGTTTCAACATCACATGAAGCTTTGAAGTGCTTTATTAATTTTCTTTGTTTTCTTACTTTTTTTGTACAAGGGTTGTCTCAAACTCTTCTGCCAATTTCCTAATGAATAAATTATGTCCTTAGATTATTGTCATTATTGTTATTCAATGTTAGGATAAATAATAATAAAATTTTATAGAATCTAGCATCACATTTTATTGGTATATTTCAGTATTCGACTCATTTCTCGCATTCATCCTCTATAAAAATATTTAAATGATTGCGTGTTTTTTCCACTGCTGCTTGAGCAAATCGCCGTCTTTCGTGATCTTCGTTGGAACGCTGGTCGGGCAATTCTCCTTGCATTCTCAAGAATAACCAGGCCAGAGTGTCCCGAAGGTGAATACAAGAGAGTGCTGGGAGAACGGATCGAACCAGCAGATTGGTTTTCGCGATGACATGCAAATCTTGTCATTGATCATATGAATGCCACATGTGTAAGTAGAATTCAGGCTCACTCTATAAGGGAAATTTTTTAAAAAATTTATGTTACTCAAGAAATCCACGAGGGTTTTGGCCATCGAAAAGTAGGCGAACAACGAGATTACACAAAAAAAAACCCATCAATACGAGACATGTGGTGAAGCAAGTCGAAGGAAAAAAGAAGCTTGTCGTTAAGAGACAGAGGGTGATGAATATACCGAGGAAATATACTGTAATGAAAATAACTTACCAAGTCACGAAGAACTCTCCAGTTGATTATTTCAGAGTTACCGTATCTGAAAAATTTTAACATAGATTAGTCAATATCAATGATACTCGCGGAGAAATTTTACGGAATCTCTAAAAATAAAACTCACAACAGCGGATCATCCGATTTATCTGGTACGGACTTTACGGGACTGAAAAATGGTGCATATGCAGTTGGTTATTGAATTTTTTTGAAGCAACATCCTTGATTGTGAATATTATCTTAGATGCTGTTAAAAGTACGCTATATAGAAGATTTGAGTATAATTTCATCTTACGTGGTTGAATAGTCGAAGAGGAAAACGATTTTTTCTTCCGCGTCTAGGTGTTTAACGCGACTTCGCGAGTTGAAAAATTCCAGCGTGTTCCTGTAAAATTTGTATGAGAGAAGTACAATAATTTCAAAGACTATAGAAAGTAAATATTAATAAGAATGATGATAGCACCAGGTATATGTGGCTTTCGTAGTGGCTAGAAAAGTAGGTAAGGCTTTAGAAAACACGAATACACTTTTTGTCAATTTTCAAGAGATTTCTAGACTTGCACCGATATCACATAGTCCAAGAATATGCTTTGAGGACCTCACAAATTCGTATATTTGATTCGTTTCCTTGCATTCATCACCCCACGAAAATCTCTTGACTATGTGGTAATTCTGGTGCTTTTCCTGAATTTCTGGCCTTCACATTGCCTATGAATCGTGGTCGAGCCCATCTTTCCTGCAATGCTATAGAGACCGACGCTAGATCATTAATAAACTCCGTAAATCTGGGAAGATTTCCAGCATTCTGATGCCAGAGGTATGGAGGTCTGATTGGCCTAAGACGGAATGGAAACGGAACCTTCCACGTATGAGAAGTATTTGTGGCACAGTGGCCCTGTGCTCGTTTCTGGGCTTCCGATATTGTTGGTGCCATAACATTGACTAGTAAATTACAGGATAATGAATTTAGTGACATTAGGAATAAAATTAGAATGAGAAGACGATATCTTTCTCATTGTATTTCATCGCTTCTCCTACTAATCGCTTACTTTATGATTCTGTAGTGAATCGAAAATGGCCAGCACCTGATATTTCCAGTCTTTTAGTGCAAAAATCATTCAAACGATAAGCTTTTACATTTCAAAGCTTTTTTCGCCTGGATGGGCGACGTTGTGGTAGCTTGCCCTCATTCCCCCCTAACATTCACAGCCTGGTCATCAAGCCCTTGGACTCAATTCCATGGTTTGACCTCGTGATGTCATCGTCGTCCTTGATGTCATCATAGCTTAGTTGGTGTGATCGACATCGTCGGTGCCCGACCTCGCTAATTGAGTAGCTGGTGGCTTTCGTTCGATGTGTGTTGTGTTTATGTGATGTTGTTCGATCACACTAAGTTTTCAACACACAAAGCGCTCTACTATCCACAAAAGCTCATAGAGGCAGCTGGTGTTTCTCATTTTATAAAACCGAAAGCGGCTTCAGAACGTGAAAAACGTTCTCACGGTTTACTGTCGTCGCCGTTGCCAATCATTGTTGTCGATGACTTGGATGTTTTTCGAACAGTCTGAAACTAAGAAACGAGCTTTTTAGATAACAAAAAGCAACTTTTTTCCAGTGGCTTGCTTTTTTCCAAATGGTTTGGAGTAAATTTGCTTGAAAAGTGAGCATATACGGGTCGCCAAGTATCGTCATAAAAAGTTTTTCTTCTTATTAGTTTTCCATTAATAGGTAAAATTTCTTTTTTAACCCAGACTAGTGCCATGGTTGAATCCCGATTTTATGAGAACAATTCCATATGAAATTCAATAGAAGTCGAAATTTATGAGTTCCAATCCACTAAATTTTCAAAGCCACATAGATTAATGATATAAGCTATGGCTATAGTAATGCGTATGTGCTATTAATAGAAATCGATTGGTTGAATCTATTATTACGTTTTGCATTGGAATGATTCTATTCAAAATCTTGATTTCACACTATTTACAAAAGTTTTTTCGACGCAAAACAGACTGTGGATATTATAAAAGGCCCCAAAGGTCATTATTCTTTGTAATACGAATTCTTTGAGTCTGCTTTTTGACCACAGCTATTTATTGCACATTTTCCACTATGTTGAGAGTTTTATTAACATACACAGTAAATTAAACGCTTTTGAATCATTTGTACACATATTTGTCTTTCTTTTTTAAAAAGATGATAAGATGCACTATTCCGTTTCGGCATTATTATTGTTTAGAGCTTGCAAAATATATATATAGATATTTTGCATTTACATATATATTATATATATTATATCTCTATATGTATATGTATAAAACAAATATATAAACAAGAAATATTCATGCAAATGACTAAATGCTTGAGTTTGTCTATTGTTGTTTTCTAACTCACGAAAAATATATTACATTACATATGTATGCATAAAAAATAAACGATAAAGCTCTCGGCGTTGATCAATCTCTAAGGGAAGCGCCATGCATTCGACTTCAATTTTTAACTACCGTTCGAGGTGCCTGAATGCATATCTGGCCTTTACAACTGACTCGCGGTGGCCTCCCGCTGAACCGAGTCAGTGGTGCTTATCCTCCCAACAATATGCATTCAAGTTAAGTTCTGAGTTTTTGAGATTTTTTCAAGACAATATGTATTCTCTGAGACCTTTCTGTACCAATTTACCGAACTCTGAGGGATGGATGGCTTGGTGAGCCATGAGCGCGAGATCGAACCATTGACCTCGTGTGCGAAGCAGAGCACCTCTAACCACTGCGCACATGCTCTCTTATATATGCATATATACATGTATATATATATACATTATATATATACATACAAGTCTATGACAAAATCCAAAAACCCCGAGAATCCGAGAGCACTATCGTACTCTGCCCGTACTGAATTTTTTGTGAGTTAGAAGACAACGACTTCTCACTACAATCACAGCTGCCATGATCAAAAACGAACCGAACTGCGACGATTAGCGAATATTCGATGAGTACTCGACGGTATTCGACAATATTCGACGATTATTCAGCGCATAGGATAAAATTCGAGCTGAAAGTGATCAGAATGAAGTGTAATGTCCTGCTGTTCATTCGAGATGTGACAGATGCGCTCCTGCACTAACGTTAAATTACTCATAAATAATCCATTGACGAACAGAATAATGAAAACGACACAATCATGTGGCTAGAAAATTGCTACGATAATTATCGCTAAGCATTCCATTCTATATTCTCTTGCCACTAGGCCATGCTAGTCCACCTGAATATGCTTGTTAATAAGTTAACAACGTTCCGTTGGAGAGCATACATATTGATTGATTACGTATCCATTTCATGATTTTTGTTTACATAACAGTTTGCTTTAGACAACAGTTAGAAAAATTAAGCGAGGAAATCATTGTTGGGAAATTCTACCATACTTCGCTAGTGAAAACGATTTTGGGAAAAGAAGAACAAACGAAAAAATATCCACCTCTTAGAAAGACAAAGTTCTCGTTGAAAACTCCTTTAGCGAAGGGCTTTTCACTTGTTAATATGAATTGAAAAGCTCGAATTCTGGATTGCTAATACTATGAAAGAAAAACTTACCTCACCCTCAAACTACTGCGTAAGACTTTTTGGAAAGATATCATTCCTAGAGTGAAGACGAAAATTAGTAAGTAATCAGATAGACTTAATTGTCATGCAGCTATGTATTTCAGATGTTATTTTACCGTGGTCGTAAGTTTTTTTGTCTAATGTCAAGGCGAATAATATACTCAGAAACATCTTCATTTCGCATTGCTATAGATAATTTGTAGAGGTGTTATACTAATCTTCTATTCAATAGCTGACTTTTCAGCAGTTCGCCTTCTTCACAGCCTAAAAAGATCAAGTTGTCTATAATACAATCAGTCAAACACCCTCCATTCCTCCTCTAGAAAATAATCACCAAACCTAGTGACTGTCGCCTAGGTCTGGCAGATTTTTTCTAAAGGAGTAATGGAGGTGTCTGACTGGTTGGATTGTAGACAATTTGACCTTTCCAGGCTCTGAGGAAAAAATTGCCGAAACGTCAGCTGTTAAATAAAGAATTTATAACACCTCGTGTCTGGCTTAAGAAGAAAACCAGGAATTACTGAAGCATGTCGAGGTTAATAGATAGTTGTATTGGGAATAATTTGTAGAATTGAGATGGAATTCCTGGCTATAAGTCTCGTCGCAGTTTCCATTTCTCGCCAGGGGCAAGGCAATCGAGACGATGGTGTGGTGGTGGTGGTTGGAAACCGTCCACAATTCCCTCCAAACTGGACTAATTTTGTCATCGATTTGAAATACAAACATTGCCCGTTCTCATCGTCACATTGATCCAGGCCGATTTGGAAGTGTTTGCCCGACGAGACTGGAATGGGAGAGGGGAGGAAGGAAGGATTGGGAGGAGGTGAGCAACCGACAAGTGTTATCGACACAAACACACAACTGCTTAGCGGCAGCGACGGAGACGGCAACCGACGAAGGATACGGTAGGGGCGCGGCCGTCTGGCTGAAGAAGACGAAGGAAAAGCACTAGAAGCGCTAGAAGCGCCATGGCTATTGCATAATCAACTAAGAACGAACGCAATGCCAGAGAAGCTATGGCGACTTGTCGTTGGCCGTCACTCTGACGACTCTGGAATGAGCACAATTTTGTAGCGAATCGATAACGGAAGTACGGTAGTTTGTGGGCAGGGTCGATGATTCATTGTGTGAATAATGACGATTGGTGCTGCAAACTCAGAAAAAACACTTGTGAGATCGATAGCGGACTACGGTATCTCGGGCAAGCTAGCTGAGTGAATTCACAATAATGACGTTTGTTTCCGGCTTAAAGGAAGACTATAATTGTTGATAGGAGTTATCAGAACGCTAACCATGGCTACAACAACCACTCGCTATTTATGGACTTCCCTATATAGGAGTCTGGCTTTTGGATTTTCCACTACAAATCGGGTGTAAGCTAGGATTAGCGTGCTACCAACCACTATGAATCATGTTAATGCGAATACATTGAACAGAACAGAAACTCAAGAAAAGTGTCGTGATCACATCAAACTGTAAATGGGCGAAAAAGCAAAACAAAGTGGATTGTTGGCATAACTCTCAATTTAAGGTAGATAAAAACAAATTACTATATGCTGAAGTGACCAAAGTGAGTGGAAGTGTAGCTCTTACAAAGTATAAGGTGAATCAAAGAAAAAAAACCCAACAAAAGTGTCGTGACCGCATCAAATTGCGAATAGACAAAAAAACAAATTAAGTGATTTAACTTCTAACTTCAAACTTATAATTTAAGTTAGATAAAAACAGATTACAATATCTTGAAGTGACCGAAGTGAGTGGAAGAGTAGCTCATGTAAAGTATGAAGTGTGATTTCTCAAAATTAATTCCTAAAAAACATGCTTTTAAAATTATCAAGAATTTAAGCCAGCGCATAAAATCTGGGAAAGGTTGGTTCAGCAGAATTTCCCAACATTTCATTAGGATGATATGCAAAAAAGATCGGAGCTGATAGAGCAACATTCATCTAGTGTCAAAAGAGCAATGTTTGTCAATTCAATTAGAGTTCATCCATTTGATACCTACAATATTTTTTGACACTGTTAACTATTTTCCAAAGTCCATGAGCTTCATACACATAGAACTTCTGATCTTGTTTCTGGATACGCCGAAAACTCATTTTCCGAGTGAGCTTAGAGGTCTAATCGGTTTTAGTGCTATGAGCAATAATTGGTTTTTCGTGCTTATAAGACACGAAATCTACAAGATTTACCTTTATTCATGATTCATTAGAGACCGATACTGATGAAAATTGTTGAAAAGTCACGAAGTAATGCTATACAATTAGAGGTAGGAAAAGCAGATAAAGTTGATGAAGATCTTTTGACTAATTCAACGTAAGGAAATATTATGAGTGTGAAGGTGATTTCTGCTTGAGTTTTCAGAAGAGACAAAAGGAACGAGTAAAGTCCAACAAAAGTTTCTTAACAAAGTCACAACATCTGCTTTGCTTTTTGAGTCACATAAAAGTTATGCGAAATCCTATATGTTGAAGACAGCTCGTAACATTGTTCAGTGGAAAAACACAAGCGGATGAGCCTAATCTATATCATTAAAACCAGGAAGGAAGCGGTTTGGAGCAATTATATAGCTGAGTAGGAAATTTCACACAAATTTATATAGGAGTTTACATGAGCTCCCAAAAAAGTCGACGAGCCCATAGACTTCTTGGAAAAGATCCATTCAGCGTTGATGAAGGCAGTGGTGGTAGTAGCGGAAGAACGGATGATGTGACTAAGCGGTGCCGGAGGGGAGGAGATGAAGGGAGTGACACGCTTGACTGCACCTACACACAGCCCTCTTCTAAATTAATATTGAAGGTTTTCTGTGCAATTCGATCGCCTCGTCATCCTCATATGAGGATTCCACGATGAATTCATCTGCTCACTACTCGCACTACTGCTTGTCGGGGCAATATCAATGAGTCCTGGAGGGATTTTCAGTGACGACTGGCACAAAGCTGTCACCAAAGTTGATCACATGACTGGCAGATGCTGATGGTAATCCGAATTTATAACTCATACGACATAACCGGGGCTCATATAAAATATATGTTCTGCTTTCGATTATAAGTTTAAAGAGAGCTCAGCAATACAATGAGCTGATATCGATGTCATTGTGCGTGACTGTGATGTTCATAGTGGTTAGAGTATCAGCATGAGCTTCGCCAATACCAAGAAAGTGTTGACAACATAAGAGAGCTATCGTTTCCTCAAATAAAAGATTCGAATGATGCAAATGACATGTGCGAATTGCAGAGGAAATTCTCTTGGAATACAAACGATAGGGTATTCAAAACTTAGAAACAGTTAACTGGATCATTTCCGTCAAAAATCGCGTTCAATAAAGTGGAATCAAATGAAATGAATAGACTGACACCTTCTCATTACCGTATCAAGTAAATTCTGGATTTACGAAATGCTTACTAGCCTGATGTGATTTGATTGTATGAGCTCCATTTCATGAAGCAGTATGGACACTAGCTAATTCACACGATGCTTGGCATCGAATGTCCTACACTGACTGCCAAGCTGATCAATCATCAAATCCACGAATGCCTGTCAATTTTATGGATAATCGATTAGGATGATCAAGCCTCCATAATACCCGGCTTGCTAAAGAGCATATTGGAACGTTTTTTAAACAATGATATAGGTGAATAATGTACATTCCATCGTTCTGATAGGGTTGGATGAACTCGTTTATAGAGCCGAAAAGCTCGGTCAACCTGTGACATCTTGGCTTCGTTCCTTATTATGACTTTGTTTATCCCTTTTGGCTCTCTTTTCTTGTCCCAAGCCCCCTTCTCTTTTCCTCTCTCCCTTCAGTCTTTGCCAGTTTTGAGGCTTTTCCCGAATAGTGGCTATTAACGTCGTACGGCACCTAGCAGTTGTTGGCCGTCGCCCGACAATCCGTTCGACCTTGAAAGTAGTCGGAAGCTGCTTTGTTTCGTAAATCATCACAACGGCTCCGGTGTAATGACCTATTCACGACCTGTTCGATGTCGATCTGCATGGATAACGAGCCATGTTGACAATATTGATGTTATTAATGCATTCGAATTCTTTTCGTAAATCAACTCGTGTATTCATGAGCCGTTTGACACTAGAGTTAAAGTGCTACGGAGACATTTTGAGTCATTATTCAATTCCATTTTAATTTTGTGCGCTTCTCTGACGGTGGTATCGGCTACGTTATTTATGCGACGTCGAAGGTACTGTAACCCAAGGAGCTTTTCATGAATAAAAATTCCTCATTAGCTTCTACAAACGGGAGTCTTTGTGCAATTGATATCATTCCATATGCTTCTGCTAACAAAACTAAAATTTCCTCAATTTCAAAGATCATATCCTCATTATTCCGCTATAACTCGTACCACTGAAGCTGCACACTCACGTTTAACGACTTCATTCTTAGTTCATTTCATTGGTTACCAGCCTTTAGCTATAACTTTTAGAGACCGAAATTCAAGACGGAAGCAATTTGGACTTCAGTGAATGAAAGGACAGGCAATGAAATTCGAAATAAAATGTGCCTCTGAACAGCTGAAGTGGCTTTGTCATCAAAATCGTGAAATGGTAGTGTTCCTCAGTTCATCAATTGATCGCCTTAACTAAGTGGCCAGAAATCATTTCCAAAATTTCAACAGTTTGTAAGAGCCGTCTTCAAATGATTGGAAAATAAAGATGAAATCAGCACCTTCAAAAAGCCAACATTCTGCAATCGATATCTGGACTCATGACATTTGCATTGGTAAGTCGCATGAAAGAAACTATCCATCTAGTAAAATCCTTCACAGCTTTCTATCTTCTGCCTTTCTGAGAAAATTGATGAAAAATGTATTCGAACGATATTTTCTGTGGGATAAGCGAGAGCGTGAACTGGTCGGTTCGTCACATTCCGACAATCAAGCGCTTCCGATGCCAATTTGCCGTTGTCGCGGATGCGGTCCGCCAGTAAACGAGACCGAATAGAATTGAATCGGATATGAGAATAGCGAAACAAACGTGAAATGAAAGTAGTCAGTAAAGTCCGACATTACGTAGCAGAGGCATTCTCCTCGAAATGTCAGCGTAATGTTGACAAAAATTGCGATGATCACTAGAAAAGATATGGCATTCCTTTATCGTTTTTTTCTTCTCTTTCTCGTGATCGTTTAGTCTTCATCAGTAGCCTTGATATATCATTAGCTTCAATACACTTACACACACTCCATCATTAGCTTTAATACACTTATATATATATGCAATTCTATGCATATATATGCATGTATATACATATATATGCATGTATATACATATATATGTGTATACATATATATTGATTTGATGTCGCGATCCTGAGTTTAGTCTCAGAAAAAATTCCCTCAGAAAAAGCAGTTTCGTCTGTTCTTGTTTATTAAAGCCAGTGAACGTTCTCATCGATGTCCATCATAAGAGGGAACGAGTTTCACCCTATCACCAATATGCTTCACTCATTAATAGATTGAGTGTAGAAAGAGAAAAGTGAAATTTAAAAATTATTGGCTTCCGAGAGCGCCCCGAGAGGATTGGCTAAAGAAGAAGGGTACTGCCCGATTGATGAGACCGTCAAGGTTGAAACACGTATATCGGCTCTTTCAGTCAGCCCATTTGACGGCCACATAATATGTTGGCTCAAATAATAGTGATAAAATAAAATTAAGAAGTAAGAACAGCAATTTTCAAATGGCCTTTCTGAGAACGAAAAAAACTTTATTCCCTGTTTTGATGGATTACTTTTTGAGCTACAGTAATCCAAGGCTGATTTCATTTGCGTGCAGAGCAATGACAATTGAAGCACAAATTTACACACAGAAAAATGAGGAAGAAATCTATCGGAAATTCAACAAGTTCATTGCAGTATGATAGTGGGTGGATTGGTAGAGCGACGTAGCGGCTCTCACTGGAATACTAATTGTGTCCGCCCTTGGTCGTATTCGCTGACTGCAATGAAAATATTCAACATTGGACAAAGTGAATCGTTTTGTTTTAAGGATTGACAGCTGGGTTTTGTTTGACTTATTTTGCTCTGTTGAAGAGTGAAAGAGTTAAACAAAGCTCTTTGTATTAAATCAATCAATTAGCGGAATGGATTTATGGACTGCCGAAGATAAAGTGCTACTGCAGTTGATAATCGGTTTGTTGACTAGTCTTTCCTTACAGCAACAGAAAAGAAGGCACTATCAAGCAATTACACAAACGTTTAGAACAATGCTCCACTTTTCGGTGGCAGTGCATTTTTGCTTGTAGCCCCGTCTATCAGAGTGTATTCCTAAAAAAAAGAATATCTATTTGACGACAGCCCTAATCAAGCCACTCGAAGCGTCGGCTGTCTTCGGTGATCAACGCAAATATTTCCTTTTTCAGCATTACTGTCACATTAACGTCCCCGATTGAAATGTGTAACGCTGATTTATTGTATTTACTATGCAGTCGGAATTAGGCCGAACTGGTTTCGAAGACAAAAGACATGGTGAATAAAGTTTATTAGAGTATTGGACTGTATTCGACTAATGGCAGTGGCTACTGGTAAGAAAATACATTATATCGTCCATAAGGCATATCTAAGATTATAAATGTCAGATATCTGACGTTTGAATTTGAACATAGTCGGTATCTCGTCGCACTTCCCGATCTGCTTTCTGTAGCACCA
Source organism: Parelaphostrongylus tenuis (assembly GCA_019055375.1). Classification (NCBI taxonomy): domain Eukaryota; kingdom Metazoa; phylum Nematoda; class Chromadorea; order Rhabditida; family Metastrongylidae; genus Parelaphostrongylus; species Parelaphostrongylus tenuis. The sequence goes on along the minus strand of JAHQIW010007127.1, from coordinate 44,585 downwards.
CTGGAAGATCTATACTGCTGAGTGATTGGCAAAGCTCAAAACCGTAACTCCTGCCAGCTACAAAGGTCTACTAGTTACACGCGGTTTAAGATAGTCTTCATCTCTTCTCCATTGTCATAATCATAGAGCTTAATAATATTCGGAGGACTTCATTTACGAGTGAGATCATAGTGAGCAAAATTTTATACCTCTTCAATGAATTTGATGATAAGTATGCACAACTCAGCGTCCTTATCTGAATTTTTTCTTCAAACAAAGTCAATAGGAAAGATTTCGAGACAACCGATACTCAATAAGCGGCTCAATAACCAATACGTGGATGCTCGTTTGCAAAAGAAGGCAGTAAAAATAGTGGACTCTAAGTCGTAAAGATGTTTTTATCAAAGTGAGTGAAGCTCGTAGGTGATTCAAGCACCGGAAACGAACGAATGAAGTTGCAAATAGTTCTTCTTTCAATCATTTGATGTTAATGTGTTGACATAGACCTCATGAATAAGAATACAAGTGACACTGGATTTTGGTTTGGCGATAATATCGAACCAACAAATGTTTTGGCCCATAATAGCGCTCCATAATGTGGCTTTCATGAATAGTAGTCTTCTTCAAATATGACTGATTTCTGAATGATATCATATCCCAGGCTCTCATGAAGCTTTACACCTCCTCAATCTCTTCGTTTTGTCTGAGTGCTACCAAATTTTTCTGGAAGGAAAAAAAACATTGAGGACACTGTGGTAGATCCTTGGAAGAAATTTTTTAGACTAATTTACATCTACTTACTTCCACTATGCTATGAATGGAATTCGATGCATTGCGTTTTTTTCAGAGAGCACCTAACAAATCTATCCTTTGAATCTATTTCTCATCTATACTGCTATAAACCTACCAATCGCTTATGAAACTTGAGAGGATGTGAAAAGAATGTGACTGCGAATAAGGATTTTTTGACAGCTTAGCGCTGCACCTATCTTATATCTCTTCTGAATTGAAAATAGAACTAGTAAGTTTTGTTACGTAACCTAGATGATTCGCTTTGAACAGCTAAACTCTTCAGTGTAAAACATGATACTTATGGGTGTTTAACTTTCAAGTATTATGAGAAATTTTTTTCCATTCGAAAGGATCAGGTCGACCAGAGTAACAGAGTTGCTTTGGAAGACCTCTGAACGATTCACAAACATCGATGGCTGTCTGTGGCAAAGATCTGGTGAATTTTTTGCAGATATTTTGGAACAGTGAAAATTCAATCGCACGAACATTCAACGACAATTCGAAAGTGGCTCAAATGGCAACCGAACGCACACGTAAATAAAGTGCCTAGCTATTGATGATGGTGATCAAACCCCCCTAGTTAAGGCGTAACGATCGTTGGTACTATACTCGTTCTATTTTTCCATGTATCCACTATATCACAGGCCCTTTAAACACCTTTGTAGCATCCATTATCTTTGAAATCTCATAGTTTTGAGTGAGATTCGGCTGTTAGCTGCACGAATTCCACTCGAGCACCTCCTCACTTGAATCTCTGTAGTTGCGCCAAAAACTTTCCAAACCTTCGTTGCAAACAAATGTCACTTTTTGGATTGGGAGAAGCAAGCTAACCAAAGACTAGTCTGGCACCCATTTGCCGACCTTAGAGGTAGAGGGGAACTTGATTGGTCAATGTGGATTCAAACAACAACCTTGTACGTGTTATTATCGCATCGCCATTAGAGTGCTACTGGCGTACGGCAATAAAGAAATATGGTGGATATGCCAATAACGAACGTACTTTGAATATTCGTAGGCTTGCTTATTTGGATGTTGATAGGGCATCTCATCATGTTCTCCTACTCGTTTCATTTTCTTGAGACTTACATCCATCTGTTCGGCTAATGATTTGGTTGCAACAATTTTGAGGATCACATCAACTGCCAAGTAATTTGGCAGCATGGAGCAACTGCTTACCGGTTTCCTTTGATACGAACGAATGTTTTGAAGTCCAACTAGTAACCTTCACTAAGGGTCTATTAGCTAGAAGCTCGGAGAAGGATCATGTGAAGTTCATAGGCAAATCTACCCTTTCAACCTCTTCCGATTGCCATTAAGGGTTTCAGTTTACTCATACACGAAAAAAGTTAAATCTATTGTTTGAAAAATTTTTCTTCCGTTGATCCAAACGCGAAGTGTCGAGAGACTGATAGCAAGTCGTGTGGGAAGTTCGGTGGTGCTTTGGTTTTTCAATAATCCTTCTGAATGAAAATTGCATGACTTTCGGTATGACTCAAATATGGATTTTCTTGCGGACAGTTTGGTATACAACTTACCTGTACGTGCTTGAAGATAGAGCTATCGTGGGAACAAACTTGCTCGCTAGCCAAGCACGAATGGCGACCTAGGAGAAAAGTACTAGGGAAGCTGCGCGCAAGAATAATAGAGCTTGAAGCGATGATACGGTTGCAGAAAGGACGGTCATGAAGTCGCAAAGTTCAGAGCTGGAGGAAATACTTCGATTATTAGTTTTGTTCTCTGATCGAATCAAAATACCACAAAAGTCAAATCAAAAAAATCGAACTGCACGAGTTTTTTACACAGTCTATAAATCACCATCAGTGGCAGATGTTGATGCAAAACAGACATTCAAGCAAATTCAATTATCATCAAAATTGACAGCAGACAGAAGACCTAGTAAAAAAATGTCAAGTCTGTAAAGAAATAGTAATAATTGAAATACAGAGCCAGTTTCAAACGCACCTTTGTTTTATCATAGTGTGGAAATAGAATTTTTTTCTTTATCAACGTTGTTTCATATTACAGATGGGCCATCGCCCGTCTGTTTACAATTCTCATGCTCCATGTCTTGTCATGTCTTTATAATCCTGGTGGTGATTCGACGGCGGGCGATAATATTCTGATAAAGTGAAGACTCATCCGGTAAAACATTAGAGGGTAAAGAAACGTTTGGTCCACCTTTGTATGGGTATAAATAGAGTAAAAGATAAAGCTCTTACCATCAGCCAATGCATGAGAGATGCGCCATGAAATCGACTCCATTAGTAAGCACCTCAACAGATGATTAAATGCAAACAAAGTCTACACATAGGCTTACTGTAGCCTTCGATGTGTCAGATGTATCAGTGTTGGTATCTCTCAAGACAAGTCTGGTACAAATTTGCCAACACGAGGATGGATGGCTCCGTGAATGTGGACGAAGGATCGAGCGCGACTGAAGTCGAGTACATTCTGATTATTTCAGATGGGTGTAACGCAGTGGTTGAAGTTATCGTGCAAGGCAAACGTGTCCCGTTGTTTCGATGAGGTGTCCAAATTTATAAAAGCCTCCTTCTCTTCGAGGTCGGCAAATTAACACCAGACTTATCTGATTGTATAACAGCAGTGATTACGCGTTAAATCATCTTTACGTTAATGAGGTTGAATTCATGCCACATCTCATAAGGATTGATCATTTCCAAGAGCTTCATTTGCGACTATTTAGTATTCATCGTTGTGGTGGATTATATAGACACATTATTGTCAGCGTTTTGAAGTGTCTTGCAACATATGGTTGGGTGTCTGTCCACTCGTTTCAAGCAACAATTATGTTTTCTTATAGCGATTTGTCTTGAAATCACAGTTGATTGTTCAGCGAATAACCGGCCAATGAACTCGTTAGATAAAGGGATTCCTGTAAATTTTCGAGCACAAAATAGAGATTTCCCTGCCTGACGTCCGCCACAATATACACGTTCGATAATCAAGCAATTGTTCAGCCACATGCAGAATATGAAAACAGTTCTGTGCAGCATAATCACCAGCTGGAAACAAAATCTTTTTATACCCCATACTGGCTCTTGTTTCTTCTAAAGATTTCTATAATAGTTACATCGTCCGGTATGTGTCAAAGGAGCACATTGTTGCTAACATGATTCGGTAGTAAAAAAGCCGAGAAGCTTCAAACAAAGACTGATAAATCTCTACAACGTAAAATATATCATACAATTACTCTAGCGTTAATAGGCACAAAGAAAGATGCTATAAGATAGTGGTCATCTTGAAGTATCCATATAAGCGATATATCATGCGGGTGCAAAAGAAATGGCGGTTTCAGTCCGCGATAATTTAAATGATTTTAGCTGGGCTCAACTGGAACTTTATTCATCAAACTAAAGGCTATCACAATTGGTATACTCTTGCGCTTAAGATCTAAGCTTGCTTGTTCCTGTAGCTCAAGAATTGGTGCCTTGGAATTCGACGAACTCCTGCAAGGCACCTTCTGCATTCTGCTGATTGCGAAAGCGTTTTCTCTAAAAGAAGTTGTTGAGATGCTTGAAGAAGTGATAGTTAGTGGTCACCATGACGAGCAAAAATGAGAAATGAGGCAAAACTTCGTAGCCCCATTCATTCGACTTTTTAAGCGTCCGTTGCTCCACGTCTAGCCGTCGAGTGGGTGTAATTGAATGGTCTTACTTTTGCACCGACCTTTTTCACCATGAAGCTCCTTTAAATAACGAGTAAAAGCAAGTAGAATGGTTGACGTTGAGTTTCTCTGCAACATCTCTTATAATCTTAAGAATGCCAGTTTTTATGATCTCTCAAGTGATCGTATTCGGTTTCCTATGGCCGGTCATTACGTTCTTCATTTTTGAAGCCTCGTCTGCTTTACGAAACTTTTTGAATTACCGATGCTCTGTGTATTCGTTGGCAGTTTCTAGAAAAATATTTTGTTAATGTTGCAATTTGTTTGTTCTGCCTCACTACCCTTTTCGAACTCAAGATCTGAAACCGCCATTATTTTTGAACCAGCCAACGCCTTTTCCACAATCTAGAATAAAAATAAACGAGCAGCAAGTAAAACTTCATTAGCAACAAGCATAGAGCGAGAAATGTGCATTTAAACATATGTAACATATGAATAAAGCGCCATTAGTTTGCACCAGTTTAATATATGGGCGATTTTACCACGAAGTACTATTGTGGCGCCAAGGAAAGACTCTGAATAAGCCAAAATCGTAGATACGTCAGTCATTGTTGTACCAAAAAAGAACTGTTAAAAATTTTATGCCGCGTCATCAATAATATTGTAAATTATTTAGTCAATGCCGAAATCAGTAAAGAGTCAAAACTGGGAATTGCCTATAAAGTGTTAACGATTCGTTGGTCTCTTACACTTCTTTTTACGCAATACTAATCTGAATATATTTGTCGGTACAAATAGCGGAAGCTCCAAAACATTCTCATGCTATTCTCGTCTAATAGCCGTTCATAGTGGCGGCTCTCTGTCTTGCATGCTGACATTCTCGAGGAGCAATTCGTGATTCAAGAGTCGTTTCTATCTGCTGATGTATGCAGTTAACAAAAACCACAAGCACTCGAGCATTTTATAGGGATAGCTGCTTCAGCGGACCCTTGAGAGCTGTTTGGTCGTACATTCTATGGTTCTTTTCTCACGATGCCAAAAGCCTATTAATGATTGGCTCTGCTGTGCTTCGCTAACTATATATGATCACCTGAATCGCAAAGACGGCATGGGTTTCGAATATATGGCCTGGATATTTCGCGCAAACCATAGAGAAACTTGCGTTGCAGAAGACATCGTTCGAGTGTTTCTATGGATGATGATCAGACTTCTCGACAGGGAGTTGAATTGTTAGCTCTAGTCTAAGTACATAACAAAATGTGTAAATCGGTAACTGTGAGAGAGTAAGTTGACAATTCTTCTCCTGTCGATGTTGGAGATCCTCTTCTATGCAAGTTCTCCTTTGTGCTGCCTATGCGCTCATTGATCGGCTATGGATACACGTATAAGGCGGTTCTTATTCGTTGCACAGTAGTTCACCGGGCGTTGCAATTCGCGAAATCTACAAGTGCTATCAGTCTCCGTCAGTTATACAGATCACTTCCAAGCACCTTATTTGAATTGGTTTTGGGATAGAGAACCTGATCGCAAAACAAGTTTTCCACCTATGAATGTTGGCGACCACCTATGGTGACGTTATGAGAATGGTTTGGCATCGGCTTTCCCTGAGTCCTGAGAGAATGGGAAACTCAACCAATTCAGCTTTGGCTTATTGAAGGGGAACTGTTTAAACTTTTACGATTTTTCGTAAAGATTGAGCTGATGATTCAAATGCTCAATAGAATGAGCTGAAAGTATCAGATTTGTGGCAAATACCATAGTCTTTCAAACAGGCCATCGTATTGATATGACTTCGAAATAGTGCCTTGCAGTTAATCCTATTTTTTATTATGACATTTGTTTTCCTAAACTTACTTTTCGTCCCGCTAATTGTTTGACATCATTTCATTAAGATTTGGAGTGTTTATTAAAATATGAAGTGTGGAAGAAGAAAAGCAAATGAAAACTTCAACTGGCAACTGGTCATCAATTGAAGTGGGTGATAAGCTACCACAAGGAAGTTTTAAAATGCGGAAAGCAGAAACCCTGCTGCATAACACTTGAATTTCAGGAGGGTTACAAAAAAATCTTGAAAGATTGCCCTGAATGCTCGCCAAAGTTGAACACGGTTAAAAGTTTGTTGATTTCACTGAAAAGTCAAAGCGGAGAGCCAATCATTTGAATCTCAAGAAGGATAAATGAGACTCTCATTAGTTGAAATAGAATGAAAGCAAGTGAATAAATTGCACTCCAACTATCTATGCTAAATTTTTAAACACAACTCATATTTTATGCTAATAGAAAATTTCAATTCCAATCTTGAACATGTTATAGAAGTCGGCCATATATTTCTATCAACAGTACGAACTGTATACATAAGCTTAAGTCAATTTTATCAATTGTATGTATCTTTCATGGCTACCAAGCGCTTCAAGAGGAGACCACCGACGCGATGGGTTGATTTCTTCACAAAAGGCATAGAAGAAAAATATGATGTTCAGCAAATCCGTAGAGCAAGGAGGACCCACTGGGCTACTCATGCACGCGATAGGGGAGAAATGAAAGTGTTACTGGTACCCGCTCGTGTCAATCGACAATCAACGGGACTGACAGGTGACACAGGTGATGTATCTTTCACAAGTCAGTGAGATAAAAACATAAGTCTCCAACATATATCAAGTTAAACAACTAAATTTTTCTCATAGATCGAAAATTGGGCGAAAGCAGTAAGCTACGACATGGAAAAAAGTTTGCGCTGCAGTGAGAATCTTGCCATAGCAACCTTCTATCAAGAAATGGAAGTTCGAAATATTTAGGTTACCGAAAGAATTGAGCAGAATTTTTTGAGAAATACGAGAGAACAGTTCTGAAGAAAGTTGTTATGCCACTCGTAAGTTTGTTCTTGGTTTCAGATTGATCGGCAACATCAATGACACTGGTGACGATGATCGACAGCGGGAACAACAGTGAACCGTGAGAATATTCTTCGTCTTTTCAAAGCCGTTTTCGCTCATATGTGAATGGAAAACATCAGCCGTCTCTATGAGCCTTTGTGGTACTAAAGTGTTTTGTGTGCTGATCTCAATGCGATCAAGCAACATTACACAAAACAACACACATCAAAAGGAAACCGCCTACGTGCTGAGAGAAAGACAAAGCAGGGGCCTGGGTGGAGCAGTCTATAACACATGAGACCCCGGAAACGGTAACCATGGCTTAGAAATCTGCGTTATGTTCTGATTTTAGCTCATATCTCGGCATTCTTATGGTTGTATTTCACAGTATAGGCAATGGCGGCGACAATGACGACAACCTCTATGACGACGCCCGTGACAACTTGAACACCCACTTCAAGGAGGATAACATCACACAAGCTATACAGCGATCTTGAGCCCAAGCGGCTGCCATGGCCGGTGGCGTCCGGGTTGACGAGGGTACGTGAGCATCATAGTGCCATCACAAGTAGCCCCTACAGCAGCCACCACTGATCATATAAGGAGAAGTGCACAGAAATTCATGGAAAATTAAATAACATGCGAAGGGATCAAAATGGCTCGGTAATGACTATTTTTCATTGAAAGGAAATGGGAGATTTCACTTTGTCAATAGTTAGTCTCAGAAATATACGTCATTAAGTACTTCGCACCTAGACACACTTAGGCGACTTTTGCCATATTCTAGCTAAATGTTACTAAATGACCCCAAAAACAACTTATCAAAACTGTAACAGAAGGAGTGTATCTTTCGAATGAATGCACTTTTCCCCTACTCCATGGCAGATTTCACTTCCACAAGTTTTTATTGTCTACTGCTATAAATTGAAAATTTCGTCATTTTGATATTATTCTACTTTTTTCGATAACATTACTTCCAAAAACATTCTAGAGAATTTCCATTCGCGAACATTTTTCAAGAGTAAAAAGAAAATTGCTTTCGTCCTCGATCATTCAGCTGGGCGTTCTAGGATTTGACTCATCTTCAACTTATCAAAAGGATAACTCTTTTCAATTGAAGTTTTTTCCATGTCTCTAGAAGAGTTTGCTTAGAAATACTATGCAATCATAATGTATGATTACTGCTTCGACCCTGTATAGTGATAGTCAAGTCCGCTACCTCCCTATGGTTGGTAAATCGGTATCAGATTTTCAAGGAAAATTTACTCTCAGGCTTAATGAGCGCGCTTGAATTTGGACGATTTACAGAGGTGTAGTAGATAAGGGTTATCTGACATGTCATTGAATTCATACGAAATTTGCTAGTTAAGTCGTGTTCGTCTAAAATCAAATCAATCATAAGACTTCAAGGCAAATGATCTCATTTTAGCGGTCGATGATGCAAAATTCGTCGTATAAGCGCCTATAGCCATCCGGCTCTCATCATCGTAATGCTTTTCATTACAATCATAGTCAGGTATCTTTCAATTATTGCCAACTAATCTTCATGATTATGGATTTTTGGGACGTTATTCACCAGTGCTGTATATATATATACATATATATACATATATACATATATATACATATATACACATATACAATACATATAATGTACATATACATATACATCTATATATAAATATATATATTTATATTCCTTCCAAAATGGCATTCCTTCAATATAACAGAGCGAATGTAGAGCAATGGTTAGAGGTACTCTGCTTAGCATACGAGGTCAATGGTTCAATTTCGCACTCATGGCTTACTAATTCATCCTCCCCTCCGGGATCGGTAAAATGTATCAGATAGTCTCAGACTTGTCTAGGAGGTTAAGTAGCACGACTCGGTACAGAGGTAGGCCACCGCGAGTCATTGTATAGGCCAGATAATTATTCCATCATCTCAAACGAAATTGAAAATTGAAAACGAAGGCATGGATCATCCCTCAGGGGTTGATCAATGCCGAGAGCTTTGCACTCTATCCCTATATATATATGTATATATATAATGTAAATTCTTTCTATTTTGACTGCCACTTGCAGTGGTATGATCTTATAGTATACCCAATATGTGGAGTACTGTCCAATGTCTGTCAACACAAGTGGGTTCAGTGCCGATAGCGGCTTCCCCGCCAGACCGTCGACGGTTGGCTGTTGGCAGACAACGCGCTGTAGCGTGAAATAAGAGTGCTGTGCAACAACGAGCGTCGGTAGTGCAACGGTTAGCATACGCTCCCGGAAAGAGTGAGATCTGGGTTCGAATCCCGGCTGACGCGAACGTTTTTGCAGAGTACTCCACATATTGGGTATATATAATGTACATATATGCATATAACTATATACATATATACAATCACTGCCATACATATGCATGCATATATATTTATATGTATATACATATATATGCAATTATCTGAAATTGGCCTACGCTTTATTCAGAAGAGCTTTGTCGAATGCACGTCAAACGCTACTCAAGAGAATACAGTTAATGCGAAGAAACGAGATAATAGAGTAAGTTTTCCTTTTTTCGTTTCTACGTCTTGAACTCCGACAATTGTGTAATAACCCTGATCCCTCCTACTTTTGATCCTTCTCTGTTTTGCTACGTTTTCGTTCGTCACGTTTTTAAATGTAGTTTAACATACCCATCCCTCCCCACCCCCCCAACCATACATGTTGCGCAGATACATTTGAGTGTCTAAAAATTATGCACCTCGTAACAAGGTTATCTCGACAAGATTTTCTTGAAGAAGATTCCTGCCGATTACTTTCAGACCTCCAGCGGCTACTGTGAACTCAATCAATGAGCCAACCATACTTCTCGTTAGCGCTGTCATTAACGATGAGTTCTTAGAAGCTCGCTCGAAATGTGAACAGTTTCCGGATGCCAATAATTCTGGCATTTTGTGCTCGTTCCTGGAAAGTGCTTATCCACTACCACGATTGATGTAAATGGAACTCGGTCTCCTCGTTAGTAAAAATTGCTAATTGAACATAAGGCTGCTCTAGAACTTTTCTGATATGTTCAGGTAGTTGATGGTGCTAAGCCCTCTTTCATAAAAGAAATCCATTAGGTCTTCCTGCCACTTACTGCCGAAGCTTAACATTCCATCGAGAGGCCTGTTAGATCTTCTAACAGTGGACGTCGCACTTGGTGCTTGTTGTATTGATTTTTAAGCGAATATCTCTTAGTTTTGGGATGTTGACATAGTAGACGGTTTTGTATATCACAACCAGCATCGCAGAAGGTTGCTTGTTCTGTTAATCTCAATGTTGTATCTCACCATTCTGAAGTAGTCAACATGGTAATAGGTCTCCAACTAATTTTCAGATTTTAATCCAGAAAATAAAAATTTTCTCACAAAACGAACTTTTCTTCCACCTATTTACCTACCTATTATTTTATCTATTTTATTCTACCTACTTCCGATTACCTGGAAGTTTTCAAATTTTGGGTAAAGTTTGGAAACTTAGTTGGAGACCAAATAGATGGCTCTATAACACAACCAGAGCCTCGCAGAAGGTTCCAGTTGATATCTTTTCTTCAGGGCTACTTCAAACTATTGTCCATTAGACATAGCGAGATTAGATAATTTTTTCCTACTTTTTCATCTCAGTCACAAAACGTATCGCCCGTTAGTGACTATGAACACCTTTAGAAGCACTGAACATTTCTCCTACGTTTAAAGAATCAGCTCCGACGTGATTCTGGCTCTTCGTTTGCGTAAGTCATAATGTTCAGAACAGTTCATTGCTCCCTTGTCACCTGTCACTGCTTTCACTGATGCTGTAAACGGCATTCTGCTCAACAAGTATCGAGCTTCCCAATACTTTCCTTAAATATATAAAGTGATTACAGTAGTGCAATTCTCAGGATAGCTCTCAAAAGCTGTACTCAGCTCTTCAAATTGAGATTCATTTTTCAAGATCCAAGTGATGCTTGTTCGTGCTATTTTTAGGTAGTTCTTCATATGTGCCAGTTTATTGGATCTTACTTTTCACACCTACACTTCCTTACTTTTTATTTTTCGACAGTCATTAACTCTTCAAAATGTTTTGTTGAAGTACTTCGTTCTTCCTATCCATACTGTGCTTTGTAATCATATTATAGGAAAACTCGCAGAAATCTAAAGAATGAATTTTGATCTGTTCCTCTATCGTTATTCATAAGCTTTCCCTTTTTTGTTTAACAATCTTTCGTCCCCACAAAAGGCTTTTCTTTCCATTATTGTAAGTTCTTTTAAATTTTAAGCGAAATGTATTCGTTTCAGTCGCTCATCACTAAACGATCTGATTCTTGAAAAAATCATTGAGACGAGAAAAGACGATTTCGACAACAAAACTTTGAATCAGTCAGAAAAAGAAGCATAGAAAATCACGTAATCGATGTTTCTCATTGTAATGTATAACTTCAGACATATTCTATTGCAGTTCACCTTTTCGATATTTAAACTGCACATTCAATAAAGATTAATCAAATATTCGTATGGAGTGTCTTCAGTAGTAGCGCCGGATAATTTTCATGCATTCTCTCTCGCACAATTGTCGCTTATAGTGGTTTGTGGTCGGTACGTGACTGTATGCAAAACCCATTTTATAATCCTGAACTCGTTAACATCCTGCGAATGCAGACGCTTAACATTAGCCACAATCACGTCTCTTGATTGTTTTGAACGTCCTCCAAAAAGGTACTTGCGATCTCTTAAAGCCCACTACCGAGTTCTTTTCATCTATCTATCGTGTGTTTCTCATATTGTAAACTTTGATACGGATCTGGATAGTTTGAGATCCTAAAGTTGGTTCAACTTCCGGAGGTTTGAGATACACAGACCATCTATACGCTGTGAGCGCCGATGGTATTTCGGAAGATTTTGTTCAGGTGCCCTGTGGGTGGCGGGCAGATCTCCTGCCATTGATGGAGTGACCGCGTCTCCGCCGCATAACAGGGCATTACAAGGACTGCCAAATCTAGAAGGTGAGTATGGCGTTTAGGGTCCACTATTTAATTGGGGTCTTTTTGAGAGGTCCAAATGCGTTTCATGAGGGCCTCTTCCTTCTTTTGTCTGATTCCTTCTTATTTTGTATTTTCATCCTTATTGTTGCCCATGTCTAGTGAGCCTCGAAGGTAGACGTACAACGTGCTATGCGTGATAAGAAAACAAGTGAGATCGCTTCATCTACCTTCATACGATGAATTCTTCACGATTTGGGTCTCTGCCTTGTCAGTGTACAGTCCAGCCTTTTTCTGCGCATTGCTGAGTTCGTTGAGCATTGTCTCTGCTTCACTGGTCCTCCTCAGATTATTATCGGTGTCGTTAACGATATCCAGATTTGACAGGAATTTATCGTCAACACGTATGCCTTTTTTGTCTCAAGCGGACGACTTTGCTATCCACTGAAGTCGGCAGTGAACAGCTTTGGCGATGTGTGCCAATTTCTGAATTTCCTATGGGTATAATGAGAGGTTGATGGAAATTTTTGTTGAAGCTTTGAGAACGCAGTTAGTGCCCGTTTATAGGACGGGTCTACAACTTAAGATCGCGTTTACGACATTGCCTAGCGTTTCCTCAAAGTCGATGAAAGTTGCCCTTAGAAGCAAATGATATTCCCAGAATACTCTAATGACTAGGAAAACTGTCTGTGGCCTATGCAGCACAAACTGTCGGAATTTCGCCTGTTCAATGCGCAGAATCATCATCTTCGTGGATAGCTTGTAGAGTACGCACAGATAACATTTTTTGACGGTTACGGAGATCCTTTCCGTCACCGCTCTTAGATGGGATGACTGTGCCTGAACGCCCCCCACTGGTGAGGCCTCCACAAGGCATGATGTCATGTTTGTTGCAAAATTCACAAGTACATTATAACTTACGGAAGGCATGATGTCATATTTGTGGCAAAATTCACATTTACATCATAACCGGAGTTTACGCAAGTTGACTGTGATATCATTGGTTTCTAAAAGTGTGCCTCTTTTCATGCTCACTCTCCCAGCCCGATCATCAAAGAATGGATTTTATGAGCATTTTTCTTCTGTAGGAATGACGGTGTCTAATAAAGCGGATGTGGAACACTGAAAATTGGTTAATCCAACCGCGATCATTTCATCTCTGTTCATCGAAGCGGATAGCGGAACATAGTAATTGTAGAAACGGCGACTTTTCTTCAAACTAGATTGCTTTTGAGTCCCTTCAACAACTCTTTCCGCCTATTCCGATGTAAATCCTCTTGCAAAGATTTTCTAAAGCGGTTATGTATGATTAACCAAATTGAATGTGTTGCAGAAAAGTAGAGATTCAATTTTTTTCTCTTTCAAGCTCTCGATGGTAATGGAGGTGCGGTTTGAACTTCTCATTAAGAGACGTGATGTTGGCTCAGCATAAGTCAGTCCATCGAAAAGCAGCTTCTAGTCTTCACTCAGATTTTCCTTCACCTGTCATGATATAAAGAAAGGATTTCATTGAGAACATCTTTCTTTGAACAAAACTAGATAGATTTCTTGGGCGATGAAAGCACTTCTACTCAAGTTCTTATTGAACCTTCACATGAAGGATGTGGAGATCAGAATCAATAAAAAATCCGGATACAACAGACGTTCGAAGAGGCTCCATTTGCTGTTAATGAGGATAGTACAGATATCCACTTGAGTTGTGTCGTTAGGAAATTCCCATGCCTATCGGAGATTTGCTCTCTTTTCAAAAAATGAATTCTCAAGAAAGAGATATGTCGACGACAGGATGTTCCGCTTGCCACTCCTATTCTGAAATTTAGGTCTCCAACCGCGAATATGCTAAGAAAATTTTTGTTGCATACGACTATCTCCAACTTGTAAAACGCGCCCAGTTTGTACACATCAGCTGTACATGACCGTGATCAGCAGCTGAAGATATACCTACTATCTCTTGATACAGAACTCGGAGGTGGAGAGTAGTCAGACGTGGTAATAAGACTTCACACGAAATGATCAAACAGGAGACATATGGGTGCGGCGCGAAACAAGACTGATCCCTCCGAAATTTCATAGCGGATACTTCCTTCCACAAGTGACAAAAGCTCTGCCATTTGATTATCGCATATCCCAAGACTATTGTCTCTCAACTGTTATCTCGCAGCCCGACGTGGTAGACGAGTGAACCTGGCGTGAAGAATACTGTGGTGGAAATTGTTTTGACTTACCCATTGTTACTTATTAGAGCCCTGAGGTCAACTCAGCCGAAGCCTTCCTACGGCCTTCACCACACCGGGTAGTTGCCGGGCCCTGTGGATCACAGAGATATTTACTACCTTGCGAGAGGGGTAGGACATACAGAGTACAGTCATTCTCCACGAACATGCTGTACTACCTCTTTTCTCGTCCCTCGCACACGAAAAGAAACATTTCTTGCAATACGTACAATGAATTAGAAGTGTTTTCACGGAAAGAAAAGAACAAGGAGCCACTACACTCGTTACTGACGAATGCCATTCTGGATAGCTGCAGAAGAGCAGCTATTGAGGCTACGTTAACAAAAAAAGACAAACTCCATATCCAAGACAGTGCCAAACTCAGAAGAGAAGATACTTCAAGTCATCTAACGAAGAAGGAGAGTATGTGCCACATTGGTTAGAGGTGCTCTGTGTCGCATGCAAGGTCGGTTCGATCTCGCGTTCATGGCTCGCAAAGCCATCTATCTCTTTGGAGTCGGTAAATTGCTGCCATACTGATGTGAGACTTGTCTGGGAGGATACGCAGCAAAGACTCTATACAGCGGGAGGCTACCGCGAGTCGTCATGATGACTAAGTATGCATCCAGTCACCTCAAACGAAGTTAAAAATTGAAGACGAATGCATGGCGCATCTTACAAGAAGTGATCAACGCCAAGAGCTTTATCTCTTATCCTTTATTAACAAACAAAGTACACTCAGCTATCAAAAGCTGTCTAAAATATACTAGTTTGGGAACTCCGTGATAAGCATAGAAATTCCACCTGTTTTATAACATTGCCAATCGATTCGGAAGCACTTGTATAGCCGTCCATGTAAAACAAATGATTGCGCGGTCCGTCTTGATTGTAAATATAGACAACTGAATGAGTTCAGATACAACGTAATTGAATCTTGCCAGTCATGTAATGACAGATATATAGACAGACCAGGTAGATCACTTTGTTTCGCATAAAAGAACATCTGAATGGGAAAATTGAAACATTTGAGAGTGCTCCTCTAAATACACATAAGGCAGAGAAGTATATCGGTAACATCTCAACGTAACTGAAACAAGAAAAATTTTTATACGGAATCGCTTGGAAATCGACGTCGGTGTTCTTACAAACTTCAAATTAAGAACTTTTTGCTCGCAGTAAGCACAACTGTAAAGTTCCAGAAAAACTCTATACATTTTTCTCAATGAGGAAACAAATTTGTTTGCTTTGAGGTTCTGGACGACTAAGCTTCCTGACGTGAGACCTCCTTGAAGATAATATTTCCATTAGCTATCTTGTTGTATAAGAAAGTCAGTAAATTTCATATAAAATCACTGAACTATTCCTAATAAAAGAACAGATTTGCCTGCTTTGAAAATCTAAACTGCTATGTTTTGTGTCCTAAGACCTCTCTATGGATAGGATTTTCATAAACAATTTGGTGATCTAAGCTTTTCCATATTTGAAGCTATGAAAGCGTTATGAAAACCACGAATTGATTCCACTCGACTAGTTAGGTAAATTAGTTAAAATCGATTCTATGCATTGTATCCTGAGAAATGGATGGGATAGAAGGTCGATTAGTATTGCGGGCACTTAGGAGGAAAGTTTCTGGATCGATTCCTCCACCATCACCTTCCTGTAGTCACGTAAAAGCGCCTTAGCTCGACTATCCTCAAGGCTGTAAGAAGATTTGACTCAGCCAGCCTTGTGGAAGATTAATGTACAAGGGAACTTCTCAAGCAACATAAAAAGCAAAAAAATGGTTGAAGACTCCCTGATAATCATTATTTGAGCCACGCCACGCATGTCAGTGGTCAGTCAATGGGGCTGAGTTATAGAGCCCGATACACGTGTTTCGATCTTGCGATCTCGTCAGTCGGGCAGACACCCTTTCTCGTCTTTTGCTAATCTCTGTGGGAGCTCCAGTCCCTACACTAAGAGTTAGCGACGACGAACGTTTAACACTCTATGTCCAGTGAAAATCTCACCAAACATAGAGTGTTGTACACTCGATTGCTCTTGGCTGTTATATTCAATAAGTCATAACTTTCGTTTAGAGTGCTTTCTTAAAACCACTGCTTAAATTCCAATATGCATGATAATCATTATTTGAGCCACGCATGTCAGAGGACCGTCAATGAGGGCTGACTTATAGAGCCCGATACACTTCTTGAATATACCAGCCAAGAGCAATCGAGTGTACAAAACTCTGTGTTTGTTGAGTTCTTCACTGAACATAGAGTGTTAAACGTTCGTCGTCGCTAACTCTAGTCTAGGGGCTGGAGCTCCCACAGAGATTAGCAAAAGACGAGAAAGGGGAACTGCTCGACTGACGAGATCGCAAAATCGAAGCACGTGTATCGGACTCTATAAGTCAGCCCTCATTGACAGACCACTGACATGCGTGGCTCACATGATGATTATCAGGCATCTTAAAATTTGAGCAGTAGTCTTAAGAAAACACTCGAAACGAAAGTTATGTTTGAAGACTTTTGCGAGCTATAAATGTGAAGAAACGGTAGAGTGCAAAAAGTACTGAAATCCGCAAAATAAACATGATTAGGGGTCAAGTAAGAGAGATCTTTTTTTGAGAAATGGCATCTAATACTGCACTGAACTTCAATTTGATAGAGATCTGTCAATTGTGGTTCTACAATATCAAATCAGTAACATCCCATTTAACGTCGAGCTGTAAAGGTATGACCAGGGTGAGCTTCAGATTTTTTTCTAACTCCACTCGTTACATTCGCATTTTGCATTTTTTTTCTATATCTTGTACCTTCCTTTTTCAAGGGAAGACATTTTTTCAGGTATCAATCAATTGACTGTGATTTTCTCACTATGAGATGACGCTACTACATTTAAATCGTATTTTTCGTTCTAATGGTTATCATTTGTCGGCCTCTCAATTTTGTCTCGTTATTTAGCGTTTACGAATGATGTTGTGTACACATTACCATTCGTTGCTAGATAGATGATCCAATAAAATGAATACTAATCGAAATATGAACGTTTAACTTTTGACTTTTAGTCACCCTCCATCTATTTTTGTCGCAGTAGAATATGGAATACAGCCATAAGAAAGCTTAGATACGAGCAAAACTTGGCACCCTGTGTGGTTTCGCACTCGCGATTACTTTGCCCAGGGCTCACCTGTTACATAGTGCACCATTGATTCTCATTGTTCTAATAGTATTTGTATTATAAATCTTAGCAGTACTATGAAAGAAATAGAATGCTTGGCGCATCCAGAAAAAATGAGGGGTTCTGGATTCCTATGGTCCTTTTTATTTTGATTTTCATTTTTTTTAAACACTCTATTACCATCTTCACAGTGCTTTTTTCACTGTGAGGATCCCAGTACTTTTAGCATTCAAATCGTTTTTGGTGTTCCTCTTGAACGTCGCAGAATACTGGTTGAGCGAGTCTCTTTGCAGTCTTGACGATTGCCTGGCTGTAGCGTTCCATAGATGTTGTTGTTGAGTGCCACAGAGAGTTGAGGGGTGGAGCTCGGCGCGCCACGATGACCATTACAACCACTCGGCCACGGCACCTCTTCGATTTCATTGATGTAGCTAATTCAGCAGCTATAATACATTGCAGCTCAAAACTAGAATCATAAAACGAATTGAAGACGTCAAGGCTCGATTTGTAGCCGTAAAACTGACAAGCGGAAGACTGACTTTCAGAACCTCGCTATCTATTGAACGTTTGAAAATATCATAGCTCTTTTTCTATACTGTAGGTAATTCGCATACTTCTACGAATAACGTTACTTAAATACGTTTAAACTTCGGAGAAGATAAAGCCACCGAAACGGCGACGAATTTTGAAGATTACGAACCTAGTGCAAGCTTTGAATAGACTGGACGTTCAAAATAAATCTTTCAGTAGGTGGCAATCTAGCTTTACAGATTCTTATTGACTAATAATGTAATCCACCGAACGCTGGCCCCAATGCTGCCGTGTCGTTGATGATTCAGACAGCGCTGTCCTTTCGACATGGCCAGGAATTGAATCCACTAGCTATCGTTCCTCTATCCTGCGTAAATTCTTCTCCAGCTCGACTCCTAAAAACACTTTGCTGTTCGATACCTCACTAGTTTTGTTAAAATTTCTGAGAAATTCTTTTTTACAAGTTACAATATTCAGTTATACATGTCTTATGTTCTTTTTCTTCTTTTTTTCAACTTCATATTTCAGACATTCAAATAAAGTATTTTTTTTCTCACTTGAGGTTCTTTTTAGTTTGGTTTTAATTAGAGTTCATCTTCTAACACGATAGTTTTTTTTTAGTTCTATGTATAAGAATCTATTAATCTCAAGATTAATTGGACGCAAATGAAAATCATCAAAAGTTACACATTTTGATGACATCTGAGCTTTCTTTCTAACAACTTAGATACGTAATGCCTTGAAAACGATAAAGTCTCTTTTCAGCAGATTGTCTGGTAGTTGATAGTCAATCACTCTTTTCAAGTTAATGCCGCAATATTTTCTGAGCAGATTCAATCTGATATAAATTCGACCCAAGTGATCATTGATACTCAATGATAAAACGTTCGTTGTTGAACACTACGTTAGTGGTGCGACACACGCATTTGACCCAATTCGTAGCATCATGAGATAAATTAATGCATATTTCACCTATTCAGCAGTTCTTGATGGCCTAACGATGTATAAATTCAGTGATCTGATATTCCCAGACAACTCTGTAACAAAAGCGGACCCCAAAAGCGAAGGGCTTGGTAAGCGATGACGCAGGATTGAACCAGTGGCCACATCATGGATATTACGGGCACTTATAACTACTGCACGGAAGTAATCATCTATTCACCGTGTTTTCTTCAAGCTTCGTAAGACGCATTCTCATCTCATATGTGATGGTTAGGCAAGTCTGAATGCGGCATCGATCCATTGATAAGGCTTTAATGGCGAATCATTGCACTGCTAAACAGTCTCCCTCTATGGCTTCGTGTTCCATAAGCTCTATAGCTTCTGTTGACAAGTCGCCGGCTAAGTTCAAAAAAATTTACTTTTGAATAAGCATAGTTTATCGAAAATCGTGAGGGTGCCTTCCAGAGCATGATGCATCGCAAAACAAATATTGCGTAATCGATTATTCGGAAACGAATAAGTATTCACTACTAGAAAAAGTACGAAAGAAAGTAGACGATCTGTATCTATCATGTAATTTCCACTTGTAGATGATTTACCAATGATACTTGTAGCTGGACATCATCATCGTATGCGTCACCATTACGTCTAACCGCAATGATCGTACCGTTATTCAATGCAACCATTCTCGTCAACGAATTGGAATTTATCGATCATTATTGATTTTTCGTCTTCTAGCTGATTATTGAAGTGGCTAATCATCTGTGTTATCATCGTACATAATCGTAAGTGGTGGTGGTGTTGTCCTTTACCTTATGTTTGTTTAGTGACACACGTCTTGGCTGTTTGCCCAGTCAGGCGAGCAGCGGTCCTGTCTCCTCCCTCATCTAGTCAACCGAAACATCTGCTATATTCATAAGCCTGTTCTATAGCTCAAACCCCTAGGGCTACTGATCAACACCATCAACATCTTCTCTAAGTGTATTCTGTAGTTTTGGTTTTTCACATGGGTTTTCATCGAGGATCTCTTCATGATTCTCGTTACAATGACATGTTTTTTCGAGGCCATCACTATAATAAGCATTAAAGCTTACAACAGCATTAATGCTTCAAGTGATCGGTTTTGATCAATGTTTTAGGGAAAAGATGTACAATCTTTTTCATTCGTTGTATAGTAGAAGCGATTGAATGCATATTTCGCCAAGGCATTTGACCTTTGGAGCCCACGTGCGTCATGTTAGTGTTCTCCATCCTGCCAAATATGCCTAGTATCAAGTTGCCAACCACTGTGCCATGCTCAGCCTCGGAGGTGAACTAGTCGCAATGTGTGTATTACAGCCCTATCGCCTAACGCGATGTGCATGCTCCTGAAATAAGCTTACGCGCTTTATTACATCGTTAAAAGCATTTGAGAAAGTGATATGGGCATGTGTTCAAAGGGTAACGTTCATCTTGCTCGTCAATAGGGAAAATGTTTCTTTATAAAATTTGAAAGATCTCCCTGTTTCTCTAGCTCTGTTCCCCTTGATTTTATCATGGCAGTTCGCCTGCAGATTTACTTCGCGACCGTTATATTAAGTTTGAGAGCTGTTTTGAGATGAAGAAATCGCGGTTTTCTTTCGTTACCCCCTTTCCAAAGTCTGCTTTTGTGATATAAAATTACCACACTCCATTCTATCATAGTTAAAATTAGATGCCTATTTACAGAATTACTAGAAATCTTTTCCTTTGCTTCATACATTCCGCAACAAGTAAAAGTGACTCTTTTTCTTTGTTTTTATTTACATAATTCAACAAAATGAGCTGATCTATCAAAACTTGAACGTGTTTTAGTTTCTTTCGAAACTTGGTGTCACTGCGAAAGTATTTCTTGTGTGTTTTCTATTTTTTGTTGATTATTATTAAATTATTATCGTCAAAAATTTACTGGAAGGAAAAAACACCTGAAGAAAAATAGTATTTTTGATACCAAATGCCTATCACGGAGTATTGATCAGTCAACAATACACACAAGAAAGCTTTTATCGTGAAGTCTTCTCTTCCTTCTTATGTCGTTGAATCTCTAAAGCGTTGTAGTCAGCTTCTACCGCAGCCGTCTATTACCGGTCCTTTGACCGCCTTCTGTTTTACTTGGCCGATTTAGCCAATGGTAAATTTTTTACAGTAACTTTTTAATGTTCACTGACGCATAGTTTTCTGCTGATAGAGACACCTTCACCTTCATTCTTGTATATATCGCCAACAGTCGAGTCTGAAGTTTCAGTATCTGCCGATTGTCTTCCCAATGGATCCTTGAGCAGTTGTAGGATGATTCGTTTGTACGACATTTTTTACGAGCATGACGTGTTTCACGTCATTTTCCGGTGACATTTCAGAATATTTTATGAGGGTTTATGAATCTTTACTAGCAAGTTTCGTGTTTCATGTATGGATCAGATCATTCTTGATCACCAACTGAGATTCGGGATATACGTTTTGACATAGCTTCTTCGAATTTTTTCATGATACAGAATCGACAAACTCTATTGTAGTAATCCTTGTATGTTTTGCTGTCATTTTCATATTCTGCCAAAAAACACATCAAATGCAAATTTATGTTTCTGAATCTCAAATGAGCGCATATAATCCCAATTAATAATGAAATTGCGAGCAAGTATACAAAAATGAGCGCTAATGAATGGGAAGTAAAATCGATGAAAAAGAAAGTCAATACAGGTCGTTTTAGGCGTTGAAACTTCGGGTTATAATTGCCATTCTCAAAAGCGAATGTTAGGATGTCTTTAACTATCGATAGTTATTGTTGTTATCATGTACTTCTAAGTCTTAAATTGTCATTTTGTTACAACTTTTCTTCGGCATACATGCTTTCTCATACCATAAGTGCGCTCGCTCACTCTTGCGTGAGTCTTGGATATAATGTCCGACAAAAAGCCTAGATGAACTTGTGAAAAATGCTGTGGATTGTTGCTTGAATAACGTTAAATACGTAGTAACGGTTATGCTCCTCTCGATGGCTTATCGCCTAAACGTGGCAAGACTGTTCGTGTGACGTGGATTGCGACTTACTGAAGAAGACCCATCACCCAAATTGATTCAAGCCGAAGATTTTAGCGTATCTATTCGGAAATTCTTCTAAGAGTAAACGTATGTCGGCAACCGACTTGTCATCTAGAGCCATCTCCGTACAGAGTATAACAATAAGGGTCCATACATGAAATTTGCCATACCTCTTGTTTCCTTCGATGAAACCGAAATCCTTGCTGGCCCTAGCGCTTGGCAGACCAGAGGAGACACTGACGATTTTAGCCCGTGCTACTCGATGATGAAAGAAATGGTGTTAGAAGTGCTACAATTGATGAGTAATGTTCAAAGACCTTTGAGACCTGGAATCCCACCTGACGCATAAGTTTTTGCGCTTGACTCTTCATCATTAGGCATATTGCAATATCATACCACCTCTATAAGCGGTCAAATAAAAACGATTCTGTTTGACCTTCGAGAAGTTGATCGTAAGGAGACGAATCGAATATTATAAGTACTGTGATCCGTATAGAAGAATGTAGCAACGGCTTGTGTGAAATAAAGCAGAAAAATTAGCGATTCTCGAGATCATACCACTTTTTTCGAATGTTTTAAGACCACGCTCAAATTTGAATATGCCTGATAATTATTTTCGATCCATGCATGGACCGGATATGGGCACTAACACAGTGCAATACACGTGTTTCGGCCTTTGAGCCTCGTCAGTGGCATGCTGCTCCTCGTCTGTACCAATCTCTGTTAGGTGGGAACCCCCTAGCATAATGAAAGCCCGACGTAATACCTGTACGCGCTGTCAAGTGATGAAAATAACCAAATGGCCAATGTTATACACTCAATGTACATTTGCACGCGCTGGTGCGCATGACTCAAAAATAATTATAAAGCATATTGAAATTTAAGCGTGGTCTCAAGAAAACACTTCAAACGAATGGTATGGTATTTCACGATTGCTAGCCAATATCAATCGAGTGTGCAACACTGCTCATTTGGTGGTTTTTGTCACTTATAGGCGCGTGTAAATATTACGTCTGCGGGTTCCTCTATGTAAGGAAGTTCTCCCCCATGAGGATTTGGCTTAAACAAAAGGCACTGTACAACTGACGATGCTGCAAGGCCGAAACATGACTTTTGAGCTTGTAACGAAATCACATCTTCATTGGCTATCACAATTTTTCGCCTCTTTTACTTTATCTTTTTATATTAGCTGTTTCCCCATATATTGTATCATCTGATTCATCGCATCATACATTCTGCCGACTTCTCTTCTTCTGCTGCTCTTCCACTTTTATATAGTAAGCTTCCACCTATTTTTATTTGATTTTGCTTCGATTAGTTGCCGTGGAGCGTTATTCTTTATTAGATTGTGTTTATTTCGTTAAATATTTCATTTTCATGCCTCCGATGAGGTTGCGAATCTCCCATATCGCACTTGTTGCGACATTTTCCGCATTTGGTAAGTCTTCGTTAAAACTACGCCCTTACCTGAACACTCTTATGGTCGGTGATCATGACCCGTAACGTTCTCTTTTTAAGAACTACTCGGGCGATTTTTCCCACATGTCCTAAGGTAGAGTCGCTAAGGTATTCCTACGTATTCGCCGTAGTTAGCTGCAGTTCATTATGATCGGAGAGAAAAAAGCCATTCTGTAAAATAGTACTTTTTTGTATTGGGAGTGTTTACCAGGATCGGCTTATATAGTATCGTAGTAATCACACTTGTTATTTTTGTTTGCTACCTAATTTTTATTCTTAACGGCAGGGCACATTAATGTGTAACCACAAGAATGTTTAGATACGAGCAAAACTTGGAACCCATATAATTTTGTGTCATGACTCGAACCTTTACAATGCTTTTTCAATGCAGATAAAGATTAGGCAGCAAATAAGAAGTCAAGTATGTGAATGTAGCCACGATTCTAGCTTTACAGAGGATTAATGTCGATTTGTGCTCCCTAGATCAATCCTGTTGACGAGTCATTGCTGACACCAACCAAATAGGCTAAAACACGACTGAAAGGCATCTCAGCATTCTCGTGGTAGAATAAAACTACGAATGGGCTTCTGAGCTTATTGTATGTGGAGCTAATTTTCTCTATCAAAATGAGAAATTTTATAATTTGTTCAATTCAACAACTCTAGTATTTATGCTTCTTTTCCATTTGGTAGTACAGATATCCAAGCCTATCCCATACGCTGGACATATGCTTTTCAAAAAGAGTGTCAGTAATCATTCGAAAGCTCAAATGTGTGGCTAGCGCTGTTCGCGGTAGACCCTTTTATAACGCTGCAAAATTCAAAATAAAATTATATTTTACATCGGCGGCGCAATTCAACCATTACATCGCTCGAAGCACGAAAAGCACATAAACGTGTAAGGAAAATCTTTTAGTATCAGAGTCAGACGTTTAATCTGGAGTTTCTTCCAAAGCGGAGAAATGCAGTCCCCAGGTGAATCCTAAAGAGCACTTGCTCGCGTATGTGAATCAGCCTTATTTTCTTTGCTACACTTCACATATTTGTTATCTCCAGCAAATGAACGCACCATTGGAATCCTTGAATCTTGCGCTAACAGTAGGAAAAAAAAGAGCTCTGACTTGCGAGAAAAAACGCGTGTGTTTAACACAAATGTATTCCTTTCATTGAAGTGTTAAAACAAAGCTTTTTTCAAAAACCGGTCATGTACAGTACTAGCCAAGGATTTGAGATTTCGTATGATTACTAACGCTCTTTATGAGAATTTCTTGTCCAGCGTAAGAAATAGGCTTGGAAATTTGTGCTATCAAACAATAAAATACGTTATTTTTATTATGTGGTGCACAATGAGTAGAGGAGAAGTTCAAGCATGATAATTTCATTACGAGAGAACAAATCACACTGATGTCTTCATTTTCAAGATATTAAGATTATTTGTTCTAATTTTGATAACTACACCCATCAATATACAAACTGAGAACGTAGAGTTTTTGTCCAATCAAATTTAGAGTATTCGAACATCGAAATTTTGATTTAAAGATTTTGCTTTTTAAGAGTGTAACTCTGACAACCTTCTTCATTTCCATAAATCAAAAGTCAGACTTATTTCTGCTTTTACAGTATATTATACGGATGCACAAGCATTGAACGATCCCATAACACAATACATCGAAGGACGACTAGGTAATCGAAGAATATTCTGGTGTCCAAGCGGTTACGGTAGGTAGTTGAATTATCTGGAAGCTTTTTCGAACCGAAAGAAGCGTTTAATGGAATTGATTCATGTCTCTCTCGTGCTCGCAAGCTTTTTTTAGAATTTATTTCTTTCTTCAAGTGTTTTTTTGTTTACATCTACAAAGTACCGTATAATATTTCTATTTGCTAAACTTTTGTAATGTGGCCCCAAGTAGCAATTAACTTCATATCGATATTTTTCCCGTTTGCATGTCAGATGTTCCAAAACAAGTCGCCACCCATCACCAACACTAATTACTGACTTAAAGAGCGCATGTGGCGCATTGGTTGGAGGTGTTCTGCGTCGCACACGAGGTCAATGGTTTGACCTCGCACCCATGGCTCACCAAGCCATTCATTTTTCCGGGGTTGGTAAATTGGTACCAGACTGGTCTTAGACTTGTTTGCAAGGATAAGCAGCACTAATTCGGTTCAGCGGGGAGGCCACCGCGAGTCATTGTATAAGCCAGATATGCGTTCAATCACCTCAGACGAATCAAAAGTTAAAGACGAATGCATGGTGCTTCTCTTGGGGATTGATCAACGTCAAGAGCTTTATCTTTTATCTTTTGATTACTTACTTAGTAGCCATTGAAGCGTTTGCTGGTAGCTTGCTCGGTTGACGGATCCAAGTAGGTCCAAATTAACCAAGTGGGTTACATTAACAATCCAAGTAACAGATTGAGCCAAAAAGAAGTTTACAATAAAGACCTATCCACTACCGTCCATTCACAACTTGGCTAGCCCTATATTGAAGCGTAGCCTCTAACATAATTTTCCCATTTTGTAGCACCAATTTGAAGGACCTTGATGGATGATCAGCTTCGTGAACCTGTGCGGATTCAAACTGTCAACCACACGTCAGCATCACAAGGCACCTCTGAAGCGCTTTACGTCCTTGTCTCTATATTGAAAAGCTAAAGAATAAAGCTCCCGGCGTTGATCACTCCCTGAGGGATGCGCCATGCATTCGTCTTCAATTTTTAACTTCGTTTGAGGTGATTGAATGCACATCTGGCCTTTACCATGACAGTCGGTGGCCTACCGCTGTACTGAATCAGAGCTGCTTATCCCCCAGACAAATCTGAGACCAATCTGATACCAATTTACCGACTCCATTAGGATGGATGGCTTGTTGAACCATGAGCGCGAGATCGAACCATCGACTTTGCGAAGCAGAGCACCTCTGAACAGTGCGCCGAATGCGCTCATCAGTATATTATGAGCCAAAATTATGAACCATTAACGATCGCCTTACTGAAGTATAACGTACCCTATGCATTTACCTGAGTGCGCAGTCGTTCCCATTGCTTATTAGCCTCAGAGTTTACTCTCTAGAATTTTTTGATTCGACTGATGGAAAAGTTTTTGAATACAGATGTTGTACTGGAGGTATTCTCTAGGAAGTTTTTCTCTACACTTGAAAATTCATGAAAAAATCTTTTTCGGAAAAATTTTTTCGTGCTCTTTTTGAGAGCCAAAAAGTAGGCATAATCCCAAGTGGCCGGTTTATGGTATTGGTCACGTATTTACTGGGGACCATTACTAGTTATCTGCTCTGGTACGCAAGAATTTCATGCATATTCAAATTTTGCTATAGACGGAAACGCTAGCCGCATCCAGGCAACTTGAAATCAATATACCTCCGCATTTTCAATCAGTATTCGATTTGTTTTGTTTTAAGCGTACTTCGGATCTGTCAACTAATAGTTACGTTGACTTTCAGGATACTTGGCATATTGTCCACAACCCACTGACTGGGACAATTACAACTGGTGTTGTACATGGCCATATATGGGCTCATGGAAACCGTCATGTTGCCCGTTTGCTATACCAACTGGAGCTGTGGTGGCAATTATCATTGCTGCCATAGTACTACTTGCAGGTAAGCTATACTAATTGATAATTTGATCAAATGAATTCCATAAAAAGATAGTCATTGAAGACCAGAATGTGCAAATGTGTAACACCACAAATTTACAAAACGAGTTCAAACTTCCAAAGAAAAAAACAAGAAATGAAGTATGAAGCGGGAAACTATTGAATCTCTCATCGTACGAAGAGTTTTTGATCGCAAATTCACCAATAAGTTCAATGAAATATTCTTAGATTTGTAAACTTTACAGAAACCTGATTGAACTCCGCCTATAGATATTTTGAAATTCTTTTAATCAGTTCTTTCCGCATAATGCGATATTCACGTTTATTATTCGAATCTCACTATTTATCAAATTTTATTGGTTTCTTTGCATCCGTCATCTACGAAAGTCTTCGAACATTTGGCGTGCGAGATTCGGCTATCCCCTAACGATTTTCATCTTCGTTATGAATGTCGTTGAGTGGTGATCGAAGCTATTCTCCCCAGAATTCCGCGATAGCGTGCTAGGGCGTTTCCCATGCGGATTGCAGAGAGTAACTTGATCCCAGGCAAGTTCTTCACAGGAGTTCTGACCGTGGAGAGATGTGCTTGAATGAACGCGGGAAAGATCGGACGAGTGCCGTGATTATAATGAACGGCGTAACTACCACTGCGTCACCCGCTCTTCCTAATTTTAATACATTTTTTGTTGGGAATCACTTCGCTCTCTTCTTTTTTCACTTCCAGAAACTTTGAAAAAAAAAGATCATAGTCTACAGGAATGCTCCGATTTACTGCTTTTATAGTAGCGTAATGATGCTATTAATGTATACGTAAGAATGCTAAGTGGTACATAAAACTTGGAACCACAGATTGAAGAATAATTGTTTCACCCATACCGGGAGGTGCGAATTAACACCACTATACTGAGGCCCTTGATCTGCTGTCACTCCTGAGAAACTATGTATCGAAATTGTCAGCAACCAACCATCAACGAACTTGTTCGGATTAGGGCATATCTGCAATTCGCTTGCAGAAAGGATAAAACGTGAGTTCAACTCTCGTTTGAGGTCCGGAGTTTTTGCAAATCACTAAGCACTTCTGGAATATCGTGGTATGTTGTCTTGATTAGCAATCCACATGAATCTTCGGCACAAAAGAAGACGAAGCGCGTCAAAACTCTAGCCGAATGAAACTTTTTTATACCAACTTCGTGGTGGAGGTCCGATCAAAAATCAGGATTACACAATCTATGATGAATCGTGAAATGTATGACATCGAATCTCGCTAGTGATGGGGGCGTCTCAAGGAGACATACACGTAAACCGTTACTTGCTGTTGCTCGTCAGAACTTTACAGCGGACTTCGGTAGTTTGAAGAAGAGAAAGACCATCACATTTTACTTAAAGAATGTTCATTTTTGGTGTTTTGGCGAGTAGACAACCACAAATAGTCGACAAGGGTTCTTACAAAGCAGTGTCAAACTTCTAAGTTTTCATGACTTTCTAGGAAGATAAATCCCTTGCTGTATACATAGGTTTGATACCCACTGATATGTCCTTGCCACGACAAAGAACTGAATTATGAAGGACGGAAGTTCGTAATTACGTCAAAGATCCCATTATTTACTCATAGTTTTATTATTTTCTTTATTATTATATTTCTTATTATATTTATTATTTATTATTATTATTATTATACTATTTTATATTATTATTTTATTATTATTTATATTTTTAGTTTTATTACATCCTTCTACACGTCCTTTGTCACAATTTCCTGTGTTAATACCAGCACTTCTTTGATTTATTTCCTCGCATTCATCTTCTACAAAAGTCTCCGAACATTTACTTGATGCTCCAGCAAATGCTTGAGGGTACCGTCATTATAAACCTTCTTCTCTCGAGTCTTCATAAGATGCTGATCAAGACAACTCTTCTTGCAAACTCGGAGGTGCCCAAGATAAGACGTTCCCAGGACTCCAGATGATTGTGTGCTAGACAGTGTCGAGGGAGGGGATCGAACCACGGCCCTGCCTATTGTTTCCTGATACACTGCATCACTAAACTCTGTGCTACCCCTTCCCCATTCGATTATGTAACTAATTATTTAACTTCGTAATTCCAATTGTCAATTCTACTTCAGTAACTCTGAGAAACAATAATACCTATCGTTTTCAGTTCTTATCGCCTTGTCATGTTGGTGCTGCTACTGCTGTCCCCTTTATAAACAGCTATACGAATACGAAGATGACTAAGCTGAGAGAGGATCCTCATTTCAGGCCACATCAATTCACTTAATTAGCTAGTATAGTACCTCTATTTCATTTCGATTTCCATCTTTTCGAAGAGATCACCTTCTAAAGATGTCTCTTGCATTTTCTCTCGGTAGTGGATCACTGCTGATATATATATATATATCAGATTCTTTTAGGTAAGTTATTTATGCGTAGCATCAGAATTGATTCCAGTAATTGCCACACATAAAATCCGATCTTTATGAGGTGGTTTACAAGTTTAGAAAGGATAAAACGTTGAAATTTTTCATTGTTGTATCCACTTGAGCATAGCCTTAATCTGTTATCGTATTACTACTTACGCTCAGCTAATTTATGCTCCATGTAAATGTCTGACACTTAGACTGACTGCCATCAAAAATATCCGGACTTTATGCTATGTTTTCGAGTCTCAAATGATGTGAATAATCTCGAGATTATGGAGATATTTCTGTGAATGATTGTGTTATTCAGCACAATTACCCGTGCAATATGAAGTTTATTATGTTTGTACAATAAAAATTGTTGAAACATCCTGTCAAGTACAAAAAGAAGACGAAAATGGTAAATTTGAAAAATTCCTGAACTTTTCTTCAAGACTGAAATCTTTACGCACTTCTTTAGTGCCATTACTTTTCATGGCACGACACAACCACATTTTCGGATAGCCTGAGAATCTCTGAAGCCACGAGAAACATGGACGATAATCTAATCAAATGACACGCCAGATCTTTACAATTCGGTAGATTCCACAAATAGACGCCTTTCTAAAGCTCATATGTTGATACAAGCTCGGTGAAAAAGTAAATGCGGTTTGTGAGTTGCTTAAACGCGCTGTTTGATATTGGAATATTATCACTTCATCACTGATCATTGCTATAAAGTAGGGTTCCGTGTGAGGCGCGTGGTTCTGATGAGACGGGCAATATCGCCGAAACGTACGTAACCCATTGACAAATCAACCTCGAAAAAAGTTTGAGAATTCTTACAAACTATCTTGAATACTTATAGCGAGGTTTAAAACAATCGATAAACCTAACAGAATTGAATGGCGAGCAAAAACCCGGCCTCAGGCGAGGATCGAACCCGCGCTTCATCCTATCCGGGGACGCGTGTTCCAACCACTACACCACCGAGGCACATTTGCCCGACCACTCATTCTTCAACATCTCAATGTTAGCTATCAGCCAATTGCTCGCCAGTTAATTCTGTTAGGTATATAGAAAACATCATAAGAATGCGAAATGCATTAAAATATCATTAATTCCGAGTATTGACAATCGATAGAATGGATTGAACTAAATTCTCAGAGAAATGTGGTTATCTTGCACATCATTTCAATGCGCATTTCACTCTTCATGTCTTTTTTTGCTCATGACGTGTTATTTGCTGTTTAATTAATATGTATTTCAAATTATGAAGAATGATGTTAGAACAAAGAGCGACTTTAAACGATTTCCTTGTTTGAGTTCAAAACGAGTCGCAAAACAGCAGAAACAACTTGTAACATCAAAAAACACATTTGGCTCAGGAACTGCTAGTGAACGTACAATGCAGTGATGGTTCAAAAGATAGATGAGAGCCCTGAAGATGAGGAACGTGGTGGTCACCCATAGGAAATCGACGATGACCGATTGAGAGACTATGGAAGCTGGTCTTTTCAAAAGTGGACTATATGCTGCAGACGAACTCAACGTCGACCATTCAACGGTTGTTCGCCATCCGCCAAAAGTAAAGTAAAAGCTGTTGCGGTTCCAGACCGCCAAAAAAGCGCAGTTACTTCTGCACCAACCTGTATTACTTCAGAGGAAAGTGATTTGATTAGGTCATTATACATGATAAGGATGAATATGCAGTACATACGAGGCTCAGAGGCATCTAGCATGGGAAAAAAATTCTCTACCATCGTAAAACGGTCTTCCCACGACCACGTAAAGCAGATACTTTTTCGTACACTTCGGGCAGTTCTTCGAATGTGTGCACACGCTCGACAATCGGGATAATCTTAAAGAACAATAAAAAAAAATACATGTGTTTCTTGTACGACGCAATATCACAATTTACTCGGCGAATCCGAGCACTACATTCATCTTCGCACTTTCGTTTTCCAAAAACTCTTGAGAATTTCGTTCTCTACGTAAATGCCGTGGGTTACTGGTTAAATCAGACCTCTTTGCAATTTTGAAGATAGCCAGACGAAAGCGTTCCCAATGGTTGCAGGAGAGTGCGTGAGTAGGGGGGTCGAACGAGTATTTTGCTTCTCGATAGCATGAATCACTAATCACTCGGCCACCCTTCCTCTTCCACAAGAATGGAATGATTCCACGTATGGAAAAGTTGCAAACACCCACCTTCCCTTCTTGAGCAAATCGCGATATCTGTGACATACACTCTTTGTTCGGTGCGAAGTACGCATATGAATACCATCGTCCTCGGAGAGCGCTCTAAAAAAAGCCGAAGTTCAGTTATAAATTACAGATCTATTAGTAGTCGTATACTAAGCAATATACCTGTAAACCAATCTTATACAGAGAACCTATAGCGTAACCAATGAAGCTGCTTAAGGATGAAATTCTAGGGTAGGTCAATCTCTAAGGGATGCACCATGCATGGCCACCAAGCATCGTTGAGGTGGATGAATACATATCTAGTCTATACAGTGATTTGCTGTAGCTTTCCTAAGTGTCAAATCAGCGCTGCTATCCTCCCGACAAGTCTGATACCAATTCACCGACGCCGGTGGGATGGAAGGCTTGGTGAGCCTTGGGTGCGGGATCGAACCGTTGACCACGTGTGTCATAGAACACTCTCAACCAGTGTGACACAGGTGCCCTGCGCAGTTAATACTTTGAAGAATTACTCACAATAA
The DNA here is from genome assembly GCA_019055375.1 of Parelaphostrongylus tenuis. Taxonomy (NCBI): domain Eukaryota; kingdom Metazoa; phylum Nematoda; class Chromadorea; order Rhabditida; family Metastrongylidae; genus Parelaphostrongylus; species Parelaphostrongylus tenuis. Next base: position 12,222 of record JAHQIW010007127.1, on the reverse strand, counting down.
ACCTTACAAGGGAAAAACCAAATCAGTGAGAGCCACAAATCAGCAGGCTGCTCCTTACCTACAGCTGAATAAAGGACATTTTCTCATGAACATTTCAATAACACACCTCATAGCTCCTGCACAAATATTTGACCGCAGTTGTTGCTAGTCCCATTACAAGACCATGTCGATCAGTATCTTTCAAAAGCGGAGTGACAACGGACACATGGACGCTATTCCGCCAAACACCCATCGTCTGCAAAAACGGGGATGTTGATTATCTGCCATATGGCAAACCTATGGCTATAGAAAAACAGTGATAAAGAAAATTCCCGCTAGAAGCAAACAGCGGGTTGCCTTCTAAGCCGGATTTGCTTTCGCCTGAAATGTTGCAGAGGACGAGAGAAGGAGAATCTCGACTCGTACGCCTTCAGCTATTCTTCATTATCTTTCTTTTTCCACATACCTTGTCACTCCATCTGGACAGATCAGAGTCTACGCAGTCTCAGGATCACCTCAAACGGTCCCTCTTCAATCAGCTGCTCTCGAGCTTTTGGTGATCGATAATCTACAGGAATGGCTCCAAGTCTTCGTACCATTTCTGCACTAAATGAAACCGCTAAAGGAATGTAGTAAAAGAGGATTGTCAGTGGGCATTCTTAAGATATTGGATATTAGATTTCACTACAAACAGTAAGAAGAAGAGCAACAAAGATGAAGGATAGCTTAGATGAGCCTCAACTTGGATCTTCTTTTGGAAATCTTTATGACTGATCCTTCACAAGTTAACTAAGTATGTGTTTAGGTCGTTTCATAGTTTTGCAATAATAATAACACCAAATCATTAACCAGAAGTAATTGAGCAGTGCGTAATTTTGATATCTTTCAGTGCGCATTTTCTTGTGAACATTTTGGCATCCAACTTGCCTATAGTTGTTTCGAGACGGAGCTGTGGGGGAACAAATTCGCTTGCTACGCATGCACGAATGGCGTGTAGGAGAAAATGCTAGTGAAGTGGCGCGCAAGATTATTGAGGCTTTCTATGGAACGATTCTAGAGCGACTGATCCTGCAGACTATTCTGTGCAGATTTCGAACTTTGCGACTCACTTCCTGCACGACTTCTCTGCAAGGGTCTCATCGCCCCAAGCTCCATTAATCTTGCACGCCGTTCCCACTAACATTTCCACTACCGCACCATTCATGAATGAGTAGCAAGCAGACTTTGCTCTCAAAACACTTCCATCAAGAGCAAGTATAGGTAAGTTGCAAACCAAAATGTTCACAAGAATGTGCGCAATCGAACGGTATATAAAGCATGTAATTTAAATCACTTCTTGTTAACAAATTTGGTATTACTATTCTAGTGCCAAAACTTATGAGACGACCTAGAAACATTACGGCTCATGTTGACTAATGACATTTTATGAGGTCAAATAACTCTTAGATCCACACAAAAAGTAATTTCTGCTGAAAGCTATATAAGTAGCTACGAAACATTTCGGGTTCATCCGAACACTTTCGTCAATTATTCACCTAAGAATACTGAAGGATACGCAAAACAAGCGACCCTAGGAGAGGGTTGAACCCGTGTCTCACGTGTATCGGAGCGCCCGCTATCATTACACCACCGACGTCACCGCTCTGCTACCACTTTCTTCGAAATGAGTGGGACGAGGGTACAATTCCCGCCTGGGGTCGATATCAGTCAGTATTCCTAGTAAATTTACAACTTCATAACACTCCTAAAAAGCAGTAAAACAAAGAATTTGAATGAATTTGTTGATTGATTCAATGGAAACAATATCAAACGGATAGAAACTACCTATCCTCTGAGCAAGTAGCGACTACTTTGTCAGTGCCCCATGCCTTCAGCATTTGTATCGCCATCGTACCCACACCACCAGCACCACCGTGAATCAACACTCGTTCAGCTGAATAAGAAACTCCACATTTACGATGACATTTCTAACTTTATGAGGAGATCCATCATAGAACTCTCTAGTGCTGCTCACTTGGTTTCGATCGTGGGTTCATTCTTGCTACCGTGACAAGTGCTGCCCAGGCAGTGTTGGCGACATAGGGCATGGCAGCCGCTTGAGGAAAGTCGAGATTCGTTGGCATGCTGGAGCAGCACGACTCTTCTGTCACAACATACTCAGCATGTGAACCTTGTAGGATTGCAGGAATCACTGCTATCACCTGGAATCATACAATCAACGGATACGAACTGTCCTTTCACTCAAAGCTTGCGTGAAATTGGCTATTTTCTTTGAGGTCGATGGCTGATGTTTCGGGAACTTCACCTTCTTCAGAGTCGTTTTGTCAAGTGTAGGATTACCTAGTAGGTCCAATAGTCCGACTAAGTCCTATGGAATAGGTGTAATTGGCTCTAAAAGTCGCAGCCGCTGAAACATCAGTCACCAATTTTGGGAACACATACTAACCTCCAGAAGCTTCAAATAGAAATATAGCTCGTGAGATATCTTTTAACTTGCTAATTTTCATGTCGAGGTTCAGTGAAAATCTAACGAAACTCGATCTTTTAATTTGCAACGGATGAGTGTATCTCAAGAATAAGGCAGAGGACTGACTTTAAATCCTCTCGCTTATATGGAAGAAACAACTACAACTACATTCTCTACAATACTATGATAATCTGTAAGAAAATCCATAGAAGATAACTGACCTTGTCTCCAGGAGCGATCCCTCTTACTCCAGGGCCAACCATCTCCACAATGCCTGAGCAATCTCTGCCAGGAGTCAAAGGAAAGCGACTGGCTGTTGAATCCCAAGCGTCCACACGTTTCCATTTTTCCAGAACCTCATTACCGTATCCACTCACCATCAGGGTATCAATTGGATTCACACTAGCTGCCTAAATCTGAACAAATACATGATGAAAATGTCACTTCATGTATCGAGTCACAGAGAAAAATAATCATGGACCACTTTTTTGTAAGTTCCGTTCATATTTATTTGTTTTATTTATTAGACAAGAATTTTGTGTCATCACAATTCCCTATACGGATCCCAACACTTCTTGGATTCGACTCGTTTTCCCGCATTCCGCATCCTAAACGGAGGTATTCGAAAAGCTCACGTGTTGCCTCCGCTGCTGCTTGAAGATTTCGTCTTCTTATGGACAACGTAGAATGGTGGTAGAGCAAATCCTTGCCTTCCTTGCAATCTTAAAGGTGGCCGAGCTCAGGCCTACGTTGACTGATTGCAAAAGATTGTTAGGGAGGGGATCGAACAACGCATCGTTTCATCATTTCGCTTTCTGAGAACCGCATCACTAACCCCTGTGCTATTCCGCTACTGTATGCTTTATTTCGCCATCTGAAACAATTATAATGAATTCATCAATCAGTAACAAAAGTCGCCCACACTTCTTACTTTCACTACGTTAAATTGCCCAAGTTTAAGGCCTCTTGAGACTGCTTCTGCATATACAGATTGAATGACCGACGCTTTCCTTAATATACAATTACTACCACATAAAAAGAGAAATTTGGAAGGATGGTAATTTTGACATAAAAAGAATAAACCGGATAGAACCAACGACCTTACATAATCTCAACACTTCAAACGCCTTTGCAATATGCAAGCAATTTGTTTGAACTTATAAATATTCGTATTCTACTGTAATAGAAGGGATAGCAGAGTGGTTAGTGATATAGTGTATCAAAAAGCAAGGTGATAAACAAGATGCTGGTATGATCTCCTCCCCCCAAATTTCTCTTGCAATCAAGCAAGGAACGCTTTATCTCGACTGCTTCCAAGACTGCAAAGAGAATTGTCTCGATGAATATTCTACGGCATTCGCAGAACAAAACGAAGTTTTCATAGAGCAGCCGAAACAACACATGGAATATTCGAAGACCTTTGTGGATGCCAACTGCGAGGAAACAGATCGAATGCTAGAAATGCTAGGATCTATCGCAAAGGAAATGTGCTGAAGAGTCGCATAAAAGAGAAAGAGATAATAAAGGGGCAGTGACAGAAGGATAAGGACCGCATGATGGACAGTGGTTGGAGGTGCTCTGTGTGGCACACAAGGTCGATGGTTCGATCTCGCGCTCATGGTTCACCAAGTCATCCATCCCTCCGGAGTAGGTAAATTGGTAGAGACTGGTCTCAGACTTGTCTAGGAGGATAAGTAGCGCTGACTCGATTCAGCGCGAGGCCACCACGAGTCATGTAAAGGCCAGATATATATTCAATCACTTCAAATGAAGCTAGAAATTGAAAAAGAATGCATGGCGCATCCCTCTGGGATTGATCAAGGCCGAGAGCTTCTTCACATATCATTCACTAGAAGGATAGTTTCTCTTGATTCTAAGAAGTAAGCTAAACAGAGACTTAACAACCGATATAATCTCGACACTTAGATCGCCTTAGCGTATTAGATAAGCAATTTGTTCAGAGTGATAAATACACCAACCTACAATACCTCGACATACAAAATGGTAGTGAGTAGTAGATGACGTCTCTTTTGAGGACTATTTCTGATTAGCAGACGCAAGGCTAACAGTAGCAGTAGTAAGTCCAGGCTCTGAAGAAGGCGAAGTTGTCGAAACGTGCGCCATCGACTTGCCACTGCTACATTACTGCTACTACTACTGCTGCTACTATTACTACTACCAACCTCGCGTCTACTATTCAAAAATACTCCTTAAAAGAGAAGTTATGACCACTGCTCACTCTATTTTGTACGTCCAGGTATTGTATTATATTGGTGTATTTATGACTCCGAACAAATTGCTTATCTGATACGCAAAGGCGTTCGAAATGTCGAGATTATATCGGTCGTAAAGTCTCTGTTTGGCTTACTTCTTAAACAAGAGGAACTATCCTTCTAGTAAAAACTAGACAAAGAAGCTCTTGGCCTTAATCAATCCCTAAGAAATGAGCCATGCATTCTTTTCTAAATGAAACTGTTCATCATGGATGTGCAAAATGGGCGTCAGTAGTGTGACGGATAGAGCACGCATTCCCGGAAAGAGTGAGGTGCGGGTTCTAGTCCCGCCTGGCGCTAAAGTTTTGCACATCCACTCTGTAACACTGGGTATACATCTATAACATCCTTTTTTCAATTTTCCACTTCGTTCGAGATGGCTTGAATGCAAATCTGGCCCTGACAATGACTCGTGGAGGCCTCGCGCTGTATCGAGTCGGTACTACTTATCTTCGCAGACAAGTCTGTGACCAGTCCGGTAACCAATTTACCGACCACCGGAGGGATGGATGGCTTGATGAGCCATGAGCGTGAGATCGAACCATCGACCTCGTGTGCGACACAGAGTGCTTCAACCTCTGTGCCACACGCACTCTTTAAGATAATATTTACATGTATCAACTGAAGGAAGTCGATCTTTTGAGCGTCTCTCTCTCTCACATTTTGATACCAGATAGTCGGAAGATCACCGGCTATCTCTAGAAAAACTCCGCTACGCTCCAGAAATCTACTGATATTACCTCGACTTTGATAAGAACATGGTTCGGTTTCGAGAGCTGCGGTAATGGAATGTGTCTTAGTCGTATCGGATCGGTTGGTGAGTCGACTTGCCACGCTCTCATATGCCCTCCAACTCTGCTCGAAACAGTCGGAAGACGACAAAGGCGAGTTAGACGCATCTGAAACCATCCAGATACACTCAAATCGATAAGAATTTTTGTATAAAAATGCGACAAATCTCCGAAAAAGTGGCATAATCGTTCAGTCGACGAGGGCACCTCGTCGGGTTTGATCGGGTTTGCTAGACTCGCTAGGATATTCGGTCGACAAACGGACGGGAAAGAATCTCGAGAAAGCCCGTATAGGTAGATCACATCGGAATCATAAGGTTACTTTCCTAACGACGAAAACGGTTAGGGTCGGAGTAGGGGTGGCCATATAGACTCACTCGCTCGCATCTCGGGCCAATCTCAATGGGAACGGGGGCGAGTCTCGATTGACAAATACATCGGAAAGAATTCCCCGTAAACAGACCCCATAGAATATCGCCTATTCGGGCGGAGGGGGGGGGGGGGGGGGGAGATCACACCAGAATCCTACAAAAAAATGCCCGAACACGGACGATGAGGGGGGGTTGCAGGGATGCTCTGTATGAGACGAGATCACCAACTGTCACCCGCAGCTCGTCCTTCTCTTCACCCAGGGGTTAGCGTGAGGGTCAGAGGTCAGCGGGGGGTGGGGGGTGGGGGGGAGGGGACGAGTTCATCTACGCCCAAAATCCGCATTAACTCGGGCAACACACAGGAAAACTTCGGTGTGGACCTGAATAGCAATATGTACATACATATATGCACGTATATATATACATATACATAGTAGCATAAACACACGTATGTATACGTATATACACGCGTGTATGCATCCACATATACACATGGCTGAACCCATACGCACGTTCACGTATATCATGTGTGTACTTGTGTATTTGCGTACACCACGTTCCATTTGTCATCACTGTGTATTAGAAATCAAGAGATTTTATTTTTCTAAGATTTCTTACGTTTTCACTGCGTTTTTCGCAGTTCCATGATGTTTCAAGTATTCCTAGGAGAACTGAGTGGTAAGCGAAAACTGAGCCTTGGCTGGAGTCGAACCGCGAATCATCCATGCTAGGCGCGCGTTTACCACTGCGCCACAGAGGCCTCGGAAGAGTAGTATCGCTTTAAAAACCCAGTTGAGCTGACGTTCATCATAGATATATAATATCAAGATTTCTTTTAGTTATCCTGGTTTTTTTCACAGTGTGTTATGGTGTCTCTTTTGAAGAAAAAAAAAGATTTTCGTTTTTTTTTTCTTGCATTTCACGAGGTTTGGCTGTGAAACTATTATTTTTTTATGTTATGGATTTTTTTTCTCTTTTTTTTTCTCAGACGCATTCGATGGTTTTGTTGCAGCTCTCAGTCATACACAGCGATTTAGAGCGTATGCCTGACAATCATTATTTGAGCCATGCATGTCGGTGGTCTATCAATGAGGGCTGAAATGTAGAGCCCGAAACACGTGTTTCGATCTTGCGATCTCGTCAGTCAGGCAGTTACCCTTTCTCGTCTTTTGCTAATCTCTGTGGGTGCTCCAGTCCCACACTAAGAGTTAGCGACGACGAACGTTTTACACTCTATGTCCAGTGAAAGTCATCACCGGACACAGAGTGTTGTACACTCGATTGCTCGTGGCTGGTATATTCAATATATCATATTTTTCGTTTCGAGTGTTTTCTTGAGATCTCAGCCCTCTTTAATAGACCAGTGACATGCCATGGCTCTAAAAATGATTATCAGGCGTATTACAATTTGAGCTGTGGTCTTAAGAAAACACTTGAAACGAAAAATATGGTCGAGAGCGTGTTTTGATATTTTGGAGTAAACCTCAAACCAGACTTTAATTAAGCCTTAGTTTGATTGAAACTATGTTTCTGCCTAGTGTGGTTCTTTCTTGTCACTTTTTCTTTGTTTTCTAAGACAATTAAAAACTATACATGACGGACAAGATGAAGGTTTTCACAACTTTCTCACTGCCTTTGGAGTTTTCTTGGACTCTTCATTCTCATTGTAGTATCTTTTTTAGTAATTATTACCTTTCTTAGATGAGCTTTTGCTTATTATTAGGTCGTTCCATAGGTCTTGGCACCAGAGCAATAAACACCTAATTTGTTAACCAGAAGTAATTAAAATGCATGATTTTGGTATCGTTCGATTGCGCATTTTTTTGCGAACATTTTGGTATACAACTTGCCTATACTTTAGGACTTTAGGACGGAGCTGTTTTGGGAACAAATCCGTCGATTACTTGTGCACGAATGGCGCGCGTGAGGAAAAGAGAGGCTGATGAAGCGGTGCGCCAGGATTAGTAGAGCTTGGAGCGCGGACACGAGTGCGGATAGGACGATGAGGAAGTGGTTCGTGAAGTTCAAAGCTGAAGAGAACAATCTGGAGATTCAATAATCAATGGAAATCGCTTTTATTTGACCGCCAGTTGCGGTGTTATGATGTTAAAATAAACCTAATGATGTAAAGTGGCGTGCAAGAACGTTTGCGTCAGCCGGGATTTGAACCCAGATCTTACTCTTTCCGGAAAGTGCGAAACGAGCGTCGGTGGTGCAACGGTTTAGCACATGTTCCCAGAAAGAGTAAGATCTGGGTTAAAATCCGGCTCACGCAAACGTTTTTTGCCCACCACTCTACATCATTGGGTTTATTTGAGCAATCTGGAGAATCAATCATTCTCGCGCCGTCCATAGGAAGCTCCACAAATCTTGCGCGCCGCCTCGCTAGCATTTTCCCCTACGAGTCATTCTTGCATGAGTGAATAGTAAGCAAATTTTCCCACGACGGCTTCATCTTGAAGCAAGTGTAGGCAAGTTGTAAACCAAAATGTCCGCAAGAAAATGCGCAATCGAACGATATCAAAATCATAGACTTTTTTTACCTCTGGTCACTAATTATAATACTTATTGTTCTACTGCCGAACTTATGGAACAACTTAAAATTTCTAATGTTTCTGCTGCATTTGCAGTGGTACGATGTTTCCAATCACCTAAGAGAATTAAGTGGTGAGCAAAAACAACCTCAGACGGGAGTCGAACCCGTGTTTCATCAGGTGTAGTGGTACACAAGCCCCGGGTATGGATGAAACGCGGGTTCGACTCCCGTCCGAGGTCGTGTTTTTTGCTCGCCATTCATCTCTTAGGCGTATTGGCAGCATCGTATCACCTGTATCACCTGTCGTCCCGTTGATCGTCGAGTGACTCGAGCGTGTACCAGCAACTCTTCCATTTTTCCCTATCGCGCGCAAGAGTAGCCCAGTGGGTCCTCCTTGCTCTAGGAATTCGCTGAGCATCATATCTTTCTTCCATCGCTTTCGTGAAGAAATCGGACCAACGGGTCAGTGGTCTTCCTTTAGAGCGCTTGACGTCTCGAGGAATCCAGTCGGTAACGGCTCTCGTCCATCGGTTGTCGTTGAAGCGCATCACGTGTCCGGCCCCACCTTATTTTCGATATCCTGGCGTTGTAGAACGGCGTCTCTGATTTTCGATCGTTGACGTAGGTCGGAAGTTCGGATCCTTTGTCTCATTGCGAAATACGAGATACTCCTAGCATCGACCTTTCGACTGCGCGTTCGATAACGGCAAGTGATCTTTCATCCTGCTTACGTAGCGACCAGGTTTCTGCTGCATACGTTAGGGCAGGGATAATTGTCTAGTCGAAAAGCATCGTACCACTGCGAAAATGCTATAAAAATGTTGAAAACTATGAGTATTATATATCATAATGGCTGTCAGCTTAGCTCTGTTTATAAAGCAAAATCGCATGTCCGATCAAGCCTATTAAAGGTAGGTGGCTGACAGCTAACATAGAGATATTCATAAATGAGTGGTGGCGCGGATGAACCGCGGGGGTGTAGTGGTAACCCACGTCCCCGCTATAGATGGGACGCGGGTTCGACTCCCGCCTGAGGTCAGTGTTTTTGCTCGTCACTCAATTCTCTCAGGCGTTATTGGAACAACCTAATACGGAACTGCTTATCAGGTGAAACCCGCTAGATGGGAACGGTGAAAGTAGCTAGAAGAAGTAATTTCGAGAACTTTTGTTTATGTTTGGTTTAACGGGACTAATAGTATTTTGTTCTAATCCACGAGGATTTCTTACTTTACCGCGCTTATAACAGTGTTATGATACCATATTTAAATATCCAAGGATAGGATGATATGTAAAACTCTGATTTTGAAATCGGGGCGCATGCCAGCAGTGCACTACGGGGCCACCACTCCTTTTCTCGACATAAGACATCGATGCTGTTGAATTGCTGGCTGAGGTTCATAGCTTCGCATCTCGCTCAGCATTCGTGGATATGCAGTTGCTTTGTTCTATTTATGAGCCTCTACGAGATTCTAGCCGTGCCTCATTGTTGCCTATGTTTCGGCTCTTTCTCCTTCCTTGAAGCCGCGATGGGTTCTTTTCCATTATATGGTTGCAAATAGAGAAAAACCGATCCTTTTTTCCTTTCAGGTCAATATGTCCACATCCTCAAAAGAGTACAGCTAAAGACGATTCAGCGGTGGGTGATTCGGCTGCAGCTGGTGAAAAAGATGGAAGTCGAAGAGGTGAGTTGTCAGCCGGTTATTTCGGTCATTTCTTCGATAATCGAATATCTCGATCAAATTCTGATTGTATTGATCCTACATCGATTATTGCTGGATAAAATCAATCACAATAGTGCTCTAACATTGTTGATAATTTTTCCGTAGGAAGTAAGAAGCATTGGTTTTTTTCTTGACAGGCACTTGACGAGGAGATTCTTCGTATGTCTGCAGACGATCTTCGAAGCCGATCACATTTACTTGACAATGAAATTCGTATCATGAGAAGTGAAGTACAACGATTGAATCACTCTGTAGCGACATTAAGAGAAAGAATTAAGGATAACAATGAAAGAATCAAGGTAAATGATACTTTTCTTCATTTTGAGCGACCGTACATCAGCTTTATTTCCACGTTACAGGTCAATAAAACGTTGCCGTATTTGGTCTCAAATGTCGTAGAGCTCTTAGATCTGGAGGATAATCAGGAAGAAGAAGGTATGGCATGTGATCGTTGTCCAGCTTTCTCAAAGTATGATCGAGGATCTATTTTGTATTTTTAAATAGAATCCTTTCTATTTGATCGCTTATAGCGGTGACATGATGTTGTAGATATACGCAGTGATGTAAAGTGATGTGCAAAACTTTTGCGTCAGACGGGACTCCAACCCGCGAAAAACTCTATCCGAGAGCGCGTGCTCTAACCAGTTGCACTACTGATGCCCGTTTTGTCATCAGTCTCTCTAGGCCACGGACGCATCTATCTGTCAGCAGCCAACCGTCAAAAAATTGACCTAGATAGTCGATATCGGCATTACCAGTCACTCCAACAGATATTAGTATTGCATGATCAAATAAAGAAGAGTGGTGTGCAAAAGTACGCGTCAGTCGTGCAACGGATCAGAGCACGCGCTCTCGGATAGAGTGCGGGTTTCGAGTCGCGCCTGACGCGGAAGTTTTGCAAATCACTCTGTATTATTGCCGTATATCTAAACATCAATAAGCGTGGCTGGGTCAATGTCGATACTGACTACCGGGGCCAAGTCGATAACGGTTGATTGCTGACACATAGATGCGTGGTAGCGTAAAAAAGAGTGGTGGATAACAAGGGCGTTAGTAGTGGAATGGGTTTGAGCACTCTCTCGCCGATAGAGTCAGATATGGGTCTAAGTCCCGCCTGACGGGAGAGTTTTGCACAGACTATATATCACTGGGTAAATCTTAATTTTTTGAAGCTTTTTTGGGTGGTGAAATTTGTTGTTAAACAGCAATTTTCTCTAGAATTTTACCGCTCTTATAGCTCTGTTAAGAGGTTATAATCAGATATCCAAAGATCCTGAATAATATGCTAACCAGGCGACCAACCTTTCCACCCCAGGCGAAAGCTGAACCCCGCGTTTTATTCCTACCAGCGACGGTCTTATGCATCTGCGGTATTGTGGAACGCGGGTTCAACTTTCTTTGGAGTCATTTGTTCATATCACCCATCATTCTTGGGCGTTGTTAGACATTTAATAAATGTTCGTTATTCAGGTGCTAATGTGGATTTGGATGCTCATAAGACAAAATGTGCTGTTATAAAAACGTCTACGAGAGCCACCTATTTTCTTCCAGTCATTGGATTAGTCGAGCCATCTGAGCTCAAACCAGGAGATCTCGTAGGTGTGAACAAGGTAAATGCGCCTCATTTTGCACAGTTTCTCTAATTATTTCCGTACGAGTTATTTCTTTCAGGATTCCTATCTTATTCTAGAGAAGCTACCAGCGGAATACGACTCGCGTGTAAAGGCGATGGAGGTCTGTTGCATTTTTCTTATACTTTGTTCGGTTCCTGATCACTCCTATTTCTAAATCGTCGTCTTTCAATCCATACCCTGTATATTATCTGTTATGGTTCTCGATCACTTAACACGTTCTCGATGATGTGAATGAGGGAAGGAGGAGGAGGAGAGAGGGAAGGGGGGGGAAGCCGGAGGCGATACTCGCGGGTCGGAATGTGGATGAGCGTGGAGGGGGAGGCGGGAGAAGGAGAGAAGAAGGGAGGGAGAGTTTTATTGGCGTAGTTTCAGTGTGGCGCGGTAGCTGATTTCTCTCCAGATTCTTCCCGCCCGCCTTTCGCGCTGGGTTCCGTATGATCACGAGATACT
>JAHQIW010007126.1:0-54838 GCA_019055375.1 Parelaphostrongylus tenuis | reverse complement strand
CAATGATTCAGTAGGTCACATATTCAATGAAGATAAGAATTGCTACTAAGTACAAACCTTAACCAGTAGATGTATAACTCACCTCTGTGTATGGGCAAGAACCTTGACCTTCATGCGTCGACTAAAAAAGAAATACACTTATTGTAAAATTTCAAATCACATAAATTCGCTTGTGGCGCTTTCCCGCCAAGTAACTGTAATACAAGATAAACGCTAAGCAATATGATGATAGGTTGCAGAAGAAGTTCTGTCGTATTGCCTGAGAAAATGATTATTACACATGAATTTTCGCGCGAATTTGAACCCAATAGAAAGCTCGTTTTCTTGCGCATCGAACGATATACTACTTGTCTACACAGCCTTCATTATGGAACTGTCCAAGGGAGAAATTCGAGTGTTGCTCCACTTTTACTGCAAATTGGGTGTCGTCGCTTCTAAGGCTCATCGATAAATCTGCAAGGCGTAAGATGACGTTTGTAGCGTCCGCCGCATAGCCCGGACTTGGCGTCAAGTGACTATCACTTATTCCGTTCGATGGATCACTTCTTGAAAGCTAAGAAGTTTCAAAATGCTCCCGAAATTGAGCAAATCCCGAAATTTTCTTCAAATCCAAGCTTTATGCTGCCGGATATGTGGCTGAAGTCTTGCTGTGGAACGAGGCACTTCACTCTTGAATCGTCTTTCGTCTGAGTCTGATCGATGAGCAAATAAATTTCTTCTATGGCTTTGAAAAGACGATAGAACCTCTTTTACAACCTATTACTACCACAAGTAAAGACGAATGTACATTTTATAAACGGATATCCAATGTTTCTAAATAGTCATATATATTGCCGCAATATATATCCAGCAGTGTTAAGCAATATGCAAAACTGTAAACCTGTGGATGGAACCAAACCTGCATTTTACTTCTTCGGGGGCGAGTGAAGTGCGGGTTCGACTCTCGCCGGAGGTTCAAAATTTTGTACAGTACTCCCCACTATCGGATATTTATTCTTAACATTATACCCCTGCTAAAGGCGGTTAAATGAAAAGAATTCTTGTTGTCGAAATATATTTCACATTTCGTAGGATACGAATGTTTTGGTATGAAGCAAGTTTTAAATAATCTCAATCTTTCGCTCTAATATTTTATGCATCATAGCATTTTTCTGAGGGCGATTAAAGTACACGAATCCTTCAGAATTGACGATTTTATGAGGGAAAAGTTAGAAGAAGCTAACCTGATTGCTCAAACTAGAAGCATAAGTATGATGCACAGAAGTTATTCCAGCAAGGGGGTCGACGCGAGGCGGAGGTAATGTCAACGGAGGAAGTGCACCAACAGAAGTCGTTCCTGATGGGATTCTCCCAGCGGTCGTCGGTAGCCGGGAATCCGGTTCCGACATCGACTAGAAACAAAAAAATTGGTGGTGCTGGTGGGGAAAAGTTGAAAAATGGCTATTAATCATCGATGAATGATGAATGAATGCGCCTTCAAGTAAAGCGAGTAAGAGAGAATCTATGCTGCTGAATATAGGAATAACTACTACCAAAGATTACGGGGAAGGAATCGTTGTAAACGAAGAGATATAATTATATTATTATAAAAACTAAGTGAGAGAGAGAATACCCATCTCATCAGATGTTACGATCGGATCGAAGAAGCATTTAGACATGAGATTTAGGAGGACTTAATGTTTTACGACGAGACAAGGGTAAAAAATATCGCTTGTCTAGTTGAGATGATTTTCCACCTTAGTGACAGGACTTGCTTGACTTCGGATACTCTGCTGGCATTTCATGTAATAGTTCTCAACACCCACTATCTGTTAACATTGGCATAGATTAAGTATCTTCCAATGATAAGCAGTTCCGAAGTCGAAACCCCAGCCCCCTAAACCCCCCCCCCCCCCGCCCCAGTTGATGTCTCGGAAATGCTTAAAGGATAAAATAGCTCCTGGCGCTGATCTATCTCTGAGGGATGCGCCATGCTGGATGCCTATAACTCGCGGTGGCATCCCACTGTACCGAGTCAGTGCTAATTATCCTCCTCTAAGACCACTCTGGTACTAATTTACCTGCCCCGAAGGATGGATGGCTTAGTGAGACACGAGAATGAGGTCGAACCACAGACCTCGAGTGCGACGCAGAGCACCTCCAACCACTGCGCCACATGGGCTCATCGGAGCTGCTTACCAGAGAAGAATACTCCGTTATTTAATCTTTGCCAAGGTTAATACATAACTGGTCATGGGAACTATCTAAAGATGTAAAAAAGCCCTTTAGATGGGTAATTCCTCCACATTTTGACTGGCGTCGTACCTCCTTACAGAGACCACTGAGAGAAGAACAAACGATCTTCTGACTAATAAAATTAATTAGAGAAATAGCCAGAAAGGCTAGATTTTTGGGGTGGAACAGGTAGGAATAGTGCACGATCTGGTGATGATAAGCGGCATCGAGCTAGTATGACTGAGGGGCAGAAACGAGTAGAAGCAACTTCAGCTCAAGGAGAATTTGGCCCGGAACGGGACCAGCGAAGGCTAGAGCATGAAAATGACCCGATGAAGAGAAAACAAAGTGATTTTCTCGTTGGTCAAAAACGAGGCGAAATAAAATCAATGAACGAGGTCGCACGCACAACGTCTAATCCATTATGATCCGGGCTGTAAATAAGACGAGAAAGAAATCAATCAATATTAATTAGAAAAGAATAAAAAAAATTTCATAGAACTTCTCTTGGGAATTTCAGGAAAGACCGGGGAGTTCCCTTAAAATAAGCGGGTCCCCAGTTTTTTTTTGATGACGGCACTACAAGAGACACTAATCGGAAGGTTAGGATTTTGTTCTTAGGCACCTTGTAAGAAAAAACTCTGATAAACAGTGAAAGAGATGATTTTTTAGAATTCTCCCCCAGCTTTCAGTAAGCCCCGGCTGTTTTAAAAACACGAGCGGAATCGCGTTTTTTTCGAGTGACGGCACTCCAGCAGACGTGTAAACTGAAGGTCGGAGTTTGTCTACTGGCGTTCTTGTCAGAAGAAATTCGTAACCCGAGGAGTTGAGGAGGAACGGCACCCATGGAGAGACGCCTCCGGTGAAGTTGCTTGGAGCACGTTATTCGACTTAGGGCAGGTTTGCTAATCCACTTTGTGATCTATTGATTTTTCTCCCTGGAGGAAATTAGCCCGTTCCTGGGGGAAATTAGAGGCTGAGAACTTCATCATGCCACAAAGAAAGCACCGACCCCTACCGACGATCACTAATTCTTCACATTCAAATGCTCGAAGGCCTGCAAACCCCCACCTCCCCACGTACACAGAATGTTACTGGAGACGGTTCCCGGAGCTTGCGACGCTGAACACGGAGCCTCTCCTTCTAAATGACTGAAAGTCAGTAGACCAATGGTTTACCGCTTCATCGTGGCTGGGAGGTGTTCCTGGTTGTCGTCGAAGAAGCGAAGTACAGCGAGGGGTCCCCTCCGCCCCCCCCCCCCCCTCCTTAGCAGGGCCCCCTTCCAAGGTGAGTAGTCCGACGTTGTTGCCTGGAGAGCCCAGCTAAGAGTGAATCGTAGCAAGAAGGACCGCCGTCTCGGTAGCTACTAGTTGCAAAGTGCTGATCTCTCTTTGATCCACAAAGGCCGGCGGCGACTACCTGGTGTGGTGACGACCAGCGGAAGTCCACGGCTCGGCTGGGCGTACCTCGTGGGTCCACGGAACACCTGAATCAGAGATTAACCATTCAAAATCTATCGTGTTCCAAGGTGGGAGCTTATCCACCTCGCAGAATTTCCCCTACATCGAGTAGATCCTTATTTGAGGGCGAATGCCAACTTGTCATCGTTCCTCGAATGATCGGTGATTTGGTCGGGAAAGCCTTCTTGGAAGACACAGTGTTCGTCACAGTGTTTTTGTCTCTTCACAAAGCGGATCTCAGTGCCTCTAGCATTAAGTTGTTTTTCTTCGCCTTCTCCTTGAACTTAAAATGCTGGTTGAGCACGTGCACTTACAATCTCGAGGATAGCCAGGCCGTGGCATTCGTCGTTGACTGGCCGGATTGTGCTGGGTGATGGAGCTCGGCACGAAGCGACTATCACAACCACTCGGCCATGGCGCGCGTTATTTACAAGTACTAGTGAATAAGAGGGTCAGCCTAAATCAGGTTGGTGTTGGCATGGCGCTGGCTGATTTCGAGCTATCCTCTAAGATCTCAAAGTACAGTAGTTATTCGATGCTCTACGGCTGAGGAAATCGCGCTCGACGGCCAACCATGCGCAACGCGCTTTTCACGGAGCGGTTCAACCCTTTCCGGACCGTGCGGTTCGCTCTTGACCCCCGACTTTCCGGAGATTTTTTTCGCCTGACAAAGCTCCTTTACTAAAATTTTGGTAATCATTCGAAAGCTTAAATCTCTGACTATTTCAGCACTGTATTTGGTTTGTCGATTGGCCTTCCAGGCACGCTGCAGGAGCGAAAATAAAACTATATCTCACAGCCGGAAGTGGTGCTTTGATCATACGGCTGGAGTTTGTGGATAGCGGCTTCACTTTAGACTATACTGCCCACTTATTTGATGCTACAATCTCGGCGATTCCGAACTGTACTTGGTTTGTTGAGGAGATCGTTTTAACGAGCCGTACGCGTAAAAGGAATTTTGCGTTTCACGCGCGGAGTTTCCTTCGCACATCACCTGGTTCACCTGTTCAACCCTGTCGTCCCGTTGATCGGGGTCGAGTGACTCGAGGCGGGTACCAGGCAACTCTTCCATTTTTTCCCTATCGTCGTGCAACAGTAGCCCAGTGGGTCCTCTTGCTTTAGGAAATTCGCTGAGCAGCATATCTTTGCTTTCATCGCTTTCGTGCAGAAATCGGACCAACGGTCAGTTGGCTTCCCTTTAGAGCGCTTGACGTCCCGAGGAATCAGTCGGTTTTTTTGGGGGGGTTAACGCTCTCGTCATCGGTTGTCGTTGAAGCGCGATCACGTTGTCCGCCCACCTTATTTTCGATATCCTGGCGTGTAGAACGCGTCTCTGATGTTCGATCGATGACGTAAGTCCGGAACTTCGGATCGTTTCTCTCATTTGCGAGATACGGGATACTCCTAGCATCGACCTTTCACTGCACGTTCGATAACGCAACGTGATCTTTTCATCCTGCTACGTAGCGGACCAGGTTTTCTGCTGCACGCGTCAGAGCAGGGATAATTGTCGAGTTGAAAAGGTGGACACGGAATCGGATTGTTCCTTTTGTCCTCTTCACTACATCTTCGATGCTCTTAAACGTTGCCCAAGCCGCTCGTTTCCCCTCCCCTTCCTGCTCACTCTGGGGCTAGATCGTGTTCATACCACACGTGTTCGCTCCTAAATACACCACAAAAAACCATGTGAGGCATTTAGAGAAATTTTATGTAGCATCAGATTAACCCAATGGTTTTTAGAGGTTTTGCTTTTGTAATGAGGTAAATTTCGTACTAATGACGGAAATCGCAGATAAATTTCGTACTGAATAACGAATCGAGCGCCTATTTTGGGCGAAAATCTTAAATATCCGCGTTGATGAAGAATGTGTGTTCCTCAGTGCAGATTATCAATTGATCCTGATCTTTCGTTTCGGAGTGTTTTCTGGGACCACAGCTCAAATTTCAATATCTTGATTACAATTTTTTGTGAGCCACGCAATGTCATGGTCTATCAATGAGGGCTGACTTTTTGGAGCCGTCGCTGACGAGATCGCAAGATCGAAACACGTGTATTGGGCTCTATAAGTCAGCCCTCTTCAATAGAAAACTGACATGCTTGGCTCAGAAAATGATTTTCGGGCATATTGATCCTGATCTGTTGATTGGTTCCGTCTACTATCGTGAATTTTTCTTTCTTTGCGGGAAATTGTACGAACATCTAGCAGTTTCAGATAGGTAGGAGAGAGAGGAGAAACCCCCATGCGTCGTGGAGTTTCCGCACCATCACGGTGGGCCAATTCCAACATCGTTGGGTCCTGGCTTTTCCTGCGTGTGTCACCGAGGCTTTAATTCAGGTGAGGTTCCCAAGGGGTGCCCGTTTTTCTCTTAAGAGTCTTTCTTTGAGACTTCTTATGGTGATTTTTTGTTTGTTTTCTAGGTCTCAAAGCACGTACGATTATCTAGCCATGGGAGAAGCCGACCGGCTTTGCTGAAAAAACAACGATCTCCAGCTGCTGATCGATAACGAAGTCTTCTGTTTGAGCGCTGATCGAAAGAGCTCACGTCTCTCACGGCTCCAGGAATTCACCCTGATCATTTGCTTGGCTCGCTTCTTTGAAGTAAGTCGCATTTCCCGGTTACATTAAGAGGTCATAAAATCTAGACGAATCTCCACCTTTTTTTGCTACTGTTTTCATACAATCGAAGCTATCGTGCTTCCAACGCTTTTTATGTAGAGAATATCGCTTAACCTTTCCGGACGGCCATTGATCGAATTTCGCATTCAGCACGCGATTTTCATCATTTAATAGGGATTTACTTTCTTTGTTGTCGAAAAACTTCAGGTTTCTTGTTATATTCTGATTCTCTATATTTTTCTGTATAAGCTCATATGCTTTTGTGTATTATAAGTCTTATATGCAAAGAAAACTCTGAATGTGAAACGTTGTCTTATTTTCGCTTCTACAGCGTCCTGTGGAGACTTTCTCAAGAACCACATCCGGCTTCGAAATCGTCGAGATTTGTGCTATAGAATGAGTATAGTCTAGTCCAATAAAAGCCATCCACAGACTTCAGCCATGAGAACAAAACTTTTGGAATGTGAAACGTAGTTTTATTTCTGTTGCTACAGCGTGAGTGACAAGGCCTTTTAAGCTATCAAGCACAAAGTTGAAATTACCGAGATTCAAGGTTCGAGTGATGATTATAATTCTAATAAAAAAGCTTTGCTCAACGGGAAAGACATTTCTGAAGTTGAGATTCAAAAAGGCCCTTACCGTTCGGAAAGGTTTAAAGGCCTTTCGAAGCAAATGTCCACTCTGTGAAGAAAACATCCTCTAATAATCTAAGTTTATTCAGTTATCTTGAAGTGAATTCTCAAATATCACGGTGAAATGAGAGTTAGGGTTTTTGATTTCGCTTGTATTTATCTAAATCCATACGACATACCTTCATATGAGGATCTCAACGATTCGTATCCCATTCGTTTCCCATCCTTCGTTCACGAGGGTCCTCATGCTTTTCGTGCGTTAGTTCGACTGCAGCTTGAGTAGTGCCGTCTTTTTTTTGAGTATCACAGAGTAATAATCGAGGCGAATCTCCTTGCAATTTCTGTAATAGCCAAGTTAAGTCTTTCCCGGGTTTTTACAATAGAGTCTTAGTTGAATGAGTCGAGCCATCACCTTGCTTCCTGGTAATCTGGGTCACTGACCACTTACTCAGCCACATTGTACTGCCTGTGTCATCTCAGTATCTTTCATACCCGCTCACCCTATAAGATACTTGTGATCATCGAGTCGATTTCCCCTTAAGTGCTGGAATGGCCGAGTTGGAGCGTTATCACATTGTTTGCGAGAGGTAGAGTGTCCCTGGGCAAGTCTTACGCCAATTTCTTCACGCGGCTAACGAGAGGCTTGTTAGACCATAGCTTGACCGAGCTAGCACCGTAATAGTGATGAACGGGGTTGTTAACACTACGCTATAAGCTTCCTTTTTGTGTCCAGCTAGATCTCACTTCATCACAGTTTTAGTTAATGCCAAGAATGTCGTGTCCGTCAGTCGTACCTTATCTTGGTAGCCTCTGATTTTTTTCGATAGCTTCATCTTGCTGAAGAGACAGTACTCTTATTCTTGTAACCAATTTCCATTCAGTACAGCCTCGCAGTTTCTGACCAGCTGGCAAGGAAAACCATCGAAGGACTCCGAGCACTTATTCGCTCGAATCCCATTAGAATCAGGCCCTGTAATCAGTTTTATGGCCTACTTCACGCGAATCGAAAAATTTGCGTGATTTGAGAAGAAAAAGATAGAGGATAAAGAGCTCGGCGTTGATTGATCCTGTGGGATGCACGTTGCATTCGACTTCATCAATCATTGAAGGTTAGTGAAGGCATATCTGGCCTTCGCAATAACATGTGGCAGCCTACCGATCCATCAAGCCAATGCTGCTGTGCTCTTGTACAAGTTCAGTACCAGATTCTCGACTTCGTAGGATGGAGGTTTGGTGATCCTTGGCAAACAACTGAGCGCAGATGCGTCGCAGGACACCTCAAACCACTGCGTCATTCACGTTTTTTGGAAGGAAAGCACTCGTTAATCGCGCTATTTATACCATTTATCTTCTTGTACGAAAAATTTAGGTCAGAATGAGTTCTTGTTTTTTTTTTCTATAATGGCAAGTGAAATTGTTAGGGCTAATGAATGTTGTTATTTAGATAAATGCATTATTTTTAGTGCTTTTCAACAGTGGTGTGAAGTCATAGATATACATCTGGAAGTACTGTGTGGTATGCAAAACATCTGAAATCAGGCGGGAGTTGAACCTTCGTTTCATCTAGAATGGGGGTATGCCGCCAGTACACCATTGATGCCACCGCTCTGCTACCACTCCTTTTTCAGCGGATAAAACAAATATTTATTTAAGTTATACATTTCGAATAGCTTGTCAGCATGTTCAATGTAAATATGTGCTTATCTGGTCAATACGTTAATCATTGGTTGCCAACAACAATGACAGCCTATATCAAAGGAGGAGTGGTAGCTAGCAGAGTGATATGGCATCGGTGGTGTAGTGGCAGCACGCATTCAGGTAAGGTTGAAGCGCGGGTTCAAAAACGTTCCATCGGATGTTCTGCATACTGTTAGTAGGTGGCGAATCACTTTCTTCTGATAAAACTGAGTTTCAGGAGCGTGATGAGATAAATAAATATGCGTATTTCGAAGTATTGTTTCTTGGAAGAGAAGGAGAATCACATGTTCATGAGCATCGACTCCGCCTTCTATATAGGCTTGCGTTATATGCTTTACAACTTCCTGTCTTCCAACTATATGCTCAAATATCTCTTTGGCTGTCGAAGGTTTGTGTGGAAATCGTTTTACTTTGCAAGAATTCTCTTTGCTGCTTCTATACTAGCGTTATGATGTTAGGCTGTAATATACAAGGATGTTGAGTGATATTCAAAATTCGGATCCCCGATAGGAGCCGACTCGCATGTAGCCCTTACGGGAACGCTTGCTAACAACTGTACGGGACTCTGCTCTACTAATATCCTTCCTGCGATGTATATCACTCAACATTCTTGGTTATATAGTCATTTTACTGTTGTTTAGTAGTATATTCTATTTGGACAATGAAACATGTTGATAATAGAGTTGTAAGTAAAGTATATTAGGTTGGAAACAGCAAAACGTACGCTGAAGACTTAGTCGCTGTCCTTGCGGAGCATTATCTCAAGCCAAGTGACTCGAAAATTGTAAGTTTTCTAGTGGACTATCTTGGTTTTATATAAAACTTTACCACTGGGAATGACAATAAGGACAACGACTGATTATCCAGAAGATTTGGTTTTCACTTCACATTTCTAATATTTCAGCTGTAAATACATATTAGGATGCATGTGAATCAAAGGGCAAACGTACTCAGTCTTGTTCTGCTCTTCCATCCTGCAAATTAGCGAAACGATCTCCACCTTCGTCCCTTTCCCTCTTTAGTCACCTAAGACGTCTAAGTCGCACAATAAAATCGTTTAGTGAGCTCAAATCGTTCGAGTGACATCAAGAACATCGGTTAATATTGAGTGGAACCAAGCAGCTAAAGACTTTTCCATCAGTTTAGGACACCTCACGTAGATGGCTTGCATGATGCTCTTTGTCCTTATCATGTTACGGCACTTCGGCTCTTCAGCCTATCTTGCGTAACAGAAATAAAAACTGCTAGCTTTGTTCTCTTCATGACCGGCACAGTAATGATTCTCATATGTGTATCAAGGCAGCAAAAGCGCTGCATGTAAGTGAAGCTGACACAGGGCTTCTTTCTCTTTGACTCCATCAAGGTGGTTGACTAGTGTTTGAGACAATCCTTTAGAGAGTCCATTCTTCACCCCTCATGCCTCATGAGTTGAGTACAGCGAAAACTACCTCATCGGTAGAACAAAATCGTTTAGTTTCTGCTGTATATTCGCTTCCATTCCATTCCATTTTGATTTCTAAGTAACGTTGATGTAAATAAGAAGTAATAAGTTTGGAAGGTTGGCATCGCTTCGATCTTTCTGCTTGTAATCCAGAGCCGACTTTTATTAGTCTCAACACTGTTCATTAGATCAGTGTTTCATCCTTGACTAGACACTTTAACAACCTCGTGTCAGTTTAGAAAGTAAACATTGACTTTTTTGTGTATTTTGATTGCTAAAGTCGAAACGGATGTTCTTTTTGGCTTGTGAGATTTCAGTTAGTGATGCTCCTTTTTCTTTCCTCAATCTCTGCTTCTCTACGTATCATTGTAAGTTCGAATAGTAATTTGCTTGAATGCTGTGCAGCTCCACCGTGTGGTAGTGTCTCGGTTTTCTGTGAACACTGGCGTTCATTGGTAGCTTCTCGTTTATTAAGCGACGGCTTCAGTAAGCCAAGCACGTTTCTAGTCAATTTTAGCTACCAATACAGTAGTTTTATGTGGAATTCTGAATTTCCTTACTTGTATTTTAGGGTGTCATAGGGCGCCTTTTAGTGCTGTGCGAACAGAATCGTGCACTAAGGCGATGAGTCTGGCCGAGCTTTAGCACGTCGGAAAAATCGGCTAGGCAGAATCTTTGATTGTCGATGAGGTTTCAGCGTTTCTTTTGATGAGCAGGAACGAGGTTAAAATCAGTAGGATATATGGAATGCAGTTCAATACAGAATACCATCAATCACAGTGATATCAGGTCGTTCTATAAGTTTTGGCACTAGAGCAATAAACACCAAGTTCACCAACTAGAATTAGTTGAAAATGCATGAATGTGGTATCATTAAATTGTGCATCTCCTTGCAGACATTTTAGTGGACACTTACCTACACCTGCTCCAAGATGGAGGTATTGTGGGAGCAAATTCGCTTGCTACTTATGCACGAATGGCGCTTAGGAAAAAATGCTAATGAAACGGCGCGCAAGATTAATGAAGCCTTCTGTGAATGGCGCGAGTGCGGCTGATCCTCCAGACTGTTCTCCCAGCTATGAACTTCTCAAACCACTTCCTTGCCTTTCTTTCTGCAACTATAACTTCGCCTCAAACTCCAATAATCTTGCGTGCCGCTCCACTAGCTTTTTATCCTACGCGCCATTCGTGCATGAGTAACAAGTGGCTTTGTTTCTAAGACAGATAAATCTCAAAGCAAGCATAGGCAAGTTGTGTACCAAAATGTTTGCAAGAAAATGCGCAATTGAAGGATACAAAAGTTATGCAGTTTTAGTTACTTCTGGGTTATAAATCTAAATGGTGGTTATTGTGCTAGTGCTAAAACTTGTAGAAGGACCTAATACAGTAGCTGACGTTTCGGCTTTCATCGCCATCTCCAATGCCGTTCAGCTCTCTTGGTAATCCGATCGTATGCAAGACTTTGTGCGGTTTGTCTGCAATGAATAATTTTTATTATTTACAGCACCCGTCATCACCCTTTTTTTATGCCGATCCCAGTGCTCATAGTATTCAAATCATTTTTCGTCTTCTTTTTGAATGAAGTAGAATAGTGGTCGAGCATGTCTCCTTGCAATCTCGAGGATAGCCTGGCTGTGGCGTTCCATAGGGCGTTCTTGTTGACTGCCGGAGAGTGTCGGGGGTGGAGACCGGCTTCACGAGCGTCACGACAAGCATCACAACCACTTGGCCACAGCGCCTTAGTGAATGAATAATTGGAAAATTCAAAATTAAATGAAGGGTTCTGAAAAAACGATACCATACAAAGCTTCAGCCATTGTAGCACGGTATTGAATGGTAGTCCGTATTGAATTGTTTTCAATAAATCCTCCTGATAACAACTTCGTTCGTGCTCATCAAAAGAAAAAGTTCTTTTTCTATGTCGATGGTAATAAATAGTAGGATCTCGAAGTGACTGTTTCATTGTCATATATCCAGTTACGAGGGCACCGTGTCCGACATCGAGAAGAAAGCCTCTGGAACTACGACTATTCATGAAATACCTTCACTGGTATAGTGAAATCACGTGGGCTTTTGTCTTATCTCGTTCCATCATACCTCTGACCTCGTATAGCTCCATAATACTCTTTGAGTCCTAATGGGAAGTTCCTCAAACGTTTTTCACTGAAGCAGTTGTGGTGTTGGAGTTCCAATTGTGATTCGGTTGAAGGTATGGCCTTCCTTATCGTCGTGAAAGGCCAAGTTGGCCCTGATTTTTACAGGAAGGATTGAAAAAAAACGCTGATTCGCATAAACTGCCAGAAGTATTGTGTCAGTGTTGTAGCACATGTTAATATAGAGAAAGCTACTTACCTATTGTGTATGACGGGTTTTTTCTGTTTGTGAAAAAACGGCTTAGTTACGTTAAACGTTCACCTCTAAAGTGAAGAAAGTGACTAACGACTTTGAGTTACTACAAAAGAGTTTTGTAAAGCTTATTCTTACATTTTAGTACGAATTTCTGCTACCACTGGAAACGGCCTGTCCGGAATTCACTGTATTTTTCGTTGTCTACGCTACCCGTTTTATGCCTATAAATCGACCTATGGCCGCCGTTTTCGCCAGCTACATAAACGCAAACCCAGGATATTTTCTCAAAGGGTTTCGAGATTCTCCGCATCTGGCTGACATATTTCCGTACTGAGGTTTGACATCGATGTATTTTATCTATCTCTCCATGTTGACTTTTTATCGCTGCTGTTGGTGATCAATCTTTTAAAATGTTTTTAGGTTTTCCAAAAATGCTCACATACCTTCTGTACTTGGAGGGTGAACCATCATCGGATCAAGAAGTAATGAGTTATCATACTGCTGTTTTGGTATTGCTGGACAAGTGGAACAGTAATATCAAGAAGCCGCTAGATATCAGTATGTTCATTTTGGAAATTTCTGTCGAATCTCTTTTTTTGTACGAAAGTACAACGCTCAGCAGCGAAGGCCGCATATTAATCAGGTAGGTTATAGTATTCTAGTTCCTTAGTGCCAACCTTGTTATAGGACTATCTACTTTACAGTTATAGTGAAATGAATGGCGAAAAGAGAAAAACCGTGTACCTTAGCCCATTTGAAACGGCGATTTTCCTTGGCTTGCCGTTTGCACGGTTTGCTATTGGAGTGCGATTGCAGTGTGGAAAGAAACATTCAATAAAGCTGTTTTGCTTTGAGCAAGCGAAACTATTATCTTTGCTGTTCGGTTTTGATATTCTCTGGTCACATTAACTCAATGAGTTCTCTTCGCACTAGGGTTTAGTTGGGCGTCATATCTTTCTTCTAAGTTTTTCGTGAAGAATTCGCACTATGGATTCGGCGGTCTTCCTGTGGTGCGTTTCACGTCCCGAGGAATTCTGTCACTAACGGCTCTGTTCGTCGATTGTCGTCAAAGCTCATTGTATACCGGCCCAGCTTATTTTTGATATCCTGGTGTGTAGAACGGCATCTTTGACTATCGATCGTCGACGTAGGTTAGAACTTCAGATCTTTTTTCATTTGTGAGGTGCGGGAAATTCCTAGCATAGACCTTTCGGCTGCGCTTTCAATAACGTCAGTGATCTTCCATCCTGCTTACGTAGCCGCATGGTTTTTGCTGCATATGTTAGGGCAGGGATAATCATCGAGTCGGAAAGGTGGGCACGGAATCGGATGTTCTTTGTCCTCTTCACTACATCCTCGATGCTCTTAAACGCTCCCCAAGTCGCTCGTTTCCTTCTGCTCGACTCCGGCGCTAGGTGTTCATTATGTTGACCTCATAACCTAGGCAGACGTAACTGGAGCATTCGGAGGAATTCGTTTCTTGAGCTTGAATGGCATTTGAAACCATCCGTTCCTCATAAACATCGTTTTCGTTAGATTTAGCCGGAGGCAAATCTTTCTAGAACCGTTGTTGAGATCGGTCGTGTTACTAAAACGGTCACTTTAGCAAACCGAAGATGGTGTATTTCGTCACCATTAATTTTTACTTCCACGCTGTCCCATCTGAAGTGCCCGTGACGTTCTGGAGGGTAGCAGTGAGAAATTTAGGCGAGATGGTATCGTCCTGTCGAACTTATCTTCTCACGTCAGTAGTGATATCGTTATAAAATGGTTATTTTTGGCTACGAAACCAAGTTTTCGCATCACAATTTTCAATGATGACGTTGAAGGATCTATATTTCTTTGAGGAACTTTTCTGAGCCCATATAGATCGCTTTTACTTCGTCCTCATCATAGCTTGGTGTTGGTGGAGGAACAGCGAACATGATCAAGACCGTATTCAATCTCTGATGTTCGAACCATAATCGTCCGACATGAGTTGTGAGTTGTTCGAGTGGATCGTTGTTCTGTAGTCAAATTACTCGTGTTGACGAAAACGCCAACGCCACCGACGCTTCTACCATCGCATTTGCCGCAATATCGTAGACAGCATGAGATGGAAGGCGTCTTCTCGTCTTAACCAAGTTGATAACTGTATCTTTCAGGTTTATAAGGAATCATGTGTAAGTATGCGGGTCAAGTAATGTCAGTACTTACGTTAGGCCGCCTAGAATGGCCTTGAATGAAATCATTACAGACTTTCTGTACTCGCCCTTCCCAACGGTGCCGTATTGGGGGGTTCTTTCAAAGTCAGTAGAATCAACACATTTTTTGCTATTTTTAGCTTTTTGTGCTCAACTTATAGCTTACTGATTTCCGAACAAAAAGTCTGCATGCTCAGTGGTAGCAGCGTGTCAGTCTCTTCCGAAGAGACAGAGGCGAGCTGATTCCTTGGTGCGGCTCCTAACTATCCTCCATGTACTTCCCAGTCACATAATTGCACACTTTGGACTTATTTCGCAACTTGGCGACGCGTCACGTGCTTTCGCGACTAGTCGGGTAGAAATTCCTTTCATGAGGAAGAATCGTGGGAAAGTAGTCATACTGATATAAAAAGCAAACTAGCGAATTGCGTACTAAAAGATGCTATACTCTTCGTGCAATATCAGGTCGTCGATCCAAGGACATCGCTCATCCTTCATTGGCTACTACTCTACAGGCCGCGAGGTCACTCCGAAAGTTGTACTCCTTTGCCTCAAAGTTACTAGGTGGTGCATTGCACCAATAACGCTTTTTCATGTACGAGTCCAGTATAAAATCTCTGTTTAACAGACTATCGATTTACTCGAAAAGTCCAGAAGAAAAGCTATGTCCGGCGAAAAGGCGTCTGAATAGCGTCCACACATAAGTTATGCGACTTGCGAAAGGAGCAGACACGCGTGTAATGAAAAGGTGCGTCTGTAGCGAGACGGTTAGCAGGCACCTACGGGTTTAGGGATCGAGGTATGTACTGCAACGACTGAATCTTAACATTCGCTCAATCAAAGGATGGAGCCTTGAATGTTTCAATCTCATGGGGTCACCTCATGAATTCGTTATTTTAAAGCATCACGGAGATGAATGAATCCAAAGCTGCGCATGCAGTGACAAGCGGTACCCTTCCATTTAGTAATTTTTTGTGCGTTTCGTTGTTTTTAGTGTTTTCACCCTCCTGAACTAGCCTAGTGCCAGTTTACCGACTTCGAAACTATGGGAAGCTTATCCGTCTGGGTTACTGAATTGGATCATAGAGCGATCAATAGAAATTATATAAGTGTTAAAGATCTAGCTGTTTGAGCCGGCGCAGGGTTGGTTAGTTGTTGTTGTTGTTGCTAAGTTGGTATAGATTCGCAGGACGAATCGTAGGCTGTTTCGGCACACACCGTCTTCTTCAGGGCCTGGACGTCCACTATATGATGTTGATCCAGCTTCTGATGAAGGCGGTCTCTCCAAAACTCACCTACGAATCATATTGCGATTTATTTTCAAACTCAACGGACAACAACAGCTACCAACCTCGCACCGGCTCAGACAGTTAAGTTTTTGACAGTTATGTGAATTGACTTTGATGGCGAAGGTCTATAGATAGTCGGTCGATCTTTTCGATCAGTGCAAAGTTCTCGATGAGACTTAGGTGACATGTCTACGCAGTAGTTTCGATGGATTTCGAAAGCTATCGCATTGTAACAATCTACTTTTATCTTGATATTTTTGATTCAGATCTACTTTTCGACCCATCGATGCGGTGGTCTCGTTTTAGATGTGACGCTCTTTGCATCATAAGCTCCAGAAGTTCAGCTGCGTGTAAATTTGTTGCTGACGTACGTTCTATTCTAGTATATCTTCTTCATTTCAAATCGATTTGCCAAACTGTTTCAGAAGCTTGAAGGTAGCAAGATTCCACCCACGTATGCGGCTTTGATAGCGGATGCTCAGTCGAGAACGCTGTCTACGAACTCTGCTCAATGATTTTCTCATGTTGATCTCCTATTTACGTGTATTTAATGAAACAGTTATATGATTTCAATAGAGTTTACAAGCAGTTAACGCTGCATCATACTTTTTTGGTATCAATCGGTCTGATATAGTAAAGATAGATCCTGTTCTTCTATGTCCTTAATAGGCTTTGTTTGTGATACAGTTCGATCTACCCATGATATCTCGACTATCAATCCTCCCTGTAAGTCGAGCTGCCATGAGGATTCAAGTTCTGCGGTCTTTGAGAACATCCTCAATGGCTTCCACTTCTGCTGATGGTGCGTGAAAGTGAACTGTTCTAATAGATCGTGTCTTCATAACTATTTGACGTAAACTTTTACTTGAGAAAAAAAAGATTGTCGCTGTTTTATTTCAGACCCTGCCCCTGTCCATGTTCCGAGACCAGCAGTTGGTGAGAGGAATTGGCTAGGAAGTCTCAAGGTTAGGCCGTTATATACGTGTATTTAAGCATTTATGTATACATACGTGTATACGTACTTACAGTAGTATGTACATTTATGTGCAGTCATATACATATACTTGGATATCATGAGTACATGCACGTACATATGCATATATATTTTCGCAACTAATATAAGCCATTGTGGCTAGCTAGTAATTAGAAATATATGAGCATTCAGATTTCGAGAGGATATATGTGCTTTGATAATAAAATTGCGCGTGTGGCGCATTGCCTAGAGGTGATTTACCATAATTCAGTATCCGAGATTCGATCAACGCTCTGGCTACTAAAGCCTCTCTCTGAATCATATATCAGTTAGATATGCAGTAAAGCTACTTCTGCTAAGTTTAGTGAAGTGGAGTGTTCTAGGAGATACTTGCATGGGCACCGTGCGCTTCACGAATTTTAGCGGTAAACATTATCAGCTTGAGCAGAGACCGTTTGAATCTCAAAGTATTTTCGAGTGAAGTGCAAGTGTAAATCTTAAGGCAGGATGAAAGTTTTAGCCTCCGCGAGCCCAAGAATTGCTTCCTTTGTTGTTATCTTGAGGATCTACGCGGAATTCACTAGATAGCATGTATATCTACAATATCCAGCTAGATGATAGCCTAGTCCATTCAAAAGTTGAATTAGTGTTCGCTTTTAGCCATATTTTGCTTACTTACTGCAGACACCAGGCGAGAAGTATCCACTCGAGCCGCGCAAGCTAAAGAAGTCGGATGTATTCACCTACCTTGGAGCTGGAATCGGTGTTCTGCTGACTGTTCTGGCTCTGGTAAGTAGTCATTATTTTCCTCAACGATATCGTGATTATTACTTATTATTTTCTTAATCTCTGAAGGCGTCTTGTTTAGCTGACACGAAGTTAGCAATTGTTAGTGTTAGGTTTTTTTTTCAAAAGTTTTGGCACCTACAGCAATAACACCATAATTTATTAACCAGAAGTATTGGAAATGCATGATTTTAGGATCATTCAATTGTAATTTTTTTGCGAACATTCAATATAAGCGTGCCTTTGCTTACTTCAGATGAAGCTGTCTCCGGAACAAATTCGGTAGATGCTCATGCACCGAATGGGGCGTAGGGGAAAGTGCTAGTGAAGCGGCGCGCAAAATCAGTCAATCTTCGTGTGAACGGCTCGAGCACGATTGTTCCTTCAGACTGTTCTCTCCAGCCTTGAACTTTGTGAATCACTTCCTAGCCACCCTTACTGCAACTGCATCATCGCCCTAAGCTCCATTAATCTTGTGCGCCGCTTCACTAGCATTTTCCCCTATGCGCACCACTCGTACATGAGTAGCAAGCGAATTGTTCCAAGACAGCTCCATGTTGAAGCAAGTATAGGCAAGTGGTATACCAATATGTTAGCAAAAAAGTGCACAGGTGAAGAATACCAAAATCAGGCATTTTTCAATTATTCTGGTTAACAACTTGGTAATTATTGCTGTAATGCCAAAACTTATGGAACGACCTAATCGTAATAGTAGTGGGAGGCTATCGCCGAGTGGCTAGTGATGATTCCTCGGCAGCCCTCGAAACTCTCCGGCAATCAGTAACGAAGGCTCCACAAAACAACCTAGCTTAGTTATTCTCGTTTTGAAGAGGGAAATGCTTGACCAGTATTACGGACGTTCTTCGTG
This sequence comes from Parelaphostrongylus tenuis, assembly GCA_019055375.1. Lineage (NCBI taxonomy): Eukaryota > Metazoa > Nematoda > Chromadorea > Rhabditida > Metastrongylidae > Parelaphostrongylus > Parelaphostrongylus tenuis. The sequence goes on along the minus strand of JAHQIW010007126.1, from coordinate 36,327 downwards.
GAGGAGATAAAATTCTGAAGCAAGTTAGAAGACGAATCTAATGCTAGGAAGGTTGTGATCCACAGTGTAGGAAAATACAGGCCAAATAAAGTGACGAAAAGTAATAGCAGTAAAAGTAGTAGCAGTTCGATGGCTGACTTTTTGGCAGCCTCTCCATCTTTAGAGGCTGGAACATGCCCTGCTAGACTATTCCTATGATTCATGGAATATAAGAGTTACGAATTGTTCAATGCAAGGTACGATTAGGCTCTGAACAAGGCGAAGTCGCCGATACGTCGGCTACCGATTTGCTATCACTACTACTGCTACTACTACATCTACCAAGCTCGCATGGGCTAAACAAGATAAGAGTTAAAGATTTGCATATACCAATTGTTAATGACGGAGTTTATAGAAGTTTGGTCTTCTGAAGTATCTATCTCTTTCAAATTCCAAATACACAGAATCTAATGTGTATGTTTTCAAATGCGCACATTTCAGACGTTCTACACTGGTATTTTTGGTAAAAATCTTACAAAGAAGAAACCCAGTCATAGCGCAATGAGTCATGAAACGCAGTACTCATGAAAGTAAACCCTCGGAGGTATTCTTGTTTTTGTTGTTTTTTTCTTTTTTGGAGAGGAAGAGAGGGAAAAATCAGTGCCACACAATGTGTCGATAGACTCCAAAAAAGCTTTAGTTAATGAAATTGGCTATAATGTGGACGAGTATCTATACCTTTTTTATTATTTAATCTTTTAGAATTCAGTTGTCTTATTTATTGCTGAGAACCTAGAAAATTTGGTTGTATGCCATTCTCGATGTGCCGCACCATAACTGGTTGTAGAGAATGTTTTGTCGTCACACAATTTTCAAAATGTATAAGAAAATTTACTCGTACAGTAATTGAGCTCAAACAGACGACAGATTAATGGTCGATGTCCTTCCACTTCGAGACAGTTCAGTCACATATCCGGCAGCTTAAGAATTCCGCGGCGGTAAAACTCGCGATCCTTCGATGTGAAATAACTTGAAGATTTTACTCAATTTTGGGCATTTTAGAACTTCGCCTCTCTGAACGTGCTCCATCGGACGGAATAAGTGTTAATGATAGATCCGTTGTCGTTTCGTGAGGGACCTATTTGGACTTCAAGCATTGTTTGCTAGCCTTCTGGAGAATGTAGCAAATCTTCATTGGATCACAATCAGACTTGGCAGCCAACATCCCGCAATTCATCGATGGATCTTTTTCAATTCGATCGACAACTGTCTGGCGACCGAGTTCTCGTGGACGTCCCTTTCTTGGCTTGTCAGCCAATCGGTCTTCTTCTTAGCGGATATCTTGTACCAATCCTGAGCTGTTTGAGCATCACAAGTCTCGTCACCATATCCTGTAGATAATTTGTCGATGAGCCTTAGAAGCGCTGGCACCCAATTTGTAGTAAAAGTGAAGCAGCAGAGGAATTTCTTATTTGGATAGTTCCATTCTGAAGGTTGTGTGACAAATGATGTATGCTTGATATGGAAGCAAAGAAGTTTTCCGACGAGTTCGAGTTCGCACTAAATTTGTGAGAACCATTTTCTTAGGCAATACGACAGAACTTTTTCCACAGTTTATATTATAGAGGTGCTAGGGTATCTTTACGTTCATACATTTTTTTCTCCTCTTAATCTTGATGAAATGCAGTCGAATAAAGCGCTTCAAAAGTGTTTATCTCTACTCCGTAAATTCTTATAATCTTCAACCCAACGTAGTAGCTATATGGACAACTCATAAGTCGGGCAAGTCCTTATTAAGAGTTGGTGCGAATTCAGGAGTGTTCTTTCCGCTATGCGATCATGTTTGAGAGAATTTGTTGGTTCTTGAAGTTGGTGTAGTTCTAGCTGAGCTTAGCGATACAAATTTCGCACTTAATGGTTCAATAGCACTGTCGAAAGATAAGGCCTCCGGTTCATATCGCCCTTCAACGCTGCAGGACAGGAAACCGTTAACGAGGGAAGTAAAATTGATCAGAGATTACTGTTGGTTGATTCTGAATTCCAAAGATTATAAATTTAAAATTTTACCAGCCAGACACATCAAAGGCTGGTTGCTGGCAGCTTCGAATGGGATATATCGGAGTAAGAGTGATAGCAAAGCGGTGGCCGCGGTAGTAGTAATAGTGGTGGCGCGCGCTTCCGGTAGTTTTACAAACCATCTAGTAATATTCGGTGTATTGTTAATTGTTTCCTTTCTGTACCAGTGGAGAGAGACGCGTGTGGCGCGGTGATTAGGTGTTCTGTGACATCCCGGTAGTCATGAGTTTAATCCTGCCTCCTAAACCCGCCAAATTTTCCAATCCTCCGTCTTCGCCATATTGTCTGAGATGATAGCTGCATTGACGTAATTCATCAGTAGGCCATCGCAAGTCATTCCAAAGCCCGGATAAGCATCAATCACCTCCAAAAATGATTATCGGAGTCGAATGTATGGCGCGCCCTTCAGGATCGATTTATCCTTCATTCTATTGATAAGAATTATCATATAATCCCCTCAAGACTCGGATCGGTATAGGTGTCATAAACCTGCAGCATATGGACAAAATGTGGTTTAGACCTACCCTATCGGTAAGAATATGTCATATGTGGATATCGGACGAACCGTCTTCACTGGTAATGCGAGCCTTGGCGTAGTTTCCTTTTTCTCTCACTCTTGTGCCAATGCCGTTCATGGTAGTTGCCTGTTTCGACATGATGACGTATGCGAGGCCTTTTCCGTGATTTTCAAGCCGTTTTCTATTGGCAGATGCGATGGCTACGTCAGCCATAAGCACATCCGCGCATCGTTTGGGTTGTTGTACAAGAGAACGTTTGCATTCTTGTGGAGTTCAGTCCACTGTCTGTGTTTCGCTATCGAAGCATGTTTCTCTGTGCCACGAAGTTGAGATGAGTTTTGGAGATCTGGGCTGCGCAAGCCGATTAAACGTTTTAGGTGCCTGTTAGATTTTAGAGGGCCTCGTTCAAGCGTCCTGTGGGTGATGCGCAGACTTATTAATTCTTGGAATATCAGTTTACATCTCCGCTGCGTAATAGAGCGGCAAAAGGACACTACGTATAGGTTTTGAAAAAGTCATCTCGTCGAAATGTTAGTTATTGAGCATCACAGTACGTGATAACAGTCAAACCTATGGTCAACGAATCGGTACCAGACCTTTTGGATGATACCACTTTCGACTTGTTACATAAGTCGACCTTCGCGAGTCTCTCTATGGGCTAGATATGTATTCAGTACCTCTTACAACGCTTATAAAGCAGAATATATAGAGCATGTCTCAGGGATTGGTCAACGCCCAGAGCTTTACCCGTTCTTTATCGGGGACAGTGTAATAGCTGTTGTATACTGTTGCTCAGAGTCGGGAGACTGAACCATCAGAACCTCAACTGAACCATCAGAACACTCAACCGAAGGCGTAGAACATGAAGTCAAGTCTCCAAAAAAGCAGTCGGAAACTGTTGTGTCATCTGACATTGTGAATAATCAAAGATCAACAACATCGTCATCTTCATCGGATCAAATAGCAAAAGGCGATAGCCCGGACGCGCAGATGGTCGGCACACAACAAAAGTCAGAGGTATGCGCTGCTGTCCTCGATATAATTACTATGTTAGTTCGAGTGATTAAGTGGGTTATAGCGAAATCGTGAAGAGGACCATTCTACTAAAGAACATCAGTCAATCACTTCACATGTCAAGGAAAAGCCCGTCACTGCCAGTTCGTCTGCACAGTCCGCTGCAGATGAAGATGAGATGGTCAGCTCGTCTACACGCGATGAGGTGCATTCGTAGATTTATTAATGATGTTACGATGCCTTTGTTAGGTTGCTCAACATTGTTACATCTCAATAAAGAGTGGATCACTAAGCAGTGAGAACTCCTTATCTAACCGCTTTCTTAGCAGTGATATGATGTTATAACTATATATCTAAGAATACTGAGTTATATGCAAAACGGACTTCAGGCGGGAATCGAACCCGTATCTTACCTTTTCCGGGGGTGCGTGCTAACCTCCTGCACTACCGCGCCTCCTGTTTGCTATCATAGTTTTGCATATCACTCAGTTTCATTAGTTATATGGTGTCCTGTAATGTTTATGCAATAATTTACTGAACTACTAAGCGATTTTCACCAGCTTAACAGCTTAACAGTTATCTCGTCTCGTGTAGGATTCTGTTCTTTATTGTCTAGTGGAGACAATATGGTCTTTACTCATAAATTATTTTTGTGATTACGTGGCTCATGGATGGTATTGATATTTACATAGTTTTTAACTTTACATTAAGCAATATTTTATAAATACAAATGTTATGCCATTTGCTTACGTTTCGTTTTTGGCATAAATCTTGTCCTCTTTTCATCTTATCTTCTTTATGAGGTGCGACTAAAGAATATGATGGAAGCTGAATTGAGGAGACTCACAAAGGTTGAAGTACATTTATCCTTTCGCTGGACTTGTTAAGGTGCCAAAGTTCGTCGAATACCTATTAGTGGGAGCAGGGACGGCGGCATACTATGCATCGTTGGCTATTCGAGCACGACACGCAGACGGGAGAGTACTGATGGTGGGCTATAAGAACTGCTCAATATGTCCCTAGAAAGCCCTCTCGATGTTAGTCGCGGAAATGCCCCATTTGCTGGAATGCATCATTAGATGATTCTAAGCTTATTCAAGATTGGTGAAGAAGAGCATCTGCCGTACAATCGTCCTCCACTGTCGAAAGAACTGTGGTGGTATGGTGATGAGCAATCGGCGGGATACTCTCCAATACAAGGGACTGAACGGGAAGAGACGTGATGTGTACTATGAATCTGAAGTTAGTGAGTTATTAACAAATGAACAGGTGATTTACAAACGTAAAATCTTGTAAGATTCATAGTTCTAAATTCAAGCCACAGAGATCTACTAAACCTACTTAAAACCTACTTTTCAAGGGGTTTTTTGTTCCACCCGCTGAACTCCCTTCGACAACTCACGGCGGTGTATCGGTGCTGAGAGGCCGACGTGTATCGAAAATTGGCCCCTGATGAAAAGAAAGCATATCTCGATGACGGAACTTGCATTTCCTATGATAAATGCTTGATCGCCACAGGTTGGAGATTTCATCTGCATTGAAATTAATGTGATAGTAATGTCTTTCATGTGTCTCAGGGCATCTTTTTTTCGTAGTGATCCGTGGTGCTTCTGCACCACTCATTGTTGTGTGATCTTTGGTATCTCAGAATTCTCAAATATCGTTTTTAAGGAGGAAAACCCAAAGTTTTGCCCGAATTGGAAAGTGTTCCAGAGAGTGTAAAGGGAAGAATACTGTATGTACGAGGAGTAGTTTATTCTTTTTCAATCCTCACTTCTCACACGACCTTTGACACCAAATAACCGAACCACATTGATTCTTCCATTTAACGATATTGTTCCCCTCACATCCGTCTACGGCGGTCGTAGATGACTTATTGGTCTAGAAGATCGTCCCTGGGATCCTGAAAAAGCCCAACGTTGGCGTTTTTTAGCTCTTTCCCGGTACACTCTGACCTTCGTGGATTCGGAGAAAAAAGAAGGGGAGAGGGAGGCCCTATACCAATTTCTCTCCCCTAGTTGATGACTTACGTGGCTGGCTCAAGGCGTGGTCGAATCAGCGCGGTAATATGTTCATAATTAAGCAGCATCTTTACTCCCTTTCTAGCCCTTATGTTTTGTTCTTGAATTACTTGCTTTCATTTAAGGTTGACGATTATCGCAAACTGGAAGACTTATGCAAATCTTCGAAATCAATAGCCATTGTCGGAGGCGGTTTCCTCGGCTCGGAACTGGCCTACAGTATCCAGAGGAAGTACAAAAACGTTAAAGTTACTCAGGTGTGTCATTTTGGTTTTAATTGTGAGTTAAAAGAAGCTCCAAAAGGTTGTGTGTATATCCTTTCAGATCGTTGCTGAAGGAGGGCTTCTTAGCGGCATACTTCCAGAATTTCTTTCAAAAAAAGCATCTGAAGCACTTCGTGAAGCCGGTGTTGATGTCATCACGAATGCAAAGGTATATGTTGTGGAAGTATTTACACGCCGTATTCTCGTCTCTTTTGCTCTCACCGACACCTTTTTTTTGCTGGAGGAAAGCCTTTTCAGGAACTCTTATAAAACAGTCTCCATTATCGTATCACAACCTCATTACTTTCACGTGATTCAAAGATACCAAATCAATATCCATCATTACGTTCCATTTCAGATTACTGCGGCAAGAGAAAAAGATGCCAATATTGAGGTTGAGGTAAGGTTACACAACGGCATAAGTTGGCCATACCTCTGTTAATTTTATGCGGGGTTTTTCTATAGTATTTAGGTCAACGGGTCGGACAACATTGCTTCTGATTGTGTTATTGTGGCCGTGGGAATACAACCTGATACTTTGGTGGCTGAAGCATCGGGGCTTGAGGTATTGTTTGAAATTTTTTGAAAATGTGTTTGGAAACTCCTCTAATACTTTGTTCAAATATATTCTTCATTGTAACAGGTGAAAAGCTATCACTTTTCACCGCGAAATTCAGTATGTTGCCATCGAGTCCAGTTGCCAATTTTATGGAGCGAGTCCTAACGGTCATGAAGTCTTTCATAATAAGTTAGGTGATGGTTCAACGCTACCAAGAACCAGCTAACTCTTCCACCCATCCAGGGCTATAAATCGGTACCACTTGTCTATCGCTCAGTTCATTTTCTCTAATCAACTCGAGAAACTCCCAGCCACGATTGTGCCAGGATATCGAGGAGAACCTACTCGAGCGACACTCAACCACACAGGTGCAACGATAGTGCTTATGCAGCAGATGGAATCATCTATAAAAAAAAGTCTGCAAACCTGTGTAGATTATGGATTTGGGACAGGGAAGCGAATGGAAGAAGTTGACTTAGCACAATGTCGTGATTTTGGACCATGTCTAAGAAATGCGGTAACTTTAGAAGACTGGCAAGCTCTGGTGACGATCTGAAACACTCCAGTTACGCTGTGCAAGGATGGTGAAATTATCTTCTTTAGTGGGGGTGTGGCGCAGCGGTTACAGACACATGGCGACACACATGCTGTCGGTCGTTTGATCCTGCGCTCAAGGCTCTCCAAGTTTGTCTGTGTATACGCCGTTGGTAAGTTGGTATTAGGATTGTCTGAGAGGATAGTTGCACTGACCTGAAACGATAGGCCACCTCGAGTTACTGTAAAGGCCAGATTTGCATTAAGTCACGTCAAACGATGTTAGATGAAGACGAATGCATGATGCCATCACTTAGGGATTCGTCAACACCGTGAGCTTCATCCTTCATTCTTCATCCCATATCTGGTTCAAAGGTTTTTTGATCTACCAATACTATGAGTAAAATTTATAATCCAAACCTACATTTATGCACTATTAAAAACCGTTCACTCCGTTTAAAGCATAGTATCTTCGATAGATTTGATCCAAAAGGGCAGCAGAACAGGAGCCTCGGTGATGTAGTGGTTAGCACGCGCTCTCAGGAAGGGTGAAACGCGGGTTCAACTCCCGCCTGAGGTCGAGAGATTTCCGTTTTCACCCAACGTTGTTGAATATGTAGTTTAACGTTATATTACTTCCAAAGATGCGGTTAAGCATCGAATTTCTGTCGACTACATAATCGACTGTAGTCGAACGAGATATGACAGTCATGCTTGACATTTGAAAGCTACTTTCAACTTGTTTTTGAGATTGATAGTCGATCTGGCGGAATATCGACTGATGCCGAATTACGTGTTCGATCAGACATCTGGGCAGCCGGTGATGCAGCATCTTTCTATGACAAAACTCTCGGTCGACGTCGAATCGAGCACTGGGACAATGCTCAGGTTTTCTTATGAAACCTACTGTTCAAATTTTGAGTAATGTTTTTTCTTTTCAGATAAGTGGGCGGCTAGCAGGTGAGAATATGACGGGAGCAAGAAAAGCGTTTTGGTGAGTTTTTCCGTTTTTTTTTTTTTAATACGTCGGTATTTTCTTTCAAGTGTTACGACCACCGCGACGAACGAAGTCATGTTCAGGGTTCACTTTTATCGACATTATAGCTGGAAATATACACGCATATATACATATATACGCATATATGTACATAATATGTATATATATATATATATATATATAATATCTATATATATATATATTATAATATATATATTATAGCGCATGTGGCGCCGTGGTTAGAGGTGCCCTGCGTCGCACACGAGGTCAGTGGTTCGATCTCGCGCTCATGTCTCACCAAGCCATCCATCCCTCCGGGGTAGGTAAATTGGTACCAGACAGGTCTCAGACTTGTCTGGGAGGATAAGCAGCACTGACTCGGTTCAGCGGGAGGCCACCGCGAGTCATTGTTAAGGCCAGATGTGCATTCAATCACCTCAAACGAAGTTAAAAAAGTCGATGCATGGCGCATCCCTCAGGGATCGATCATCGCCGAGAGCTTTTTTAGCTTTATAATTATAATATTAGATATATATATATATGTAAATATTATACACATATACACCCATATACTTCACCTGTATCACCTGTCGTTCCGTTGATCGTCGAGTGACTCGAGCGGGTACCAGCAACTCTTCCATTTTTCCCTATCGCGTGCAAGAGTAGCCCAGTGGGTCCTCCTCGCTCTAGGGATTCGCTGAGCATCATATCTTTCTTCTATCGCTTTCGTGAAGAAATCGGACCAACGGGTCAGTGGTCTTCCTTTAGAGCGCTTGACGTCCCGAGGAATCCAGTCGGTAACGGCTCTCGTCCATCGGTTGTCGTTGAAGCGCATCACGTGTCCGGCCCACCTTATTTTCGATATCCTGGCGTGTAGAACGGCGTCTCTGATTTTCGATCGTTGACGTAGGTCGGAACTTCGGATCCTTTCTCTCATTTGCGAGATACGGGATACTCCTAGCATAGACCTTTCGACTGCGCGTTCGATAACGCCAAGTGATCTTTCATCTGACTTACGTAGCGACATGGTTTTTGCTGCATACGTCAGGGCAGGGATAACTGTCGAGTCGAAAAGGTGGACACAGAGTCGGATGTTCTTCGTCTCTTCACTAGTCTCGATGCTCTTAAACGATTTCCAAATCGCTCGTTTCCTCCTGCTCAACTCTGGAGCTAGGTCGTTCATCATGTTGATTTCACGACCTAGATAGACGTAACTGGAGCATTCGGAGATTGTCGTTCCGTTGAGCGTGAATGGGGCATTAGAAACCCATCCGTTCCTCATGAACATTGTTTTCGTTAGATTCAGTTGAAGACCGATCTTTCCACAGGCGTTATCGAAATCAGTCAACATTCGTTCCGCTTGGCTGATGTTTGGTGTTATGAGAACGATATCGTCAGCAAAGCGAAGATGGTTTAATTGTCGACCGTCAATTTTCACTCCCATTTCGTCCCATTCTAATGTTTGCATGACGTTTTGTAGGGTGGCAGTAAATAGTTTTGGCGAAATTGTATCGCCTTGTCGAACTCCTCTTCTTACGTCAATGGTGATATTGTTGTAGAATGGAGATATTTTGGTCGTGAAATCTTTATAAAGCTCACGAAGGATCATTATGTACCGAGTAGGGACGCCCTGGTTATCCAGAGCCTCTATAACCGCTTCTGTTTCCACTGAATCAAAGGCTTTCTTCAGATCGATGAAAGTGAGACAGAGTGGTTGTTTGTACTCTCGTGAAACTTCAATGAGTCTTGTAATCGTGTGGATGTGGTCCATGGTACTAAATCCTTTTCGGAACCCTGCTTGTTCGCATGGCTGTCCTTCGTCCAGTGTTCTGTCAATCCTGTTAGGATGACTCGAGTAAAGAGTTTATAGACAACAGACAGCAAGTAGATTGGGCGATAATTGCCTATGTCGTGAAGGTCTCCCTTTTTGAACAACAATACGGTCTTGCTGGTTTTCCATTGAATAGGGACCTTGCATTCTGACAGGTAGCGAGTGAAGAGCCGAGCCAGGGTGTTGATGAGAACTGCGGCAGTTCTTCAGGTGTTCTGGTCTAATCCTGTCTGGACCGGGTGTTGTTCTGTTCTTCACCGACGATATAGCATGTCGGATTTGGAAGGGAGGACCGGTGGGACGACATATTCGTCCTCTTTCAATTTATATGACGGTAAGAGGACATGGCTAGCGAAGAGATCCGAGTAGTATGGTGGATGATTTTCTCCATAGCCCTTCTCGAAGCTGTAAGTGTCCCGTCAGGGTATCGGAGTGCAATCATCTTGGTCTTATAGTTGGCGAAGCCTCGCTGGGCTTTGCGAATGCTCTTCCCAGCTTCTGCAGCTTCTGCCATAACTGCTGCTCTTCTCTCTTTGAGGTCTTCTTTTATCGCTTCTCTGCAGCGTTTCGCAAGTTCGGACGTAAGGTTTCGGTTGCCTGCAGCTCGTGCGATTCCACGTTGACGTATCAGCTCGAGTGTCTGCGGAGACAAGCGTCTCTTCGTGACCTTAGGACTCTCGGCTTTTATAGCGCTAACGTGAAGATATTCAACGAGTCGATCGTATTCTTCGTCGATGTTGTCGACAACGGTATCTTCCCAAGAGCCGACTAATGATTTGAATACATCCCAGTTTATGGTAGTTCTGGGACTTCGTTGTTTGAATTTAGCGGCTTTCTCTCCTCTCCTCGAAAAACGGAAAGTTGCGCGGGAGGCGTTGGTCTGATCCCGTGTAGAACTTAGGAACAACAGCGACGTCGGTCAGGCAAAACCTTCGATTTACTATGATGTGGTCTATTTCGTTATGGTACTCTCCATTGGGAGACTCCCACGTCCATCGCTGAGAAAGAGGCTTTTGGAATTGCGAGTTACCATGGATGGTTTGGGTCGTCATGATAAACTCAGATAGCCTCTCACCCTGTTCATTCCATTCTGGTCTGTGGGTCCCTATGTGACCTTCTTCAGACGTTCTTCTAGGTCCAATTTTTGCGTTAAAATCTCCGACAATGACCTTGAAGAATGTATGATCTTCTCTGAAGAATTTTTCGAGGTCCATATAGAACGCTTCGACATCGTCTTCGTCATAGCTTGATGTTGATGCGTAAGCAACGAAGATGGTCAAAGCCGGCGTAGAACCACATCGTTTCAACCGTAATCGTCCGATACGGGTTGTTAGTTGTTCGAAGAATCAATGTTCACGGTCAAATTCGATTTGACGAGGACGCCAACGCCGCCGACACCTCTGCGATCGCATGTACCAAGGAACAGTTCTTCTCCGGTGTCATAACAGCGTAAAGTGATGGCGCCTTCTCGTCTCAGCCAGGCCAATGACGTCGTACCTTACTCTTCTTGCTTGAATCAGATAGATCTTCTACAGCGGATTGGTGAGCAAGGGTTCTTGCGCTTGTAGGTACAGATCGTCATTTTAGTCCGTTTCGATCTTGGCAGCCTAGTTCGGCCCTGAGATTTCAGCAGCCTCTCCGTACTCGTCCTACCTGGCGCTGCCGTACCAGGGGCTCTTTCGGGGTCAGGGGAATGAGGCCCATATTTGTTACTGTTTTTGGCATCTGGATACCCAACGTATAGCTTTCCAGGCTCCAAACGTGGTGGCTGGGTACTCATGAGTAGCTTGCCAGTCTCTCTCGGAAGAGCGAGAGGAGCTTATTTGTTGGGGGCGGCTTATAATCGCCTCCCGTGTACTTCCTAGCCGCTTGATTGCAGGCTTTCGACCGACTTTACTCGTAGAAATAGAGTTTTGTCAAGTCGGGGCTACAGAAGCAGGGAGCTCGTCCTCTGAAACCATCTGCGTCTCTGGAAAGCACACGATGGCTTTTGGTTTGCGTCTATTCCCTTATCCACCACCTGGGGACGCGCCACGTGCCCTCGCGACTACCAGGCGGGATCCCTCAAAGAGGGAAGTCCGTGGACCCATATACATATGCACATGTATATGTCATATATGTATACGCATGTTTGTACATATATACATATATATATACATATATATATATATATATATATATATATATATATATACGTGTACACATACACATATGTACGATATTCAACTTTGCTTGTCTCCTATTCTTTTGTTTTCACGACAGGGTACGTACGATGTGAAATATAAATGTAAACGATGAACTATCTATCGAGAAATATCATTTCTTTCACATTTCCACAAATATATGCCATCCACTCTAGGTAAAATCAAAAATCATCACTAGTAGTTTCGGAACACATCCTGGATTTCAAGCTCTATCGTTTTTCGTTCAGGTATCAACCAGCTTTCTTCTCAAAGATAGCTCCTCAGTGGCATATCAATGGTGTTGGGATAACAGAATCATCATTACCTACCGTTTCAGTCTTTGCGCAGGACGTACGTTTCACTCATTTACAGCAATGTTGTGATATCCTTTTCACAATATTATGTGTACAAAATGTTTCAGAACAATGACAATGAGAGCTGTCAGCGTGGAGTAGTATTCTACAAGGGCGATCAGGGAAAGGTTGGGTCTATTCTCACCATATTTCGAAGTTTGGAACTTTTATATGAAAAGAGAGATTTTTTGCTGAAATCAATAATGGAGGCTCTTTGAATCTGTCGTGATGAATCAACCCCTTAGCGAGACTTTATGTACTGTGATAGTCGGTACACGTAATGTTCCATGAGCCTCATCATTTTTTTATTCATTACACTGGACTAAATCAGCATTGAAAGTTTTTTTGTTGGATGCAGTGGAGATGGATAAAGGTAGATCTCGACGTTGATATATTTTTAGATAGTTGGGGTGCTGTTGCTGAATGTATTTGGCTCTGCTATTGACGTCGCTCGAAGGTTGATAGACGAAGCACGTAGCGTAGAAGACTTCCGACAGCTGGCAAAGCTTTTTCCTCTGTACAAAACTGAGACAGAAGAGCAAACATAAGCTTTTTTTGTTCTTGATTTGATATTGTTTCAAGTTCTCAGACCATTAGGTCATTTAACCTCGTCTAGTACCCTTTGTATCATTTTTGCTCCCTTATTGATGTCAATTTTATAATATTACTCACGAAATAGGCGTCTCTCGACGCTTAGCTTATAGTTTTCCAATTTTATTCCTTATTTATTGTCGTTGTTATTAGGATGTGTTATAATTTTCAGATTTTGTTGAATTTGAAGATTTTTGTTACTGTATTGTTCCCTATGACAATATAGAAGTTTTGAAAATAACGAAATAAAGCGATCTACAAAAGGACTTCTCATAAGGGTAGTACATTTTCTTTTCAAGTGCATTTCACAGGAGTTGATTTAACCGAACGGAAAATTCAATCAGCAGCTTCCGAAAATTCAGGATCGCCTTGAATGCGTCAACCCTTTCGGGACCGCAGACCCAGTACGTTTCTAACAGGCAACTCTGGACAGTCTGATCCACATTCTTTGCGTCTTTGACGCCAGCATGCCATTGCTATGAAGCAGCACAGTGGGGTTAGAATACAGAGGAGGTGCAGCAGAGCGTCCACAGTTGCCAGTCAGGGATGGAGAGGCCGTGGGTCCACGATCCCGCATGGGTTAATATCGATTTCCACATGAGTTTTGTTTCAAGTGAAATAATTTGCAGAATGCACTCATATATTCATAGGCATGAAAAGTATAGTAATTGAAGAAAACAGCAAATCACTTCCAAGCATTGTGATTTGGACTACAGCTTCAGTTTATGTGGGTCCATTCGTGGTCGATTCATTGATACCAGATCATTCCCTTGCGACGAGTGGTTGTTGATAGCACTGATAAAGTTGAATCGCTGAGAAAAAGGCAGAGCAAGAGCCTTGATGACGCTGTGGCCTAAAAGTGAGCCCTCGTGAAGGCGCAGTCGTGAGTTTTAAGCTCAACTTCGCTCCTTCCCTCTCGCACTTACGAGTTTTGCCTCTATCTTAGAGTTCCTACGGTTGCAATTTAATACAATAAGCCATTCATAGCGATGTATACGACGCTTGAATTTTCTTCTTCGGGTGTTTTTCAGAACCAAGACGAGCAGCTACTTTGATTATTCGAATATTTGTTTTTCAAACAAATTAACCATTGATGTAGAGTGATGTACAAAACTTTTGCGTCAGATGGGACTCGAGCCCTCAATTCACTTTTCGGTGGGCGATGCTCTATCCCATGCACCATCGACACTTGTTTTGAAACCACTCTTTCTTCGCTTAAACGCATCTATCTGTCAACAACCAACCGTCAAAGGTTTTGACTTGGGTAATCGCTATTGACATTGAACCCGGGCACGCTAACAGGTATAGAAAGCGTGGAAAGAGTGGTATCAAAACAGGAGTCGGTGGTGCAAAGGATAGAGCACGCGTTCACGGATTGGATAAATTGCGGATTCAAGTCCCGCTGAAGCAGCTGTTTTGCACATCCATCTACATCAATGGGTATCTTTGTAACATCATATCTCCTATAGCATTTCTTACGATTAACTTCTATTTCTCACATTTCACATACTCATTAGTAATAAAGATGTCTATTTGCAGATAATTATAATAGTTATTGGACAGACAGTGAGTCATCGTAGCCGCTTCGAATCTCCCATACAATCAGCCGTTGTGCTCGCGCAAGCGGCAACTGTTTCAAGCACCAGATGGCCAGTGTTGGGCGGATGAACCAATACGCAAGAAATGGCTCTTTAGAAAGACGTCTTCTTACAGTAACTGACCAGTGTTGTGCTGGCAAACCATTCATATGTTAACACAAACAAGAAGCTTGGAAACCGTGACGCCCACAGAGAGTGCCATTCGACTTTGGACGCCACTTCGAGCTCGGCTGCAACTCCTATCTCTCTTAACTCTTAACTCATCTCTAATTATAGAAGCTGGCTCCTCATTACACTTTACATGTTCAGTGTAGAAGTTTGTCCCTCAGTGGATTTCACATTTGTAATACAGAATTTAACTCTTCATTATCTCCACAAATCTAAGGTAGAAACTTGGCCGCATTTCACGTCACATGTATAATTCAGAATCTTACTCTCCATTAACTCCATATGTATAATGTAGTGACTTGTTCCTCATCACACATAAATCTGTAGTGCAGAATCTTACTTTATCATTACCTGCACATACGTATGGCAGAGACCTGTCCCCTCATTACACTTGACATCTGCAATACGGAACCTTCTCTCTAGTACACTTCGCATGTATGATGCAGATACTTGCTCCTCATTACTCATATATTGTTAATCTCTCATATCTCCAACTACTGATTGCATAGTATTGGCCCAAGTTCTCTGTAAGTCTATCGATATCGCCGCCTTGTTATTGTTGAATTATCATGTACGTATACCGGTTTAATCACCCAAGCCTGAGGTTCGATTACTACGACAGAGGAAAAGTCCCGCGTGGCAAAACGATAAGAAGAGCATTCTACGCAAGAGAATCCCTACATCCATGGCCACATGTAAGTAAAGTACTATTACCTCACCTTTACAACTATAGGATATAAGGACAAAGCTCTCGGCGTTGATCAATCATTGAGGGATGCGCCATGCAAATTTCTAACCTTGCTTGAAGTGATTAACATATGGCCCTTACAGTGACTCGCGGTGGCATCCCACTATACTGAGTTAGTGCGGCTTATGCTCCCAGGTAAGTCTGAGAGCATTCAGGTATCAATTTACGCACTCCGGAAATACATCATATTATGAAGGTATATTAAGGTACCACGGACCTCGCTCTTTGAGGGATCCCACACGGTCAGTCGCAATGGCACGTGGCGCGCCCCCAAGTGGATAAGGGATCAAACGCGTACAAAAAGCCACCGTGTGCTTCCCACAGAAGCAGGTGGATTAAGAGGATAAGCTCCCTGCTTCTGCACCGCGGACTTGATAAAACTCTATTTCTACGAGTCAAGTCGGTCGAAAGCCAGCAATCAAGTGGCTGGGAAGTACATGGGAGGAGGGTGGAAGTCGCCTCCAACAAATAAGCTCTTCACGCTCTTCCAAAAGAGACTGGAAAGCTACACGTGAGTACCAGCCCCCTTGTTTAGAGCCTAGCAAGCTATGCGTTGGGTATAAAATGCCAAAAACAGTAGTAAACATGGACACGGGTCTCTGAATTCTGAAAAAATGAAAACTCCTAGTCCTTGCAGGACCATGGACCCAACCCTCCACAGCTCTAACTCCCAACGTGTTTCGTCTAACAACGTGGCGCGTGGCATGTAACAATGTCGCCTAAGCCCTGTCTGCCATTGTTAGACGCAGCACGCTGGGGATGGACGCCACTATTACACGCCACAACGTTCCATTGTTAGACACAACATGCTCGCGAGTTGAAAACGCAGAAGGTTGGACCCATGGGTCATGTGAGGGTTGGAAAATATTGCCCACTAATGGGTATCAGCAGTGTAGAGTACCTAATCTCAACTCAGGAACAACTTCTCTGGGAGGTGAGGAACCGATCGCTAAAGTGGTAGGAGTAGAATTGGCTCTGAGAAAACGAAAACAAGAATGCAAACTCAAAAGAACGATAACAAGAACTCACCAAAATCGTTGTTCGCAATTAGCGCAACGGCCGATTCCGTGGTGATAGTGCGCTTTGTGGCGTCGTTTGTCGTCCGAAGATTCAGGAAGCGTACTGCCAAATAAACGATAAGAAGTCTGGCCGACAAGACAAGAACAGTGGCAGACTAAAACGATCCTGGTGCAATCAACAGTCAGCTATGAAAAAGCTCACATCATGCAAAAAGTGATTTGTTCAGAAAAGACTGTCCCTTGAGAAATCACTAGAAATCAATTCATGAGATCCATTCAATTGCATGATGTGCATGATGCGAAAGAGTAATACACTCATTCGAATCATATAGAGAGAAGGGCTGAGCAGACAAGGCAACATCGTCAAACGAGTTGGGTCAGTCAGTGCGAGCAGAGCGACACAAAGACGACATTGAGATTTTCACCGAAGAAAAAAGATTCAGTTGAAACCAAATACGTGGAGGTAATAAGAAAACTGTTGACTTTGATTACCAACTGAATACAGATACAAAAAAGCGACCCACTGTGGCATCCGCGCAGGATCCCGGTATTTATAGATTTGCTGAAGAATTTCAACGCACTGATTCGTTCAATCTCTCAGTCGCCTCCATATTCCCCTCTTCCTGCGGTAAACTACTTGCTAAAGACACCCACCTGTACCGTTCCACTCGTGTGTTGGAGATTATGTAGGAAACCATGAGGCTTAATTTTTGAGAAACTAAAACAACTGATGTAAGATTGGTAGAACAGTTGAAGAGAGAAACTAATTTACAGAAGGGGAAAATTTTTGTAAAATGAGAAATGATTTTGAAGGCGTCTTTTATAAAAAAAAGGTGAATCTGCAAGGCTTAGAGATGAAAATCCGCAGAAAGAAAAAAGTATAAGAACTATATGGACGTGAAAGAACGTCCTAAGTAACAATGAAATGTCCACGAGCATAAGATTTATTTGACATATCATGAGAAATTGAAGCTCAACACAATCAAAAGCAACGAAAGGATAAAATAAACCAGCAAAAGGAGAACAATCCAAGCGTTAGACAATTAGAACATCTCTAATAAGCGGGCATTCATAGAGACAAACGTCATTTATTCAAGGGTTCTTGCCAACCTACGAACCTCATTGATAAATAGAAGTCAAAAAAGGAAAATTAAACGCCACTATTCATTTATAGGTAACTGTAGAGGATTAGAAGTCTTGCACATCACTCAAAATCTTGAAATGGTAATTCACTGAGGTTCACAAAGCAGTCATAGAAGGCTAAGTGTACAATAAATCAAAACGGAATAATGTTTGATGGGAAATTACGCTTACAAGACAAATACCTGAAGCTAGAACGGAGTGGAGATGAGCAAATATCAGTCCACACAATCTGAAAACAAATCATGTTAGATACTAACAATTCTTCATGAATACTAGAACCACTTATATTCATAGAACTCACCAATACTAATCTTCCTTCTTTGAATTGTCAACGTAGCGGGACGCCCGTAGTTTCGTGCGCCTTGCGTCGGCTAAATGACTAATAAAATAATATTGTAACAAAGGAAAACAAACATCACAGCAAAATAGAAAAAATAAATAAAATAAAAATAAATAAAATAAAATAAATAAATAAACAAAATAAAAAAAACACAAAATAATGCTTAGATGTAGATTCAAAAGGACATTAATTAGATGAGATATCACATACGAAGTGGTTTCCTCAAGCGAGTAGTTGTTGCTGTCTGTGAAGGGTGATCTCTTCTGATAGAACGGACACCCTTGTGCACACTGGTGGTGCTTTTTGCTCCTAAATCACAATAAATAATGAAAGTTGACGGATAGAATCTTCGATTACCTGCCCTGTTGGACGAATGGAATCATAATCATCTTTAGCAGAAAAAACAGCAGAATATTCCACCTTTTTCGTTCCATTGCTGCTTTTTCCACTTTTCCATAGGTCCACTATAAAGATAAATTATAGATATAGATTTATCATTCCGATAAATCCATATGTGGAATGATCTAAAATTATCTCGCTCACTTTTTATGTGTGCTTAAAACAATGAAACATTACGTTGTTGAGAGGGAAAGACGCACAAGCAAGCCTAGACTATATCATCATTCCTTCAAATACCACTCCTAATGTATAGAGTCGATGAGATAACCAGATTTTTTGAAGTAACAAGATTAAATTTGCGTAAGTTCTGAGTCAAATCTTCTTCTAAAATGAGAGAAAAAGAAAGTAATTAGATAGTTGCCTAATCATCAATGTCACTATTACCCACTTAAGGTACCTAGTGTGTACGGATACTTACTTGGATACTTGGGCTGTCCGTCTTGACGAGTTGTGCGATGCCAAGCACATTTTCCATTCCTTCCTTCTACTCGCCACAGTCGTCTATGGGCGCTTTGGTTCGAGAAGGGCGACAGTTTGGCGTAATTTTTCAGAGACGTCTGCCCATCTCTACCTATTCGGCTCGAATGAACCACACGAGCTTCTCTGCTGAGCGTGTTGGTCTTCGATTGACATCCACGCAGTCCACAATTGTGGTTACCATTCCGCTTATTTTGAATAGCGAATCGATTCTTGCATCAACAGTCTCAAATAAATCCGTCATCTTCTAGAAAGCCTACATCTCTACGCACGAATGGATGTGCGCAATTCATTATTGCACGAATTCCCATGCTTCGGATTTGCAAGCGCATGGGAACTGTCCTTAAATCGCACATTCCTCTATGCTCGTTCACATAGTGAATGTGCCCCTCGGAGTTGAAAGCACAACAACTTCGTTGTCTTCTTTGCCTTACTCCAGAATTCTACAAGAAGCCTCCTACACGCTATGTGCTCTTTTGGCTCCCAGGTGCTTTAATCCTGGTGAAACCTCCAGCACAAAGTCAGATGGTGGTAATGGGCGGCACTGAATTCATTGGTGAGTAATGGAAATTAGAGAGGGATCAGTGGTCCACACTTGTTGATCCCTGATGGGCAGACAAGGGGCTGTTCAATGGCCGACCACATCCGAGCTGCTTTATCTTGTTCTGGTCCTGGAAGAGTCAGATATTGACATGCACTCAGCCGAACCCTTTCATGGTAAAATAAAAAAAAACATCATTGAGAAAAAAAATCAGAAAGTTAAGTCGCATAGTAACCAACTTCTAGTAAGAACTCACCGTTTTGTGGCGTCTGACGGATCTGCAGTCATTGCTGGTGACCTTCCAAATCCACGGGCGAGACTGTGCCCAACTTAGGACAATAAATCGATATGATGGAGCGAGACCTCGCGATTAGCAGTCTGGCGACCAATCATCTCAAAGAGGAAACCTGCGGTTTCCGCGCTCCAATTGAACGACAGCGCGCCCACCATAGGCGGATTAGGGCGCGTTTTATTCTCGATTACTTATTGAGCAGTCGACGGTCTCATAGTATCTTCTTGAAGACCGTTAAAATGCTTATCGTTTGTTTTTTCTTTCAAATTCATTTGCAAAAGAAGTTTTGCGGCTTTGATGGCGTTTTTCCCGGCATAGTTGATTCTCTCTAGCGAGATCGGCTCATTCTTTCTGAGCGAATTTTCTCAGTCTGGCCGATCTTGGCAGCTTATCTATCGTGAGGAGTCGTTACACTCTTCTTTCCTCTCTCTCTCTCCCTTGCCATCCTCCCTCTCTCTCTCTCTCCTCTCTCTCTCTCTCTCTCTCTCTGAAAGAGTCGTTAAACTCTTCTATCCTCTTTCTTTCTCCCTCGCCCTCTCTCTCTCTCTCTCTCTCTCTCGCTTTCTTGCTTCTCTCTCTCTCGCTTTCTTGCTTCTTCTCTCTCTCTGTCTTATATAGTAGCCAGCACATTGTTTCAGTCGTCCTGTCATCTACTGGCTTTGTTATGCTTTGCACTGTCACGTAATTGCCGACCATAGTTCACTTCTAATCGGATCAAACAGTGTTCCTCGCTCTCTCCCCATATTCTGTCGTTTATTCATCAAGTTTCAGTCTGAGCAAACCTAAAATAGCCGGCCCGGCCGTCTCCGGCACTGAGCGACAGCTGACTTCTTTCTGAGAAGGAAACAGAAGTTCAACAACGAGATGCTGCAATCGTATCATTCCGGTTAGGTTTCTGTTTTGCTTTTATTAGTTTCGGTAGAGAAATATAGTTTTTTCTTAATAGAATTGCGTTTTGAATGATCAGACTCGGTAAGAATTCTTTTTATCTGACCGCCACTTGCGGTGGTATGTATGATCTTGTAATATACCAATAATGTGGAGAGCTGTGCAAAAACTTTTGCGTGAGCCGTGATTCGAACCCAGATCTCACTCTTTCCGGAAAATTTTTTGCATAGCACTCCACATTATTGGGCATATTACAAGATCATACATACCACCGCATGTGGCGATCAGATAAGAATTCTGATTGATTATCGATACCCAATACCGTCAGCACAACTGGGTTCAATGCCGATAGCGGCTGCCCCACCAGACCGTCGACGGTTGGCTGTTGACAGGTAACGCCTTGTAGCATAAAAAGAGTGCTGTGCAAAAAGAGCGTCGGTGGTCCAACGGTTAGCATACGCTCCCGTAAAGAGTGAGATCTGGGTTCGAATCCCGACAGACGCAAATGTTTTTGCACAGCACTCCACATTATTGACCAGCCCCAGTTATTGATACATTGATTGTTGAGGCTAATGACCTGAATTTACGGATGACGAAGAATCGAACATGCCGCAATACAATTTCTATAGTTCTGATAATTTGCTAGCGCTGTGGGCAAGGTTTTCTCATAATGGAATTCTCAAAACCTCAATCTCCGCTGTACCGTACCGCTTGCCATCTGATCACTATGTGTTGCTGCCGAAACGACACAGATTTCTAACACTGGCTTATTCGGTACTTTATCGTTTTCCGCACTCTGTTTCAACCCCATGGAAAAACGTATACCCTAATTTTTTCAGAGTTTAGTAGTTATTCGAGAGCTCAAATCACTAGAATTTCAATGGTTCTCAAACGGGCTTCTTATTGCGCTGTAAAAGTAAAAATAAAATAATGTTTTACACTCGAGCATTTTTCACATGGCAAAACTAATTCCTTAGACTTTTAGTAGTGATTCGCTAGCTCAAATCTCGAACAGTGGTGTACTTGATTTTTCGAAAGGACCCTAACTTGCGCCGTAGGAGCCAAACGAGGATTGGGTTTAGCACTCGACGCGCACTCTTTGCTCCGGTCCCTGGATGGAATTTTGTAACATTGGCACAAAGTCACCGCGCTTTTTGCAGTGTAATGGCAATGTGCGGTACCCAGACTTCTTTAGCTGCCATGCACATTAAGAAGTTTTCTTTTCAAAAACAGGTATGTTATTGAAAATCTTGAGATTTGAGCTGTAGAATGACAACTAGAAGTCTAAAGGAAAAGGTTTGTCTAGCGGAAAGTGCTCGAGTGTGAAACATAACTTTACTTATATTCCTACAGCACAACAAAAAGGCTGTTTTAGAAATGAAGTGCTCCGTTAAAAGTTTCCTGATTGAAGCTACTGAATGATCACAATAACCCTAAGACTAAGCACAAAACGCTTTTTTCCGAGGGGAGGAAACAGGGTGCATATAGTGGACATTTACCGCTTATCCGCTTTGCCGAGACATTGGAATGCCTCAAACCTTCCACTATTGTAAGCACTGTGCTTTCCTGTGTAGAGCCGCCCGAAACCGTCTGTGACACCCAAAAATACCCCGCAACGACGAAGAGGCGGTCGACGGCAAGTTACGCTTACAAAGTAAACCAATCTGTGGTGCATTTCAGTCAAGCGGTTGTTTTACGCGTGAAAGTAGGAGTAATTCTTGCGTGATTGTCATAGTTATACACGAAAGGCCGACGCCAGGAGTATCTGTACCTCACAAACGAGAGGAAGGTCTCGAAGTTATGACCTACGTCAGTAATCGATAGTTAAAGATGCCGTTCTACGCGCCAGGCTAATGAGGATATGTTGGGCCGGACACGCAGTGTGTTTGATGACAACCGACGGGAGAGATGTGATACCGACTGAATTCTACAGGATGGTAATCACCGCTCAGGAAGACCAGCGACTCAAAGGTACGATCTCTTTTAGAAAAACTTGGAAGAAACGTAGTACTGAAGAGAATCTTGCAGCGAGGTCTCTAGAGGATACTCTTACACGCGATAGCAAAAATTGGAAGTTGTACTGATAGTGGCGCCCTCTCGAGTCACTTGACGATCGGATAGGATATCAGATGATCACCTGTATCACCTGTCGTCCCGTTGATCGTCGAGTGACTCGAGCGGGTACCAGCAACTCTTCCATATTTCCCTATCGCGTGCAAGAGTAGCCCAGTGGGTCCTCCTCACTCTAGGGATTCGCTGAACATCATATCTTTCTTCTATCGCTTTCGTGAAGAAATCGGACCAACGGGTCAGTGGTCTTCCTTTAGAGCGCTTGACGTCCCGAGGAATCCAGTCGGTAACGGCTCTCGTCCATCGGTTGTCGTTGAAGCGCATCACGTGTCCGGCCCACCTTATTTTCGATATCCTGGCGTGTAGAACGGCGTCTCTGATTTTCGATCGTTGACGTAGGTCGGAACTTCGGATCCTTTCTCTCATTTGCGAGATACGGGATACTCCTAGCATCGACCTTTCGACTGCGCGTTCGATAACGGCAAGTGATCTTTCATCCTGCTTACGTAGCGACCAGGTTTCTGCTGCATTCGTCAGGGCAGGGATAATTGTCGAGTCGAAAAGGTGGGCACGGAGTCGTATGTTCTTTGTCCTCTTCACTACATCTTCGATGCTCTTAAACGTTCCCCAAGCCGCTCGTTTCCTCCTGCTCAACTCTGGAGCTAGGTCGTTCATCATGTTGATTTCACGACCTAGATAGACGTAACTGGAGCATTCGGAGATTGTCGTTCCGTTGAGCGTGAATGGGGCATTAGAAACCCATCCGTTCCTCATGAACATGTTTTCGTTAGATTCAGTTGAAGACCAATCTTTCCACACGCGTTATCGAAATCGGTCAACATTCGTTCCGCTTGGCTGATGTTTGGTGTTATGAGAACGATATCGTCAGCAAAGCGAAGATGGTTCAATTGTCGACCGTCAATTTTCACTCCCATTTCGTCCCATTCTAATGTTCGCATGACGTTTTGTAGGGTGGCAGTGAATAGTTTTGGCGAAATTGTATCGCCTTGTCGAACCCCTCTTCTTACGTCAATGGTGATATTGTTGTAGAATGGAGATATTTGGTCGTGAAATCTTTATAAAGCTCACGAAGGATCATTATGTACCGAGTAGGGACGCCCTGGTTATCCAGAGCCTCTATAACCGCTTCTGTTTCCACTGAATCAAAGGCTTTATTCAGATCGATGAAAGTGAGACAGAGTGGTTGTTTGTACTCTCGTGAAACTTCAATGAGTCTTGTAATCGTGTGGATGTGGTCCATGGTACTAAATCCTTTTCGGAACCTGCTTGTTCGCATGGCTGTCCTTCGTCCAGTGTTCTATCAATCCTGTTTAGGATGACTCGAGTAAAGAGTTTATAGACAACGGACAGCAAGCAGATTGGGCGATAATTGCCTATGTCGTGAAGGTCTCCCTTTTTGAACAACAATACGGTCTTGCTGGTTTTCCATCGAATAGGTACCTTGCATTCTGACAGGTAGCGAGTGAAGAGCCGAGCCAGGGTGTTGATGAGAACTGGCGGCAGATTCTTCAGATGTTCTGGTATAATCCTGTCTGGACCAGGTGTTGTTCTGTTCTTCACCGACGATATAGCATGTCGGATTTGGAAGGAGGACCGGTGGACGACATGTTCGTCCTCTTTCAATTTATATGACGGTAAGAGGACATGGCTAGCGAAGAGATCCGAGTAGTATTGGTGGATGATTTTCTCCATAGCCCTTCTCGAAGCTGTAAGTGTCCCGTCAGGGTATCGGAGTGCAATCATCTTGGTCTTATAGTTGGCGAAGCCTCGCTAGGCTTTGCGAATGCTCTTACCAGCTTCTGCAGCTTCTGCCATAGCTGCTGCTCTTCTCTCTTTAAGGTCTTCGTTTATCGCTTCTCTGCAGCGTTTCGCAAGTTCGGACGTAAGGATTCGGTTGCCTGCAGCTCGTGCGATTCGCGTTGACGTATCAGCTCGAGTGTCTGCGGAGACAAGCGTCTCTTCGTGACCTTAGGACTCTCGGCTTTTATAGCGCTAACGTGAAGATTTTCAACGAGTCGATCGTATTCTTCGTCGATGTTATCGACAACGGTATCTTCCCAAGAGCCGACTAATGATTTGAATACATCCCAGTTTATGGTAGTTCTGGGACTTCGTTGTTTGAATTTAGCGGCTTTCCCTCCTCTCCTCGAAGATCGGAACGTTGCGCGAAGGAGGCGATGGTCTGATCCCTTGTAGAACTTAGGAACAGCAGCGACGTCGGTCAGGCAAAACCTTCGATTTACTATGATGTGATCTATTTCATTATGGTACTCTCCATTGGGAGACTCCCACGTTTATCGCTGAGAAAGAGGCTTTTGGAATTGCGAGTTACCATGGATGGTTTGGGTTGTCATGATAAACTCAGATAGCCTCTCACCCTGTTCATTCCATTCTAGTCCGTGGGTTCCTATGTGACGTTCTTCAGACGTTCTTCAAGTCCAATTTTTGCGTTAAAATCTCCGACAATGACCTTGAAGAATGTATGATCTTCTCTGAAGAATTTTTCGAGGTCCATATAGAACGCTTCGACTTCGTCTTCGTCATAGCTTGATGTTGGTGCGTAAGCAACGAAGATGGTCAAAGCCGGCATAGAACCACATCGTTTCAACCGTAATCGTCCGATACGGGTTGTTAGTTGTTCGAACGAATCAATGTTCACGGTCAAATTCGATTTGACGAGGACGCCAACGCCACCGACACCTCTGCGATCGCATGTTCCAAGGAACAGTTCTTCTCCGGTGTCATAGACAGCGTGAAAAGGATGGCGCCTTCTCGTCTCAGCCAGGCCAATGACGTCGTACCTTATTCTTCTTGCTTGAATCAACAGATCTTCTACAGCGGATTGTGAGCAAGGGTTCTTGCGTTGTAGGTACAGATCGTCATTTTAGTCCGTTTCGATCTTGGCAGCCTAGTTCGGCCCTGAGATTTTAGCAGCCTCTCCGTACTCGTCCTACCTGGCGCTGC
Organism: Parelaphostrongylus tenuis; assembly: GCA_019055375.1. Classification (NCBI taxonomy): domain Eukaryota; kingdom Metazoa; phylum Nematoda; class Chromadorea; order Rhabditida; family Metastrongylidae; genus Parelaphostrongylus; species Parelaphostrongylus tenuis. The sequence continues at coordinate 10,740 of JAHQIW010007126.1, read as the reverse complement.
CGTACCAGGGGCTCTTTCGGGGTCAGGGGAATGAGGCCCATATTTGTTACTGTTTTTGGCATTTTGATACCCAACGTGTAGCTTGCCAGGCTCTAAACGTGGGGGCTGGGTACTCACGAGTAGCTTGCCAGTCTCTCTCGGAGGAGCGGGAGGAGCTTATTTGTTGGAGGCGACTCCTAACCGCCTCCCATGTACTTCCCAGCCGCTTGATTGCAGGCTTTTGGCCGACTTGACTCGTAGAAATAGAGTTTTTGTCAAGTCGGCGCTGCAGAAGCAGGGAGCTCGTCCCCTGAATCCACCTGCGTCTATCTATGTATATATATATATATATATATATATATATGTATATATATATATATAGGTATATTACTAACAATATTTAACTTTTGCTTGTCTCCTATTCTTTCGTTTTCACGACAAGGTACGTACGATGTGAAATATAAATATAAACATTGAAAAATCTATCGAGATATATAATTTCTTTCACATTTCCACAGACTATATGTTACCCACTCTAGGTAAAATCAAAAATCATCATTAGTAGTTTTGGAACGCGTCCTGGATTTCAAGTTCTATCATCTTCTGTTCAGGTATCAACCGGCTTTCTTCTCAAAGATAGCTCCTCAGTGGTATATCAATGGAGTTGGGATTACAGAATCATCATTACCTACCGTTTCAGCCTTTGCAAAGGACGTACGTTTCACTTTTTTGCAGCAATGTTGTGATATTCCTTTTCACAATGTTATGTGGACACAATGTTTCAGAACAATGACAATGAGAGCTGTCAGCGTGGAGTAGTATTCTACAAGGGTGATCAAGGAAAGGTCGGGTATATTTTCACCATATTTCCAAGTTTGGAACTTTTATATGAAAAGAGATCTTTACTGAAATCAATGATGGGGTTTTTTGAATCTGTCGTGATGAATCAACCCCTTAACGAGACTTTATGTACTGTGAAAGTCAGTGCACGTACTGTTCTATGAGCTTCATTATCATTGATTCATTACACTGGACTAAATCACCATTGAAAGGTTTTTGTTGGAAGCAGTAGAGATTGATAAAGATAGATCGTGACGTTGACATATTTTTAGATAGTTGGGGTGCTGTTGCTGAATGTATTTGGCTTTGCTATTGACGTCGCTCGAAGGTTGATAGACGAAGCACGTAACGTAGAAGACTTCCGGCAGCTGGCAAAGCTTTTTGCTCTTTACAAATCTGAGACCGAAGAGCAAAAATAAGCTTTTTTTTGTTCTTGATTTGATATTGTTTCAAGTGCTCAGACCATTAGGTTATTTAACCTCGTCTAGTACCCTCTGTATTATTTTTGCCCCTTATTGATGTTAATTTGTAATATCACTTACGATATAGGCGTCTCTCGACGCTTAGCTTATAGTTTTCTAATATTGTTCCTTATTTATTATCGTTGTTATTAGGATTTGTTATAATTTTTAGATTTTGTTGAATTTGAAGATTTTTGTTACTGTATTGTTTCTATGACAATATAGAAGTTTTGAAAATAACGAAATAAAACGATCTACAAAAGGACTTCTCATAAGGGTAGTACATTTTCTTTTCAAGTGCATTCACAGGAGTTGATTTAAACCGAACGGAAAATTAATCAGCAGCTTCCGAAAATCCAGGATCGCCTTGAATGCGTCAACCCTTTCGGACCGCAGACCCATGGCCTCTACGCTTTCTAACAGACAACTCTGGACAGTCTGCTCCACATTCTTTGCGTCTTTGACCCCCAGCGTGCCATTGTTAGAAGCAGCACAGTGGGGGTTAGAAATAGAGGGGAGGTGCAGCAGACCGTCCACAGCTGCCACTCAGGGATGGAGAGATCGTGGTCCGCGATTCCGTAAGGGTTAAACTCGATTTCCATATGAAGTTTTGTTTCAGATGAAATAACTTTGCAAGATGCACTCAAATATTTACAGGCATAGAAATGTATAGAAATCAAAGAAAACAGCAAATCAACGTCCAAGCATTGTGATTTGGACTACAGCTTCAGTTTATGTCGGGTCCGTTCGGGTCGATTTATTGCTAGTAGATCATTCCTTGCGACGATTGGTTATTGATAGCACTGATAAAGTTGAATCGCTGAGAAAAAGGCAGAGAAAGAGCCTTGATGACGCAGTGGCCTAAAAGTGAGCCCTCGTGAAGGCGCAGTCGTGAGTTCCAAGCTCAACTTCGCTTCCTCCCTCTCGCACTTACGAGTCTTGCCTCTATCTTGGGCTTCCTATCGTTGCAACTTAATACAATAAGCCATTCATAGCGATGTATACGAAGCTTAAAATTTCTTCTTCGGGTGTTTTTCAGATCCAAAACGAGCAGCTACTTTGATTATTCGAATACTTCTTTACGCTATCGCAGGTAAGTTTCTTCGTTTGAGCGTCCATACCGAACAAGTCTTAACTCGATCGCGATCGTAGAGAAGACCGCAGAAAAAACTAAGGACAAGCGGTGAAACGAATAGCTGAAGGAGGTTGTAGGACGAACGTTAAAATTGTATATGTATAAATTTGTGTATTGGAACACCAGTTTTTAAAACAAATGTACCCATTGATGTAGAGTAATGTTCAAACATTTGCGTGAAGCGGGAGTGGAACCGGTATTTCACACAGTCCGGGAGCGCGTGCTCTATCCATGCAACAACAACGTCCACTTTGACACCACTCTTTCTACACCACAAGGCATCTATCCGTCAGCATTCAATCGTCAACGGTTTGGGCCAGCTAGACACCACTCCTGTCAAAACCGGCGTCGATGGTGCAAGGTATGGAGTACTCTGTTCCGACTGGGTGAAATGCGGGTTCATGTCCAGATTGACGCAAATGCTTTGCACATCGCTTTGCATCAGTGGGTATATTCATAACATTATGCCACCACCAGGAGTGATTGAATAAAGAAAAATCTGTTCTTACAACTGCTGGAAGTTTTGTCGCACAAACAAGTAGTCCATCGCTTGTAATCATCATTTCAGTGAGTAGTGACAAGGGCACAAGTGGGGAAAAAAGTGAGAGGCAATGAGGGAAGGACTACTGATTGAGGGCTACCGTTAAATACTGAGGTTTCGCTATTTTCTTTGGAGAGTGGTGAAGCCAAAGTACCACACTACACGAAACTCTTTCTTAACATCTCCCCTTTATCCCATTCGAGGACAACTGCAAAATCAGATGGCATGTCGATTGCGTCGACCGTCAAACGAATCCTAAAAGGAAATCACAGGACGGATGATAGAACTCTGTCGTGCAATTTCCTTTCAAGTGAAATCGCCTATATCACCTGTCGCCCGTTGATCGTCGAGTGACTCGAGCGGGTACCAAAAACACTTCCATTTTTCCCTATCGCGTTCAAGAGTAGCACAGTGGGTCCTCCTCGCTCTAGAGATTCGCTGAGCATCACATCTTTCATCTATTGCTTTTGTGAAGAAATCGGACCAACATGTCGGTGGTCTTCCTTGTCCTTGATGTCCCGTAGAACGGCGTCTCTGATCTTCGATAGTTGACGTAGGTCGGAACTTCGGATCCTTTCTCTCTTTTACGAGATACGGGATACTCCTAGCATCGACTTTTCGACTGCGCGTTCAATAACGCCAAGTGATCTTTCATCCTGCTTACGTAGCAACCAGGTTTCTGCTGTATACGTTCAAGTGAAATACATAACGATTAACTAGTTAGTTTTTCAAGCATTCTAGTCTCCTATAACAGAATCTTTCCACTTTTTTTATTTTAGACACTTTATTGATCCGTCTTCGCAGTAAGTCTTTTTTCACTGAGCAGATCCCACTACTTTTGGCATTCAGTTCGTTTTTCCGTCTTCTTTTTGACCGTCGTAGCAAACTGGTTAAGCGAGTCTCCTTGCAATCTCTAGGATAGCCTGGCTGTAGCGTTCCGTAAGGCGTTGTTGTTGACTGCCGGAGAAAGCTGGGGAGTAGAGCTTCGCCCCACGAGCGCCGTGAGAAGCATCACAATCACTCGGCCACGGCACCCCAACTTTTCCACCCACTATTGTATATTGTGAATGGTGTTGATATTAAGCTGACTATATCAGTTCAGGAAGAAATAGTCAAATTTTTCTTCTCTTATAACACAGTAGTCAATCGGGGTCACCACTGGAAAAGCTACAGTAAACTCAGACATCTGATAAATGCAAAAGGAGTGGGTAAAACATCTCCACCAAGGCAGAAAACTAAAAAGGTCTAGCAAGTAAGACGAAAAAAAGGAAACAAATATCTGTCATGAAGAAAAAATAAGAAACATTTCAGAAGACCATAAAAACCCGTAGCGAACTTCTCGAAGAAAACTCAACATTTGTTATCAAAATGGAAATTATACTGTGATACAAAAACAATAATACATCCATCAAAAAAGCAAAAACCTAATTAATTAATAGTCAGTCCATGAAAGGACGAAGAAAAATTGGAACTTCTAATGTTGCCTCTAATTTATCAGTATTTTGCCTTAATGAGCAGATACGAGGGTTGTTAATAGTTACGTCGAAAAGAGCATTAAATTAGGAGATCCCCACTAGAAGCTCATAGGAGACAGATACTAAGTGGGGCAGGGATTAGAATGCAAATAATCATCGTCGGACAGAAACATGAGGCCTCCGGACGCAGAACTCTCAGAAGGTTTTCGATTTGAAGCAAAAATACAAAAACAAACGGCTGGCAGAGTGCGTAGTGATCGCGCCGCGTGATCTCGCGCCATCAGATCGATTTATTGAGCTCAGTCCGGCAAATTACTCGCCCGTGCGCGGCTGCGTGCGCATCCCACCTCCCCTCCCCTCCCCAGCAGAGACTGGACGATCGTCAAAAGCTCGAAAACGCTGAGTACTTTATAGAAGCTAATTACTATGTGACTTCACGTTTTTTTGTATCGTCCGCTTTGATCCTGAAGGTATTTTGCTCGAGACACGTCAGAATTTGACGCTCCAGACCCTGAACAAGGCGCAGCAGGCCAAACGCCGACGCCCAATTAGCAGGCATAATGCCCGCTCACCGAGGAGAAACAGGTACGGTCTTCCCTCAAGATCCACCCCTCATCTCCGATTGCCACAATGGATTCATTGCCGTCTGTTTCACAACTTCTGGGACGTTGAGCGCACTGAAACCAGCAAAATTCACGTCCCTACTTAGTCAACTTTTAGTGATTATCAGTGGTTCAGGGTGGCACCGACACGAAGTCGCTTTCACTCAGGTCAGAAGACGAGGTCGCTCACCATAGAGTGCAACGGCGACTGAAGCGGAGGATTTACTCTATAGGTGCTCTTTTTTCAGTTAATTTTGGTATTTTGTATATACACGCATATTTTTTTACTTCATGTTAATAATTCATTTATTTATTTGTGCTTAGATTTTTTACATATATCTCCCGTTGAACGTAATCTTTCTTTAGTCTGTAAAATGTACTAAGAAACCTGTTGAGAAACAAGCTTAGCTTTCGGCTTTTTTTTCAGCGTTTGCCTGAGTACATGTCAGAATCTGATTCTTCCAGGCCCTAGACCAGTTGAAACCACTGGAACGCCGCCGGCTGCCGAGCAGTCCCGTGTCTGCTCAGCAGGGATGGATAGGTGCGAATCCTAGATCTTTCCCTCATATCCGATTTCTACTGATGAATCCATTGCCGTCCATTTCACACTTTCTTCAGACCTTTGGGGGCATTCAAACCTGTAACATTTGTCGCCCAGCTTGGTAAACGTTCATTGTGTATTGTGATTTCCGAATAATACGGTAATCAGTGAATACATGGCACATCCCTCAAAGATTGATCAATACCGCAAACTTTATCTCTTTGTCTTTTTGTAAACCTCGTGGGTATAGCGAAATCAAGAAGGGACTATTATTGATTAGTAATCCCGAGGTTGAAGAAAAGTCGTTTCCTTCAAAAACTTATATGCTCACTCATTTCAGCTTATTTTTGTTTCTATAGGACTGGGCAGTCGATCGAGCTGTTCTGACATTTGCCAAACCGTGCGTGTGGCATTCGTACTATGAATGCGGATTGGAAACGCTGTTATACTAACTAAATGTGGCAAGTTTCAAGATAATTTTCGAGAATAATCTTGTTTTTCATACCCTTCAGGCAGTGATCCAAAAAACTTGACTTAAGGTCCTATTTGAAGTGAAATGTTTGTGGCAGAAACGATCGCCAACTGTCGACCGGTTTTTTATACACCCGCTCAAAATGATGTGATCTGATAAGGGTATAACATGTTTTGAGCTTAGGACTAGTGGTATACAGGCACCTGTTTTGTCCTATTGGGACTCATCAGTACCACCCTCCCTCGGTTCAGCCGATCCTCTGAAGCTAAATAATGCTCTATAAAGGATTGATGTCGAGTAATAAACGACCACAAGTCAGATGATGTAGTTACGTGGCATTATGGTGGTCGACAGTCGAGCACGCAGCTGCTACAATAAATCATGCCTCTTCTATCCACCGCTTTTTCATAGACCCGTTTAAAATGATATAATCTGATAAATAATAACATGTTTTGAGCTGTTTGGTCAAATGGTATACAGGCGCCTGTTTCAACCTATTGGGACTTATCAATACCACCCTCCTCGGTTCAGCCGATCCCCTGAGGATTGTTTAACCTGTATAGCACTGTATAACAGGCACCTGTATACCACTAGACCTAGCACTGAAAATATGTTATATCCTTATCAGATTATATCATTTTGGCCGGGTGTATGAAAAAGCGGTCTGTAGAAGAGGTATGAATCATTCAAACAGCTACGTGCTCGACTGCCGGTCACCACAGTGTCAGGTAACTACATCATCTGACTTGGGATGACTTATTACTTGGCGTCGAGTCCTTTATAGAGAATTATTTAACCTCAGGGGATCGGCTGAAGCTAGGGAGGATGGTACTGGTGAGTCCTAGTAGGACGAAACAGGCACCTGTATGCCACCAGACTTAACAGCTGAAAACATATTATATCCTTAGTATTGATTAGTATTAGTGGGGCTGAATAAAAGTCGGTTTTCAAGCACTCATATGTTCATTCACTTCAGTTCATTTTTGTTCCTATAGGACTGGACAGTTGATCAAGCCATCTTGACATTTGCCAAACATTGCCTTTGTGAAATTTACACTATGAATGTGGATTGCGAGCGCTGTTATACTGAGTTGATTTGGTAGGATTTGAAGATACTTTTTATATCTCAGTTATTGGTAATTACTTATCGAAAACTACAAAGGTCTCTTCTAGGACAGACGAAGAAACCGAATCTCAGACGTAGAAGAAGATCTTGATGATTCGATTATCCGGAAACTTCAAACAGGACCTGTTAACGACGAGACACAGATGTGGGGGATCCCCGAAAATTACACGCCAAAAACGTTTAACATTGTAAGAACTCAATTATGAATTCCCTTCTAAAATAACGCAAATCACCCTCTATCGAACAATATCCTTTCAATAAATTTCATCAATAACCAGAGCCATGTGAACGACCGCACCGGACGCTGTCGCCGCAAACATATTTATGTAAAGCGGAGAGTGTTTTCTCTTCGTTTTTACATCGACTGTGTGAATCCATGGAATTCTTCATTGGGTTTGTCTTCTCCTATCCGCCTCTCATCAGAGTCTTCGAACTTTTATGTGTCATCGGTTGCTAATCGAAGAATTTGTCTACGTCGCAAACGTCACTACTGCGTGATTGCACTGAATGCTGGTGTGATTGAATTATCTTCTTGGATTTTAGTGATATAGACAGCTCGTGTGAGGTGATTGAAAGCATAGCTGGCCTTTACAATGATTCGTGGTGGCCTCGCGCTGTATCGAGTCAGTGCTTCGTATGCTTCCAGAAAATCTTGGGACCAGTCTGGTGCCAGTTTACCGTCCCCGCAGAGATGGATGGCTTAGTGAACCATGAACGCGAGATCACCATCGAGAGCCATCGACAATGTATGTGACGCAGAACACATTTAACCAGTTCCACATGCGCTCTTGTTGCAAAATCATATCAGTAGTCGTTAGTTGACGCAAGGCGTTTGAAAGAAGGAGCGTCTCGCTATATTGGAAATTCCAGAGGACGAAGCTGCTCCTATTGAGCTCGACGAGGAGCGTCGTAACAGGGCGCGCATCGGAGGAAAATACGGAGTGGTCCGCATATTTTTTCCCTTAGATTTCCATGAAGCTACTTTTTTCTATTGGTGGATCATCTGTATTTCAGTGGTCCTTTCGAAGTAGAAACCAATTGTACAACTTCAATCTATCATAATTTTCTGATTATAGCCCGTTTTCAAGGCTGTTCGTTGCTCACTATGCAGCGCCATAAAAATAAAAGTTTTTAGTGGTGTTGCCTTCACTACTCGTCGACTAAGTGTGACTCGTCACACAATCAGTCGTGCTGCAAAAGCATAATTTTTACATTAGTCGAGTTTACCGCTTCTTAACAACTGTTTCATGCCATACTAGCTGAAATGTTTGATCTCCGCCTCTTTTTGCAGCACTTGAAACACTTAATACTTGTAATTCCGTGAGAATTCTACTTAGCAAAACAACATGTAAACCGGGTTCAGCTGCATAGACACGGCTATCCAATGAACTGCAACTGAATTTCATTCGTTGTAATCTGTCGACAAAGCTTATACAGGAAAATTTATCTCATTATCGCTTCACTATATGTATGTACATTGTATACAGGTTAAATTGGAGCATTTGAAGTCGTGAGAGTAAAGAATTGGCTCAAGTTCTGGCTGTCTCACCTTCTTCAAAGCCTAGAGGAATCGATTTGATACGGAACAACTCAGTCAAGCACTGTCATAACCTCGGCTGAGGAAAGAAAAACTTCGTAGGTGAATCTGTAGCCGCATAGGAAGCGCCTTCTTGAGATCACTCTCCACTTTGATCTTTGTTCGTCGTCCAGAAGTTATAAGACACCAGCTGCATACAGTCTCACATGAGCAAGAATTGAGCCTGACTTAGACTGAAAAATTAATCTGAGATGGTGGCACGAGCTCACGCATGACTATTGTTCACTTTTGGATGCTTATCCACGATGCTTGAAGAGTTTCGCGCGTAGTTGTTTTAGATTCAGTTCAAAAACATACCTAGTTGAATGTTTGAAGCAAATATCACTTTCCTCGTAGAATATTCCAAGCCTTGGCGCAAAGGTTTTTGGATGAATTCTGTAATTTCAAAAGTAAGCCACAGGAATGAGTGGCTCGTAATTGCTCGCTTTGCCTCGGTTTTTGATATAGGTTCAGGCACATCCCGCTCAAATGTAAGGTTGAGTGCGACAGTGCGACTGTAGGTCATAATTACTGGAAGGCCCAAAATAAACAAAACGGTGAGTGTTTGAGAGAAGTATTCACTATGTTAAGGAACACGTGCAAGTAGTTTCTACCGAGAGCATAAAATGTCTAACGCATAGGTGCACACTCGCAGCGCGTCTTAGGTTGGAAGGAATGTTGTGGAGATCACTAGGTCTTGTAAAAAACTCAATAATATTATGAATCTGATAATTCCAACAAACACAACTTATAAACTAGTTCTTTCAAAAAAGTCCGATCGATTATTCGCACTACGACTTTCGTTCGTTCTGCGCGCATTCGGTCGCATGCTAAGTTTCGGATACTGATCGAAGTAAATCAATTGTTTCTCTCAGAGGGGTAGCAACTCCGGAACATCCAGAACTCATTAGACTGGACCTGAGCATTTGATTTTCTTAAAGTAGGAGAAGAGGCGCATGATTTTTTTGGTGGCCCGTTAATGAGCTAATCATTATAGATGGCCGTAACCCAAAGAAGAAGACACCGAGGTACTGGTCTGGGGCCTTGCCGAACACATAAGTCTGGACGAGGGGGAGATCAATTGGAGGCAGTGGGTTCGCTCATTACGTCTAATAAAGTGCATTAAGGGCTTCATGAAAGAGGGCTTTGGGCCGCAATATCGAGACATTTAAGAAGGGCTTAAAAAATCTTCTATTCGAGAGCGCAGATATTATTAGAGATTGAGGCGGTTGTCTTGAGAAATAACCTCTCAAAACGAGCGGTAAGATATCTTATAAATACCAACTGCGTTGGATATACTTCTTGGAACTTGCCTCGAGCGATAGAAAACGGCAATTGAAACTGAGGATTCAAAGGAGAAAAGACTTCTGAACGAAGATGCCTTGTTTATCGAGGAAGAAGGGTGAGATGCGTGTCCGGCTAATTAAAGCGTTAGAAAAAATCTGAGCGATCCAGGGGTAGAGCAGCTATATTTGCTTTTTGTTTTTAGCCTATCGCCCTCGGGGTTCGCAACAGATTGCGAGAGATTGTTTTCATCTGGACTGCGTGCATCTGATGTGATAAGACTGCTTTATCGCAATAATGGGGTCCAGCAACTAAAACCCATGGACTTATCGATTGTGATCGTTGAAACATGGAGTGAAGGCGGTAGGCCTGTAACAAGAGTGAAAAACAAGAGAAGACAAAAAAATAGTTTCGGGGTCCTTTAGCGTGGGAAGATCCCAAATGATGATAAATGGAGGTTATCATGTCATTGTTTGTATATTAGGGTTGGTTGGATTGTCAATGCAATGCTCACTAATCTGTCTTCAAACGATGGATCACGGTGACATTAAATAAGATGATTTTTACTAGATGTTATCTGAGAATTTTTAATACCAATAAGAAAGGGGTGGGTTTTATGTGAAAGGGGAAGGTCATCAGTATAAAGAGTAAAGTAAAGTATGACAGAGAAGGACTGTTCAATGACGGCAGACTAAGATTTTTGACATA
>JAHQIW010007125.1:0-93557 GCA_019055375.1 Parelaphostrongylus tenuis | reverse complement strand
GACTGACTGACTGAGAAGAAGGTTTGCAGTGCTTTATTCGAACAGAACTATATCGGTATTGCTTTATTCTGACACTCTTCCCGATTAAGAAAATTCCTTTGATTCACAGAATTTCTGTAAAGTCCACATCCTATTCGGTCATTACAAAAATGATAAAAATCGTCAAAGGTGCCTATTTTGACACCCGTTCAGCCATTCGCCTCTAAAATTTTCATATGCCGCACTTTTGTCACCACATGATTATCTCGAATGTATAATTAGGCTGGCTTTCGTCTGACTCAGTGCTGAAACCAGTCGGAATGTCAAATTTTGTTCGTACTTAAGCTATACTATTTACGATTTTGGTATATGATAAGTTCTGAACCAGTTGAATTCTAGTAGATTGATATTCTAAAACTCTTATCATAGATTTTCTTTGAGGATTTGTGTGACTTCATTGGGTTTCGTCAAATGCTGGTATTTGTCTCAACATATATTTGGGATGTAAGCACCACAATCTAAGATTCAGGAAAACCTTCAAGGGATACGGTATGTGCGGTGGGCTCAAAAGGTGACCACTTTTCCCAGAAGCTCGTTGAGGCACTGAGAGCGAGTGCGCTTCGGAAAAGATGGAAGCCCTGCTTTGCATTAGGTTTAATGTTCTGTCCGTGTAACAGAATTCTTGTAAGTTTCATAGCTTACCTGCGAATGTAAATCAATTTAGGCAGTAAGTAAGGTCAACAATCTTAATATATCTGTAAAGCCAATTTTAGTAACGGAAGTATTGCAGCCACAAAAGGGAACTATATTGCATAACTGCCCTACTTGTCCTTCAAATCACTCGGAACAGCTGAAAATCTCATGAGCTACAAGGGGTTTTCGCTTCGTTTCACTGAACTGGTCGCTAACAACATCTTTATTCACAACTTGCTTGTTATTTGGTTCTCGATAGCTTGTGTACAGTAAGATAGTTTGATGGTGACTGTAAGGACAAAATGCGAAGTGACTGAAGCAGCACAGAAATGTTCAATATCACGCCACCCAACACATTTTCTCATCAGTGAGTAGTAAGATAAACTTTCCTCACTGGAAATTTGAGGTATGATGTAGGCAGTAAGATATCTAGGCTAGTTGTTAGAGAATAAATATTCTATGCGATATTTTGTAAAGATTTTTTTGAGCTTTCTCAGTAAAGCAGGAAAGATTTCTTCTTAGTAACTGTCTTTATTTTGTTTCTCACATCGTACTTCAACAGCTGTTCCAGCATTTGACAGTTATTCCATTACTAATAAGTTTCGGAATAACAACAGTGATCTTTGGTACACCTTAGCTGGGTGTGTTGTCAGTAGATTATGTAAATATTCAATGATCTAAGCAACTTTGCGTTCAGCAAATTTAGAAATTCACGATAAATTTGGCTGTTTCTTTTGTGATATCATTAGCATGAAGAATTTCTGACTCTCTCACTTCTTTAAAAAGGAAATAATTCTCTCCCCTAACGACTCCCTCTATTTGTTACATGGTATACGTAAGGTTCAGGAACACCAGCAAGACCGTATTGTTGTTCAAAAAGGGAGACCTTCACGACATAGGCAATTATCGCCCAATCTGCTTGCTGTCCGTTGTCTATAAACTCTTTACTCGAGTCATCCTAAACAGGATTGACAGAACACTGGACGAAGGACAGCCATGCGAACAAGCAGGGTTCCGAAAAGGATTTAGTACCATGGACCACATCCACACGATTACAAGACTCATCGAAGATTCACGAGAGTACAAACAACCACTCTGTTTCACTTTCATCGACCTGAAGAAAGCCTTTGATTCAGTGGAAACAGAAGCGGTCATAGAGGCTCTGGATAACCAGGGCGTCCCTACTCGATACATAATGATCCTTCGTGAGCTTATAAAGATTTCACGACCAGAATATCTCCATTCTACAACAATATCACCATTGACGTAAGAAGAGGGGTTCGACAAGGCGATACAATTTCGCCAAAACTATTCACTGCCACCCTACAAAACGTCATGCGAACATTAGAATGGGACGAAATGGGAGTGAAAATTGACGGTCGACAATTAAACCATCTTCGCTTTGCTGACGATATCGTTCTCATAACACCAAACATCAGCTAAGCGGAACGAATGTTGACCGATTTCGATAACGCCTGTGGAAAGATTGGTCCTTCAACTGAATCTAACGAAAACAATGTTCATGAGGAACGGATGGGTTTCTAATGCCCCATTCACGCTCAACGGAACGACAATCTCCGAATGCTCCAGTTACATCTATCTAGGTCGTGAAATCAACATGATGAACGACCTAGCCCCAGAGTTGAGCAGGAGGAAACGAGCGGCTTGGGGAACGTTTAAGAGCATCGAAGATGTAGTGAAGAGGACAAAGAAAATCCGACTCCGTGCCCACCTTTTCGACTCGACAATTATCCCTGCCCTAACGTATGCAGCAGAAACCTGGTCGCTACGTAAGCAGGATGAAAGATCACTTGCCGTTATCGAACGCGCAGTCGAAAGGTCGATGCTAGGAGTATCTCGTATTTCGCAAATGAGAGAAAGGATCCGAAGTTCCGACCTACGTCAACGATCGAAAATCAGAGACGCCGTTCTACACGCCAGGATATCGAAAATAAGGTGGGCCGGACACGTGATGCGCTTCAACGACAACCGATGGACGAGAGCCGTTACCGACTGGATTCCTCGGGACGTCAAGCGCTCTAAAGGAAGACCACTGACCCGTTGGTCCGATTTCTTCACGAAAGCGATAGAAGAAAGATATGATGCTCAGCGAATCCCTAGAGCAAGGAGGACCCACTGGGCTACTCTTGCACGCGATAGGGAAAAATGGAAGAGTTGCTGGTACCCGCTCGAGTCACTCGACGATCAACGGGACGACAGGTGATACAGGTGATACGCAAGGTTCAGGCAACAATGGTAAAACTGTCCGAGTATCTGCTTATCTCTGAAACAGATCTAGCAGCGGAAAGAGACAATTGTTCTCTTCTAGAAGACAGCGTTTAAAAACAGTTTATGAAGGAAGTTTTTTCACAAGCATTCTATATAGGTTTCATATATACCAAAAAGAAACGAATTATTTTTATTTATCGAGGGCGATTCTACGTAGAATGAAAACTATACGATTTTCTAGGTGAAAACAAAGCTGAGCCAATAAAAGATCGAAATCATTTAATACATCATATCAGCTGCTATGATAATTGAAGCAAAGTCCTCGTTTCTATCACAGAGTTCGTCAAGTGTTTTCATTAGATCGCAAATCGTCAACAGGTGCACACTCTCACCACGACTTCCGACGGTGTATGCAAGACGTGGAGAGAACACGCCACTGAAATACGGATATTTAGAACTAATCTTCCTGCTAAAGGGCGCGTTTGGCTCAGTGATTAGAGGTTTTCTGCGAGACAGGTGTTTGAGAATTGGATCCATCGCCCCGATCTTACCAAGCCTTCGATCCATCTGGAGTCGGCGAATTGGTGATAAACCTGTCTGAGAGGATAGCAGCACCAAATTGATGCATCGTTGTGCCAGAGCGAGTTATTGTAAAGACCAGACATGGATTTGAGTTTATCAACATGCTAGATGGAGTCCAATGCGTGGCGTATATTTTAAGTATTAATCTACGTCAGAGCTTTGTCCTTTTTCCTTCTTACTCTTACTTCCACTTAATAGTTCTCTGACTCCATAGGAATTCATTTATTTGACCGCTTGTTGCGGTGGCATGATCTTTTAAAATACCCAGTAATATGGAGTGTTGTGCAAAAACATTTGCGTCAGCCGGGATTCGAACCCAGATCTCACTCTTTCCGGTAGCGAGCGTCGGTGGTATAAAGGTTAGCATACGCTCCCGGAAAGAGTGAGATCTGAGTTCATATCCAGTTGACGCAAGTGTTTTTGCACAGCACCCCACATTATTGGATATATTACTAGTTTTCTGATTGCTGTATTTTCTACTATCCCTTATTCAGAGCTCAAATGAAACACCTTTGCACAGAACTGAATTCAACATTAGCGTTGGATAGTCTTCCTCACCCGATCTGAATATATCAAACTTTACATATAGTCGACTGCCATCGATAATAAATACTGGTGTGTTAGGAGGATATTACAGATAAAGCTACTTTCTGATAAGAGGACAAATGAAAAACCGATCTCATTCACTGCAGGAGATTTTTTCACAAGAGTGTTAATAACCATCCGAATGCCGAGACTCAAAGCTTTAGCCCCACGTCGTCTGTCTTTCAAAATACCCCTTTATAACGCTGTAATACTCAAAGTAAAATCATGTTACATGAAACTACGTGTTTTTTTCTCATCATCTCGCTTATTACTTCGCTGGACAAAACTCTTTCCCTTAGAGTGCTAGTACTCAAACTATAGCACAAGCTTCAAAGAACTCAAAATTATGTTTACTTTCCGAAAAGCTTTTTGATCTTTTGACCACCTCTGGTTTTTTAACTTGTGCTTCAAACCTCGTCGGACGGAGCTCTTTCTTCAGACTATTAGTTATCATCTGATAGCGTAATGTTTTCCTATTCTAGCGATGGCTTATTTTCTCGAAATACGGATCAGCAGGAAAGATAAGATCGAGTTTTACACTTTTGGTAACGTTGTTTACAGGCTATTTAACAAAGAAAGGGCGGGGGTAGAGGTGTAAAGGGGCGGAGCGAGGCGAGACGGTCCATATTTTGTTATTCAATTGGGAATTTTCCTATGATTCGAAAGAAACTGCATATAAGACAATTTACAAAGATACTACAAAAATTTCCCTATATATTGATATGCTTTCGACTTCCAGCGATTCATATTCGTGATGAAAATGGAGGCGGAGGGTAAACATAATCTTTGATATTAGTGCTAATATAAAGGGGTGTTTCGAAAAACGGGCGACGTGGGGCTGTAGCCTCATGTCTCAGCTTTCGAATGGCTACTAACACTCCCATGAAAAAGTCCTTAGCCAACAATCTTTCATGTGATTGAGCAGTGTTGAATGAGAATACTTAGTCCGATTGATGATCTATTGGATTCAACTCTCATCATCGGTAGCGCAGTGAATGTCACAAGAGAAGCCAGCAGAAATTTATATAACGGCCTCGTGCAAGCTCAGTGAAAGGTAAGATGAAAGCTTTCCGTGTTGATCAATCCTCGAAGAACTATTCCTGCATTTGACTTCATCAAGCGCCGCTAGAGGACACAGCTATACATTGACTTTCAGTGGCTTACCGATGTATCAAGACAGTGTCACTATCCTCGCAGACAAATATCCTAGCATTTTGAAGGCGCTGGATGTATGAAAGTTTGGTGAGATTTTTTTTTTGCCAAAGCTAAATCGCTGATTTAATTAAATGCAGTCAAAAGCCATATTGAGTATAAAGAAGTGTGATATATTTTCGCGATATGACTTAAATAGTATATCAATTGAATATGGTGACTCTCAATGTAAAAAGCAAGGATCTACATTTCTATGGCCATTGTCTGCACACACTGTTCATATTACTTGATGGACTTGTACGTTTTCAAAGTTCTCTTTCTACTCCTCCTTTGACCAACTACTGAAATCTTCAGCCGTTTTCATTTTATTTGACTAACCGATGAACGCCGTCGGTTACAATCCGGAAGTGCTCGATTACCTCTTCAATAGTCGTATTGCATGGAAATTCATCTTTGATCTTCAACTGAGCTCTGAAAATCACTTTCTCTTTGAACAGTTGTAGAATCCTCTATCTCATAATTCGCTGATGAAATTGAGGACATACTTCCCATTCATATTTTGATGAAGAAGCAGAAAAGAGACTTCTACCATGTAGGGACAGTCCACATCAAAGTGAGAGCTTCGCGTCATCCATGAGGTATGCTGAGGAAGAACATCTATGGATTAAACTTTCCACAAGTAGTACATAAAATTAACACTGAAATAAGTCATAATAGAAGAAGGAAGCCGCCAAACCCTTTTTCAAAACGGCGGATTACGGTATCTTAAGATCTCCTAATTTTAGCCATCTTATAGGGCTGTCACTTGCAGAGGTACTTTATTGCATCTCCGTTCTCTCATAGAGATTCAAATAAGGATTCTGACTGATTTGAATGTTTGTGTTAGCGCACGTTTGCCATCATCAAATGCCATAGTACGGATAAAATAGTGGGGACATTTTTTTGAATCTTTCTATTGCACAGGTCCTTTGCTCAGCCCTGGGAACTTTAGATCGTGGCCGCGAACACAAGCTCAAAAACAAGTAGATCGCCATTTCCAAGTGACAATGCAACCGTATCATTCGATCTGTAAGGCATGACATACACTTCCCTCTTATAGCCACGGCATAAGCAATGCCAAGCATAAAGAATCCCTGATTATAAAATTTATACAGCCAATCCCTTCAGAGGCGAACCCTCCTTAAACAGAGAAGTTGTCAACGAACGTTTTACGCGTGGTGATAAGTGGTAGAATCACCGAACAGGCAGTGTTGTACACTCGATTGCTCTTGGCTGTTATCGTCAAATATGTTTCCAATTAAGGACTTCAGCAGAGTCTCATGGCAATATCACCTTGGAAATATCGTTCCTTTAAATCCATATCACACCGTCCGTAAACCTTATAGAAAAAATGTTTGATAAAGTGATAGTATTTTGCCAAAGTTCTCCAAGGAGTAGTAGTGGATAGAGAAATCTCCTCGATTGAGGAAAAATGGCATACACTTCAATGAAAATTTCTGGCAGTCCTTCGTTTCATAGACTCATCATAAACTCCTTAAAAAGTACTACTGAGGCGGAGTCGTTGCTTAAACACTCAACGAGTCGGAGAAAAATATTGAACCGCGAAAATAGGAAGAAAAGCCATTTTATAAAGAAGCCATTGCGTAGAGGTAGCCAATTTAGAACAATGTTTCCTTAACTACAGAGAGCACATTCGTATTCATAGAGTGCCCTGATTATGGATATCGGTTTGAAGGACGACTTGCAAAGAAGAAGAAGAACAAGATTAGCGCGAGCCGCATTCACGCCTTTTAGTGAAGTCAGCGTTTCAACTGGTAAACCAGAAACAGCATTCATTTTTGAGCTTTGTCCAGCATGGCTGTTAAATTGGATTCTATGCTATGCAATCAAGGAGTGGATTGAAACTTGATGAGTTGTGTAATTGCGCACCACCACGGGACGTTTCGGCAATGACTTCTAGAATGAAGTCGGCACATACAGCGTCTAGCTGTGCTATGCAGTTTGGACCACTTAGAGATATCTCGCTTGTAGGCTAGTAGACGGGATAGAAGAATGCATGGAGGGAAAAGGCGGTGGCCGAGTGGTTGGTGATGGTTGGTAGAAAGCAAGAAGCTGATTCGACCCCCAACACTCTCATGAAGTCAACCAACGAATGCCTAACGGTAAGAACCAGCTCGGGCTTTTTCAAGATTACAAAAAGATTTGCCAGCACAACATTATACGTCATTCACGAGGAAGATGAAATTCTGTCAAAGCAACGTGTATAATGTTCGAAGAACTTTGTGGAGGAGTCACTTGAGTAAACGATTGTGTGCTCCCAGCGATGGGATCCACACTATAAAATGCGAAAGCGCGTCGTGTAAAAAGGGAGAAGAAATATTGAATGCGAGAGATGGATGTGTGCCGTTTACGAAATTTAAAGGCTCATCGACAGATGAGAAAAGGAAGTGAGCTGGGTGGATAAGAGTGGGTGCCATGGTCGAAGCAGATCACCACCAAGTCAACTACACCTAAGAAAAAAGGAACTGATAGAAAATACGCAGCGATTTTCAGTATTTTCAAAGGATTGTACTCTGACTACCTAACAAGCAAGAATGTAAAACACATTATACTCAGTTGGTTATGTTGAGAAGACTGTCAGTGGCTATCTAACCTTATATGGACGATGAGCGCCCTTTTGCTTCTGACAACGCGACGTCAAATCGCACTCAGGTGCTTAATGGCGCCGTCGTGTCTCGTGGGAAAGCAGGCAGACAGCCAGACATGCTTGCACAGATTATGGCGGCGTTACGTCTTGAGGGAAAGTAATGACGCGACGCCCCTGTCTGTCAGCGCTGGTTTTCAACCGGGTGAAGTGATTGTTTTTTGTTCTATTCCTCATTACAAGCAATGTTATTTTATATGAATCAGTCCATCCTTCCCTTGTAACTTGCTTTTATAGATAATTAAAGAGAAGAGAACAATACTGTTGAAGTTGAGGTGTGCTAATTTTCGTGAGGGTACTTATCTTTCTGCTTAATCGATTCAAAGGCAAAACTTGCGAGTGGTTACGGTTGATTCAGCAAGTGCTTGAAAATCAACACTTGTTCATTTCAAGAATCATTCGATAGTGGGTCAATAGATGTTTCTTTTCAATAACTGTTACCTTCATATCTGCTGAGGACACTGTAGAAGTTCCCTGTGAAGGTGGCAACGTATAGTGGCTGGATGATTGCGTTTGCGAATAAATAACATCTGAACGATAAACATTCCTCAATCTTAAAGGCTCTATTGAATACATCAAAAGTTTTTTGCATATTTTTCAGCTGTTATTAGAAATAATACGACAAATATAGGAACAAATAATCCATGTATCTCAACTTCAATACAATCAAATATTATTCCCTCTACAACCTAATAAATGTGACTAAAGCAACTAAATAAGCAGCTAGACCAAGTGATACACTCCTGATAACAGATAGTGAACTGATAAGTCTATCAAAAGTACTAACAGAGAGTTCCTTGGAGGTAAACGGTGAGTGAAGGAGGAAAAGCTCAAGTCAACATGAAAGACATATTTCAATTCAAACGCATGTCGAATGCGTGAGATTCCTTGCGATGTAATCACTACGCATATTTTCAAGAACTATAACACAACGGCTATAGCGATCGACTAGGATTCACCCAGCCAATTCTCACCGTAGTCGCTAAAATATATATTCGGAATTTTCTGCCCCGATGTGAATTTTATCACCTTGTCACTAAGATCTTCGCAAAGTGTAGTGAAACGTAACCAACCAACAACATCTTCAAACTGAGCATCGGGGCAAACTTGAATCCGATATTCGTAGAGATACTGACCATCATCTCGCTTGTCACATTTGAGATTCGTACTAACCACTTGCACTGGTCCTAGCATTTTTGTAAGAAACGGAGTGACAAGATGATTGGTACTGAAACAAGTAAAACTTTTGGAGTCATCAGTCATGTTTTGCAAAAAAATTAGCATATCTGAGGTGTGCTTACCAGGTTGTGATTACCATATCGGAATTGTCAACGAAGTTCTATCTTGATTGATGAATTAGATCACCAATACCTCGACCTCACCAGCACACAACTGAACCTACTTCACTTTTCACCAGCTAATAAAAATGATGACAACATGTTTTGCGAAGAAGATAAAGCAAAGCGAAAGATAAAGATAGCAGAACTCTTTGATGGTTGGGTAGTTCATAATTCCATCCCAGCAAGAGAAATCACTTCGTTTCCACTCGCTTATCGTCGGTGGCAGTTCATGCTCACTGTGATGTCGGATCCAATCGGCAAATTCAAAGCCCCAATCTGCGATATAAATCTATGAATCGTTTCTCATTGAAAGAACAGCTGTTTTGGCGTGAACAACACCAAATATATCTTGTAAATTCAAGATACGCAGTTTTCCAGATTCATGACGCGCTGAAGTTCAAAATATATCGCTCATGTGCTCTGTGATTATTGTGTAAATATCTCTGCTGGTTGAAGTTCATTAAGGTGATCCGCAGCTTTACTGAAAGATCAATATCCCAAGAACAACCGCTGCGGAAACTTGACTCAAATCGTCGTGGCTTTGATAAAGGCGATGAAATGTCAGTCACAATGATGATTCACAAAAAATTTGTGTCACCTCATCAGTAAACACAGAACGTTGACCACTAACACAGAGTTTCACAGGAAGACGGTATTTATGTTTTACTTTTGTTTATGTCAGCCAATACCAACTGAACTTTTGTACTTGGCAGTGCGACCGGGAAGCAAATAGTATCGGTCGACAATCGCCCAAGGACGTCCTTTATCCTAAGGAACTTCCGAACGATGCTAGGGCTTATCAACATGGTTAGAGTCCTTTAATCGATAGCCGATCCTGGTACCTACACCATTTGCTTCAAACTCTTGTGATTATAAGTAGAAGGAATTCCCGAAATCTGACCAAGGGTTGGGTCTATAGTCCCATAAGGGTCATAATGTCCCATAATGTCAACATGCAATGCGACACGCTACCTGCAGCACGAAAGAGAACTACTGAGGCGTTGTATGGTGTCTGTCGAAATGATGACTATAATTCACCCTATAGTTGCCTCCAATGCCCAGATCTACGAGGAATTCTACGAGCATAACAACAGTGGCTGGTGGAGTGGAACTAAAGTGTAATGGGCTTTACCATCTTCAAATTCACATGAAGAGCGTGCGATGATTTGATGGGAGCTGCATGACGATTCACCTACAGCAAACTTGATGATTACAGGACACGGCGGATTCGTGTATGATGTATCTACTGAACTCATAGATATAATGAATGGTCAAAGGCGAGCTGCGTTCGAGATGGTACTTTTGGATTTACTGACTGAGTAGCTGATATTGATCATCATCGACGTTTGTCCTTTCTCTTCTTCACGAAAATACTCCTTTTTACTGTGCAGTATAGAAATAATGCGAAGTAAACTCATACTGTAAAAGAGGCGAATATATATTTACAATTTAATGCAGTAATGTATCATCAGTACAACGCTTTCGAATATTATTTTTATTTTGTTACCATTTTTTTTTCAAGGCCTCAGTCTTCGCAAGAAAATCACTGATAGACATCCTCTGTATGATGTTGCTGTTGTAGATTGTGACTTTCAAGATAAGTAGAGGGTGTAGAAAAACAGGAGCATCGGTAGTGCGACAAGCACGGGCCGTGGATAGGGTGGGTGATATGTGGGTACGATTTCCGTCTGAGGTTCAAAATTTGCACATCCCTCGACATTATTGGCTTTCTATCCTACGTATCAAAATATATCCATTTAGGGTCGCTATATTCACGATGACAATTCTTAGATTAGTTGATTACTTACTCGGATATTTGAACGGCCCGTCTTCACTGGTAGTGGGAGGCCCAGTATAGTTTCCCTTTGCTTTCTATCTTGCTCAACAGTCGTGCATTTTAGTGGCGTGCCTCGAGCATGGTGACGTACGCGAGGACCATTTAGTGAATCCAAACTTGTTAGTGGTCAGTGTTAGAATTGTTAGAATGTGTGGAGCAACTGGGAATTATCCACAACGCTTTCTCGCCGATGTCAAAATATTATTGAAACAAATTTTATCAAGATATGAAGCAAAGATAAACATTCTAAAATACGAAACAATTTATAATGTATTGATAAACCCGTAACATATGCCAAGAAGACCTTCAAAAAAAAAATCTGCTATCAAGCAGAACAATGTGGCATAATGTGTTAGCTTATAGTCGATATCATTCAGGATATTCAAATCAATCAATTTCCTATAAACAGATGTTCACAATGAGTCTTACTCCTGGCGGCACAAATTATGATTTACCTAAGAGGATGACCCGTCACAAGATCAATAATTCTCACTTACAGAATTGAATCAACAAAGTACTTTTAATCAGCCAGCTTGTTTTTAACTATTGGCAATCATATCCAGCTTGTTGTCTTCCTTACTGAATGATTTGAAAACTTTACGCTTGAAATATTCAACGGTGAAAGTCTATGATAGAGTATGCGAAAGATGATTGGCAACGAAGTGAAATTAACCTTGTTTTGGACGTAGTTTTTATCTCTAGCGCTTGAAAATTCTGCTGAAGGGAATCATGAGACAAAGAGTTAAAGCTTCACGGAGAATCGGCAGTGGCATCTAAGAAATATCTTCATATTGTTAATATTATAACTGATTGCACATCAACTACGAGATAGGATCGTTCTTCTATACTTTTAGGTAGATTCAGTTGATTTTGGATTGCTCCTATCAATGAGGAAACGATGTCGTAGTCATCGAACTCGGAAGTCTTTTCAGTGTTCTGGATCACTATTCCACAGGTGTGATCCCAGACTTTTTACCACACCGTGATGGTGTTCGAATGTCGAGACGAGAGGTGCTAACTGTCGGCAGTTCGGGAAAGTTTTGAATCTGACTATAACTGGGCGGCGGCGGATAAGGTGGCGGTGCTAGCAAACCCGGAAGTCCCTGAAATGTGAAGCTCTTTGATCGTAAACAAACTTGGAGTAACAAATGAAGCTGATTTCAAGTAATTGAAATCATGAAAACTGATATGAGCACAAAGTAACAAGTAAAAAGCAGTGAACGGAATCACTTACTTGAAAATGTCGTGGGTCTCGCATAGAAAGTGGCGGAGTGGTGTTTATGGAGTACGGTGGCACATACATAGGATACATCGCTGACGTATCCGTTACCATCACTTCGGAGTAATAACCTAAATTATCGACCTTCGAAATTGATATTTTATATGGTTCATTGTGGCTTTGCTATTTTTACACATTTGCAGAGTGGTTTTATCTCAAATTAATGTGCAGTTAGAAAAAACTATTACGATCTCAAGTATATGTGCATAACCGTGCGAAATTAGCATCTTAACGTGATAATTATTTATATATTTCCTTTTTATTCTATTTCATCCGCCTCACAGTGTGATTATTCCT
The DNA here is from genome assembly GCA_019055375.1 of Parelaphostrongylus tenuis. Taxonomy (NCBI): domain Eukaryota; kingdom Metazoa; phylum Nematoda; class Chromadorea; order Rhabditida; family Metastrongylidae; genus Parelaphostrongylus; species Parelaphostrongylus tenuis. Next base: position 80,880 of record JAHQIW010007125.1, on the reverse strand, counting down.
CTGTGCGAACTCCAGTAATTTTAGCAATCCATTCGTTTTCCGTCTTCTTCTTGAATGTCGTAGAATACTGGTTGAGCACCTTTCCTTGCTATCCATAGTATCGTGGCTGTGGCATTCCACAGGGTGTTGGCTGATCACTGCCGAGTGTTGTGAAGGAAGGATCAGTCCCGTGCTGTGCTGCGACGAGCACCACAACCTCTCGACCACCCCTTCATGCGACATTTTAATTGATGAACTAAATTTACATGATCTAGAAATTTGTAGAAATCCATATATTTGATATTCAGAGCTTGAAGCGCAACTAGATGCCATGCAATGCAGGCATGGTTCTAATCCATTTACAGAGAAGTTTGCATAGCGCGTAAACTGATGAGAGAGTTTTATGAGAAAGTCTCTCTCCTTGAATGTGGGCAATAAGCTGCAGTGAAGACCTGCGAACATTCTAACACAGCTGTTCAAGATTACATAAAGAACCATCTCGACAGTATTTGAAGAAATTGATGGAAGGATAAAATTCGAGAACTTTCGCGAATGACAGATGGTAGGTAACAAACTTCAAAGAAAAGTACTGAAAATAGTGCTAAGAACTACACGATATGTAAATGTAGACCATACAGACTAAACTTTTTAAACGTTAAAATTACCGCATAACCACATTAGCTTGGTGTAGAAGAGACTCGAGGTTTTCTGTGTCAATCTTATACTCCAGGATGTTTTCTGATGGTCGTATGATTTTCTTGAATAAACTCTTATGTAGAAAGCCCGAGTTCGGAACGTAAGCTTCTTTCCGCTCTCACAGTGTTCAAAATTAACCTTTATCAGTTTCGGACTTGTCGAGATTTGAGCTACCGAACGACTATCAAAAGCTTAGCAATGGCCATCCACAGATGCCAGCCGAGAAAACAAGGCAAATTGAGTGTGAAACATAATACTATTTTCGCTGCTACAACGCAATAGAAATGGCTTTTAAAAAGCAAATACATTGAATCGCCAAAATTCAAGCTTTTGAATACTTGAAAATGTAAGAAAAGAAACTTATTCAGCGGAAGAAGCCTCCGGAAGATCGTTTTTTATGCATGCCGTCCCCAAAAGCACTACGGTTCGATGTTGAGTGCTAGCAACACTTTATGTACAAAAGCACAAACTTCCCAACGCATTGAATTTTAGTGCCCCATGGTGATTAACCTCATTCGGGTCCAAAGTGACTGACAGCAACCTATGATGAAAACCAGAAAAACTGTTCGCGTCGTGTCAGAAAGACAACTCAACAGAAGACTGACGTTCATATATGTTTTTTCATAATTTCTAGATGACCCATCTTCACATCTACTGCGCGAATCTCACTACTTCGTGTATAGATCGTTACCTTGCACTCATTACCCAAAAAAGATATTCACTTTTACGTGCGACTACATAATCTGTTCCAGGGCTTTCGTCTTCCTTATGGATGTCAAGAGAATCCCGGTCGAGTGTAATCTCCTTCAAGATTTCAGAAATCAGAGCTAAAATGCTCTTAGGCGGATTAGACAAGGTAAGCTGAACTCAGACAAGTCTGGATTTGCTTTCCGGCACTAGAGGGCTAAGAAGTTTAGTGATCTTAGAGCTTTGAATCTGCTATCGAATAGGGAGTGACACACGCGATCTATCCTTTTTGCGAACTTCTGCTAGGTTCGCACATATTCTTCTAAAGTGATAGCTGACGTTTTTCTTCAATTTCGCCTTTCTTAGAGCCTAGACGTACTTTCTTTAGCCATATCTAGTTGCTCAGCCAACATCCTCTGTATCTACTAATCCTAATCCAGAATTTAGTTCAAATTTCTACCTATTGAAGAAAACTTACCAAGGGGCAACTTGTTACACGGTAGGTCATCGGTTTGTTATGACATACCATACCACACGAACGTTACTTTGACTAGAAAACATAAGGTTCCATATCTTTTGTGATAATGAAACACTATTCGCTTCTATTCATCGTTGAAATAGTGATCTACTTGGAATTATTCGGAAATTTCTTGGTATAGTGTGCCAGGGCTTTAGTGAAGGCGAAACTAATGAAACGTCAGCCAACACTTTACTAGAAGATATACCAATTTTGTGTAAGCTACCACAAAAAAATAGTTCGTAATATAGTTTTGATTAATGCCGAGGTGTAGTGATAGTCGCACTTTCAACTCCTTGCTAATAATTATATTGTTAAGGCTATTAATGAAAGCAACAATAATATTGCTAGGGACAATAAACGCAAATGATGCATTCTAACGGCGTACCAAAAATAGTTTGAGAAACTGCTAAAGTGATTTTTTGGGAGGTCAGTTATGAAAAGTACAAAATATATGCATCAACTGGATGCACTGACAACAAATAAAAACATTCAATAATGTTAATCACGTAAGTGGGCTAAACACGATCTCATCTACGTTTGAAAAAATTCTTTCAAGTGAAAAAAGCTGGGAAAGTAAAAAAATATTTTCGGTGATTATTAATTTTATTTTGAGCACATCATACCTGGAGGTGGAGTGATTGGTACCGGAGACTGACCGGCTTGAATTTCGACGGAAACCGTCGAGTGAGATGTCGACGTACGTTGCAAGCGTCGAGCTCGTGTTGTCCAACCACGTCGCACATTTGCTTTACTGTATACAATATAACTATCACTACTACTATTTGGTGCTATTCATGCCTTTTTCTTATTAAACCAAAAACTGGAAGTTGGCTAATACCACTATTACCGAATTATTAGGTTCAAGAAAAAGTTCCATAATACGCGCTGAAAACTCGAAGTTTATACATGAATTCAATTAGAAAGAGTAATAATTATTCTTCAAAAAGAAATTATCGTCCCAGGATAAGATGAAACGCGGATTCGATTCCCGCCTGAGGCCGCGTTTTTGCTCATCACTCAATTCTCTTGTGTATAAAAATCATCATTTTCCACGATCTTCTGCCAACAATTTGTAAACTTCCGGATGTGCTTAAAATCGTCATTCCTCGGGATTCGAAAGAAAAGCTCTTTACTGATCGAATGTCTCGAATCGGCGTCCATGCAGGAATTGTTGCATTGAGCGGAAAAGACCATAATCGCATGGGCAATATCTGGAATGTAGGCTGGATGCGGCAAGACCTCACCTCCTTCAGATTTATCAATCTTTTCCTTATCTTCCTTGCGCTGTGAGGTTTCGCATTGTCTTGCTGAAACAGCGTGCGCTTTTGACGAATCAAAGTCTTGCAGCTTTCCTTCAACGCATCGTAGACTCGGTTGAACTGCTTTCTTATAAAAATATTCCTGAGACATCCTCATAAAGTTAAAATAACCAATGTTGTGTGGAACAAACTTGAAATTCAAATTTTTCGCGGGTGTTAAGGAACTTTTTCCTCAGCCTAGTATTTCATTTTTGTGTGACGCCAACCTTTCACTGGTTAAACAACTCGGATGATCACTTTTCGACATTTCCGGCAATAGATCTCACTAATCTGGCAATATAAGATTAAGTGAACTTGCACTGGATTCCGCATAAATTCTCGATATTTGACTACCTGATTAATGTTTTGCTGGTCGAAATGCTGCCTATTCCATTAAGCTGATTTATACTCAAAAAAATTCATTAAAAAAATACTGTAAAACAGATTCACTACTTCTCGAACATCTTTAAACTTATAAGAGAGAAGCTCCAAAATAACAAGGCAATGAACAAATTAACAGCAAGCGACGCCGTTATTTGAAGTGTATTCTGTAATTATGTACTAGTGAATTGACCTACTTCGCCCTGCTTGGACGCTATAGGGTCCACGATCCAGTCAACTGCCCTTCAAATGCGCCATCCAATTAGCCCCTTTTTCCGGCTCAAAATTTCTCCTTCTCCCTTCTTTCTTTTCTGAGAATTGAATAATGGAACGATTATCTCAAAACCCAGCAAGCTTCACTTTTTTCGGATCCCGTGGAAAAAGACACTGAATTGGGCACAAGTACACATCGCGCTCCAATAAAGCGCTCCCTGTGAACGAGGTGAAATAGGTTAATACAACAAATTTCGAATGAGTTCACATCCGTTAGATTTTAAATAGCTGGTAAAACGCTTCTTTTAATAGGACATCTTGAAATCACTAAAATCCTAAACGTTTTATTTATTATTGAAATCTAACTATTCTAAATTTTGAACTCTTGAATGATAATAAACTGCGGTTATAGGAATTTACTGGAAGGAAATTATAAGATTACCTTGCAACAACGCATGATTTTAGTAGAAGAATTGACAGGAATACAATGGAGAACGCAATAAACGGCACAAAAATGAGTATTGGAGAACCGCCGAAATCAAACATAGGACATGCTGAAACGGTGACGTCATTTGCTTCAATATTGAAAATTACATAAAAATATGAACAACTCTTTCAATCAAAACAACAGCGGATAAGGAAATGCGTGCAAAAACACGAGGAAAGCGGCGACGATCGTGGGAAAATCAGATCATAACGTAAATTAAGATGAAAGACAGGAATAAGGCCACATGCCAGTAGAAATTTCGCATAATTCGGGCAAGTATTACAGAGTAAACATAATGACACATTCGATAGTTGAACGACCTTTACGCTATTCGCCGATGATAGAACCTACAACACTCGGAAACCCGACAAGAGGCGGAGCAAAACCTTTCATTGAGGTGTGATCATTATACTGGCTGTACAATCATGTTTGTCACGGATAATACTGTACCACCTTAACCTCACTAACCATGGTGTATCTCAGAAATGCATTTGTAAAGCTCTTCGTTGGCTCAACTCCAATGCTGTCTAGTGGGTTGCGCTGGCTAAGAAGTTAGAGAAAAAGTCCCACTTTCGTATTGAGCTTTAAGTTTAATGCTTTCGAGAAAAATCAAAAACCAGTAGTTTTACCGGCTGTCACCGACATTTATTCAGTAAGCTGTTGAAAAACAGTTGGACAACCAGAAGCACTATCATTCGTGAATTGCAAGGAGACGCGCTTGACCAGCATACTACGCCTCTTGAAAAGAAGAAGAAAAAATGAATTGCAGGATCCGCAGAGTGAAAAGAAATATTGTTAAGAAGGATCAATGAAGTGTCTAGAAAATAAAGTTCTTCCACTATTTTATTGTTCCTAAATTCCACCTTTCTTAGTTTTTATAGCTACGAATCAAATTCCCCTTATCTCCTACTTCAAAAATAACAAAGCAAGAACGACCGACATTTTCTTTTGATACTGATTAAATTGCGGACAATTAAGTTTTATTATTTGAGAAGGCATACTGGGGTAGAAAATACCGACTCATTCGGTGTTATTGAAGCTATAACGAAGGCAAGCTTAACTTTAATTTTAATTCTTTAATTTCAAAGATGGGCAATTGAAAGTTATGATGACCATTCTATGGGCTATTTAAATAACTAACTCTATTCTCTCATCTCTTCTGATTTCTATAGATGTAATGAAAAATTAAAACTTTAGTTGTATCATCCGCACAGTGAGAAAAATATTGTTCTCATATAACATTATAAACGGCATCAAGTGAAATCTATTTCAGATTGCCTATGATGACGTTGTTGTGTCTCATATTCTTAGCTTACATCTCAATTTCTCAGTAGAAGCCTATGATATTACACCTCTGACGTGCGTACATTATAATTATAAGTCGTTACAATCGTCATAGGATCGGTAGTCCTTGAGATATTTCCAGGACGTCCGTATTTGCCCTCTATCAAAACAACCAAAGCACTTCTCAGCACAGTGCAACATGCACCATCTAAAACAAACTATGTGTTTGGAATTACTCATATATGGTATGAGTACATAAAACAAATAGAACTAGTCATGGGATAGAAAATGATTTCATGTTGTCTGCAACATAATCGTTTGATGACTGCTAAAACTTGCTGAATCAATTTCTCAAAAAAAAAAAACAGTGAGCCATCTTTTTATATCTACACTTTTAACCGTCTAGTTTGAGATCTCGCTTGTAACAATATAATGTGATAGCATATTTCAAGTCTTGCATGAGGTCTATTATGACACTAATGAAGTGCTAAACACGTGTTTTGGCCTCTTAGCCTCGTCATTAGCCTGGTGCCTTTCGGTTCAGCCACTTCGTCATAAGGAGATATGCTCCCCACATATAAATGATTCGACGCCGAATTATTTACACTTTGCCCACGGTGAGAAGATCACTGTAGTGTTCCTTCACAGTGATTGGCTGTCGACTGCCGTTTGCTTAGCTAACACTTATCACGCTATTATAAGCAAACGACATTCGACAATCAATAATTCTGAAAGAACGTCACAGCGATCCTTTCATTGTACACAGAGTGTAAATAATTCGGTGTCAATTCTTTTGTATGCAGGGGTAAAAGAAGATAAAGAATAAAGCTTTCGGTGCTGATCAATCCCTGAGCGATGCGTCACGCAATCGTCTTTGATTTGCAACTTCGTTTAAAGTGATTGAATGCATATGTGGCCTATACAATGACTCGCGATGGCCCCACTATACCGAGTCAGCGCTGCTTCTCCTCTCAGACAAGTCCGAGACCAGTTCGGTACCAATTTACCGACTCCGGAGGGATGAATGGCTCGGTGAACCATGAGTGCGAGATCGAAACATTGACCTCGTGTGCGACGCAGAGCACCTTCAACCACTGCGCTATAAGCGCTGGGTATGAACCCTTATAAGGAACTGACTGAACCAAAATGCACCGTGCTACTGTTGAGACTGAGGCCGGAACACGTAATTAGCACTTTAGACTAGCGATAAAAGACCTCATGTAAGGCTCAAAACATGTTATCAGCCACCTTTTTCTTCAAAACTTCACGGACATCCTAGAAGATCTTCAAACTCGTCAAAATTTTTCAATTTATAGAGGAAGTAAATTTTTGAAAGTTGTTGTTTTCAGAAAATATTTCCAAATCAACCATAGGCAGTAATTTATGAACTCATTTTACCTCATTAACTGGTAAATCAATTCATGAAGCGAAAAATTCCCACAGTGATTAATTCCTTATCAAAGGTATTCATAGACTCTGCTATTGGTGATCGTATTTGAAATTTTGTTGCTTACTTACTTAGTAGAATACTGGGCCGGCCTGTCCCCGCTATTAGTGCCAACTCCAACACAAATTCCATTCGTTTTTTTTCCTTTCTCAATTTTTGTCCATAATGGGGTGTACTGCGAACATGGTGACGTCTGCGAAACACATTCGGCTATTCTGAATTCGCTGTCACCTACACAGGCGTAAGGTAAATGTTGCCAGCGAAAATTCTATCTATCACTTGGGTGACGTAGGTGAGGACGCTTGAACTCTCTTGAGTGCCAATCCACTCTTCTTTTCATACATCTGCCATCTGTTCTTCTCATGACGCTATCAGCAAATCCCTATTTCGTTATCAAGTCAACAAGCGTAAATTAGAGAAGATAGATGCTCACGGCTTTGCATTCCGGCTAGATGTCACTAGGCGTGTTAAATCTTGAAAGAGTTGGTTAAAATGCTTCGCGGGTAGTGTGCAGCTGGGAGGGCTACTGAATCGAGAGTGAGTGAAGTTGTGGGTTCGTTAGTTGGTTAGCGGGTTCTTTGAGAGGCCCGAGCGGCTCATTTGCTCTTCTTCTTCTGTTGAATTCCCAATTTGAGCTGCTCTTTCCGGTAACTGACATCTCTGTAATCAAAGAACCGCCTACTTCGATTTGCTCATGAATCCTTAATGAACTAGGTCTTCATCCAGGTTTTCGTCTCATTCATGCGTAGTCCAATATTTTTTCCCTCTTCGTTAAGTTCATTGACATCGTCTCTTCTTCCCTTGTACACTTCGAGAGAAGGACGAAATCATCCTTGAAACAATGGTTTGATGGAAATTTTCAGGAGTGCTCATGCCCTTATCCCAATTGAATGACTCAATTATCCATTGCAAATTCGCAGTAAAGAGCTTGGGCGATTTTCTAACGCCTTATCCAGCACCTTTTCCTATGGATATGGTAAGAGGACGATGGAAAAGCTGTATTTTGTTAACAATCAGCTAGTGTCCGTGTGTACGATGGCTCCACATTTTGATTGACGAATGTTGAAAGGATTGCATTCGTTTCGACGCTGTTAACGTTTTCCATTAATCGATCATCTTTATTAGTGCATTAAATACATGTATTAATCTCTTTTTCTTTTTAATGAGTTCAATAAATAAAGAAAAAATATTCATTACTAAACTGGATTCGTGGCAATGACGAGGCTTCCGTAGAATGATGTAAAGTGAACAAGTAGATAGAAATATTTTTTTTTTGAAAAACCCCAGAAATAACTGAATATAGAGTGATATGCAAAACTGTTGCCTCAGCAGGGAAATGAATCCATATCACCCTATCCGGGGCGCGTGCCCGAAACGTTGCACTACCGATGACTGTTTTGACGCCACTGTCTTTACGCTACGACGCATCTATCTGTTAGCATCCAACCGTCAACGGTCTGGCGTGAGTAACCGGTAAAGACATTTGACCCAGTCAAGCTGACAGATATTGAGTATTACATGATCAAACGACATTCTTTTTATTTAACCGCTTTCAGCGGTGGTGTGATGTTATAATATACTCAGTGATGCAGACTGATGTGCGAAACTTTTGCATCAGCTGGGACTCGAACCCACACTTCAAAAAGGCGTCGGTAGTGCAACGGTTCGAGCACGCGCCTCCGGATAGGGTGAAATGTGGGTTCGAGTCCCAACTGACGCAAAAGGTTTCCACATCACCCTACATCACTGGGTATATTACAACATCATACCACCGCTAAAGCGGTTAAATAAAAAGTGTTCTGTTTGATCATCTGATAATCAAACCAACATTCAATTAACTGACTTTTTGTTGCAAAAAAAAGATCAATTTCGTCACCATCACTGGCATTATATTAAATCACAGCACATTAAAGAACAATCGAATTTTATGAAGGAAACGAAGAAAACTGTACATGCGAAATTTCAAACGAAAAAGAATAATGATCGGTTCGCTACCGTACATCCGTTAAAAGAGCACTCAGTTAGAAGAGTTCAACTAAAGCGATTTTCCACTGGACACGCATGAGGTACAGAAATACATTGGAAAAGTTTCAATGTAAAAGTCACTATCCTCGCACAGAAACCTGAAACAGCTCGTGAAAAAGTCCTGAGACTCTAAATATACGCCTAAAATCTAAAAGTAAACCAGAAGAAGGAGTGTCTTCTGACCACGTGTGACCTCGCACCATATCTCAGGTTACAGGCTAAGGCAGGCACATTCTGACCCTATGCAAGATTATGTGCGACTTATCTGCTCTGACTAATTGGAAGGTAAATATAACGACGAGCATTAAGAAAGAAGCTGTTTATACCGTGAAATAAAAGTTTCTATGTTTTTTCTGTTGAGGTTATAAAAGTGTTTGACTAAGTACATTGCGAGTCACTCAATCTTTCCAATCTCTGAAAAAGGCGAAACTTGAGTCGAGTCTGCTCATCAAGGAAACACGAAATTATATGATCAATAGCGAGGTTATTAGATAGTCAGTCGTGGGAATTAGGGCAGAAATTCGCCGACTTCGAAGGTTTATAAGCTGGTTTGCTCGACTGAACAAGCAAAGGCGTGTTCATTGACGAGCACTTTTGGCCACTGAGCTGTTGATTTCACGTCACTACAACGAAAAAAAATTCGCGTGCTTTACTTTTATAATCGTGATGCCGAATTCTGGAATAGTTTGGATCCTTGTTCGTGTTGCATCTCATGAGATCGACACTTTCAAACGCTTTATATTTTTAAGAGTATTCAGCGCAGTGTAAGACATTTGACATCAGGCAGCAGTTGAATCCGCGTTTTACTCATGCAAGTGGCGTGTGTTACCGTTACACCACCGATGTCACCTCTTTGTTATCACTTTTCCTTCGATATATACTATCGCAGCTATCAGCAACCAACCTCCAACGAATTCAGCCGCGTAAGCACATATCGGCATTAAGATCAATTATGCTGACAGCTACTAAAATGTATAATTCAAATAAATAATGATGCATTGCTAAAAAGTAGTCAAAATAAAGAAGTCATCTAGATCATAAATTCTAAATAGCTGTCAACATAACTATGTTAAGTGTCGATACGTGCTCCCAACCAAACGCGTAGAAATTTGTTTGCTGACAGCCACGATCGGAAATATCGAAGAAAGAGTGATAGGAAAGCAGGCATCTGTGACGTAGTGGTAGCATGCGCATATGGCATAAGTAAAACGCTGGTTCAACTCCCTCCTGAAATCGAGTGTTTTGCATTCCAATGTATCCTTACATGCATATATTTAACATCATATCACTTTCAAGAAGCAGAAAATAAAGAAGTTTGATCTAGATTTTACACTACAGATTCTATAACTCCTATATGATCAAAAAGCCACAGTTGTAACGTTTTGAAAGTTAGTGAATATCTCGGGCCTAGTAGTTGACGATACCAGTACTAAACTAAGCGAATAAGTAAATAAATATTATGAAGTACTATTACAAAGTGCGGAAGATGCACTAGCTGGTACCACGCAGTAATACACCCATGTCGTAGGCGCGCCTCTCCGCAGTTATACGAAGCTTCCATCTTGCTGAGGTAAGAAAATTAATGGTAGTCTTACCCTTGGTAGGCTACCTTAAATATTTCGGTTTCGGAGTAACTGAAGCTTTGATAGAGCTATGTCACAATTACGGAGATGGTCAATGTGACCGTTATCCAACGACACTTATGGAGAAGACAGAACGCCCAATTGGCCGTTGAAACGACGCAACCATTGAAGATCATATATATGAAACACCGAGTTAATTTCATAAAGTATTTGGGTCTGAAAAGTATGTGAAGTTGATTCACACAAGTAAATAAGTTTAAAAAGTCGATTATGCAGGTGAATAGAAGAAAGTACATAAGAAAAAACATTGCATAACAAAATATGCATTGGACATGAATTCAGCAATCAACGCGTGTGGGTCGACTATGGAAGCCTTTGACTGATTCAGCCATATACCTTTGCGACCGTTGCTATGCATTTATATTGGCGTGAATGTCGAGAATTTAACGAACTCGTAGTTAATTAGTTAGTAGGTCTTCAACTGAACACTAGACGACCCGTGTTCAATTAAACGAAAGGCTCATTTCCCACGAAATATGTATTAGCAATATTACACAAGAGACTAATAAGTAAGTGTTTTAGAATAATTGCACGCCCAGTCAATAGGAGTCTTTTGGAGAAACATACCTTTTTGAGCGTCAGAAAAGGACGCATACTTGGGAATGATAGAAACTGGACAGAATCACATAATTCATGTCAGGCAGATTTATGCACCAATGTCGAAATTGGGTTTGGTCGTTTTTCACGCAAACATTGGTCATTAAGGATGACTGTAGCAGAATGGTTAGATGCTGTTATGGTCTGCGATGCACATAATCATTGGTCCGGCCTTCTGCTCCCAGCAAATCAATCCTCTCAGCCTTCGTGGCTGGTAAATTAGAAGGATACATATATGGAAGGATTAAAATAGTTGTCAGGCACATTAGATCGGCAATATGCACCCACTCACTTTTGAGATTTTACGAATGAAGTTGAATGGATTGAATTGAACGCATTCAGACAATAATCAGCACCAAAAGCTTCATCTCTTCTCTTTGAATGTTGCCGTTCCTGTAGACTATATGAGCTCCGTACCATCTTTCTAGTGGCCCATGCTGCTCCAGATCCAAACTGTTACTAAGAGCGGAGTGGCGGAGTGGTTAGTGATGTAATGTATAGGGAAGCAAGGTGACAAGCAAGGCTTCGGAGCAATTCGTTAATTGTTTGATGACTTTTGTGGTGGATGAATGCGAGCAAACGAATCGAATGCAAGTTTTTCGATCTATGTAGTAAACCGTAATGACAAGTGAGAAAATGGATTAAAATAGATGTAGTGGTAATAATAACAATTCAGTAGATGTTCCAGCAGTACTTTGCACACAATTCGTAATTATTGTCGTGCTTCCTATACATCCTTACAGTCAGAAAACCGCCCTACGTTATTTACTAAAATATCGGATGCTGTGATCTTCATCTAAAAAACTTAGGAGAAAGATGTGATGTGCAACGAATCCTTACAGCGAAGAAAACCCCTGAGGCTGTCTTTCACGCGACAGGGAAGATTGGAAGCTTTTCGGCGCCAGCTTAAGTCTCTTGAAGATCAAGGTGAAGAAAAGTGATACGGGTAAACATAATTTGATGTAGCTGACTGACAATCTCTTTTGACTCAGTAGTTTCTCTAGAAAAGTGTTCTCATTTATGTGGAATCAATAACCCATCTGATAAATATAAGTATTCCAACATAAAAGCGATAATCGCTCCGTCACTACTCGAAGTTGCTATTTCAACTTACTCGAACATCAATTTAACTTGTTCTATAGATTTCTAAGGCTAATTGGATTTTCATTAAAGTAGTAAACTCGATAACTATGGATAAGATTGAATGTGCTGAAACACCGCTTCTACTGTTGGTCTAGCCGAAATAGCTCGGCTAAATTTTTTGGTTTCCGTAGAAGAATGGTTATTGAATAAAATTGTTTCATACGGCAGGGCTCAAATACGGTGTGCAGAACACCAGCGCTTATTGAAGAAAACGAGTATTTGAAAATGATTGTCCTTCGCATTGCTGGACTACTTCTAAAACTTTGATCGAAGGTAATGGGCGGGAATATAAATCTGAGACACTCTTACATCATAACATTTACGTCCATTTCCATAGATACCTTTTTATTAAATTATTTTGATCACCCAACTAATCGAATTAGCAAATCTCAACACTTTTTCATTCGACTCATGCCTTGAATACGTCATTCACAAAGGTCTTCGGATTAACACGGAAGTTCGACCGCTAATTAGAGCTTTATTTTCACACTTTTTTTTTGATGCCGGGTCGAGTTATTTCGCTTTAAAATCCTACGATAGCTTTGCTAAAGGGTTTCCATTTTTTCAATTAGGGATATTCGCTACGAATTTCTTAGAACTCAATCCAATTTGCATTCGTATAAGTAAATGCCCTAACAACTACATTTACATTTTGGCGACTACAATTCCTATTCTGTTACTACATTTTGAAAGTTTCATTCACTATTCTCATTTTTATGGAAAGCTGAATGACCAGATGATGAACAGATTTACTGAAAACGTTGTTAGCCTTTCATGAACATTACTTGAAAAATATTACAAGTGATGATTCATTTTTATTGAAGAGCGCATAAAGATTTATTTTTTTGATAGAATCCACGCCAAAATGCACGATACGGACATTTATATAATGTAATTTGAACAGTGATTTGTGGATGCGAATGATCAAATATGTTGCTGTAGTCAGCACAATTTGGTTGTATGAATGTGAGGGCCTAAGAGGTGGAGTGGAAGGAAGGATCGCTAAATTTTCACAAGCGTATTGAAAACAGTGGATTACTGCAAATTGAAAAATTATGAAGTTATACGGAATTTTCGAAACATTACAAAGCAAAGAGTGGAGGAAAATTATAAAATAGACATATTGAGTTGAGAATCTATGAATTCACTTCTGGAACGGATTTACTTACTAAAACGGCACAAGAGCAAATTCTGATATTTTGATAAAATTGCTTTCTTTTACGAAATTCTGAGTTACGCTTGGTAAATATTCCCACGAAAATCTTCGCAGCAAACAATGGAAGGTCCCATGTGGTTCAAAGAGAGCAGTGATTAGAGACGCCATGTAATACACATTACATGATCGTTGGTTCGACCCACATTCTCTACTTCCTCATCCTGGCTCGACCAGGCACAGCCCATCCATCCGCACAGGGTAAATTAGTATTACCTCTTTGGGAAAGGCTAACAAACTTCCTCCGATTTACGGAGACCAACGACTTATGTTTATGGTCAAAATATGGAAAGCGTCTATTGAAAATATATCACGAATTCAGGTGGAATCAATTCAGTCAGCATTCAACGACGTCTGAAAAGGCAAAGTTATAGCGAGAGGAGATCATCTAGACAGATGCATAAAATGTTACCGAATGAAAAAAAAAAATGCTGAAATCAGCACTTGTGAGGCAAGTCGTTGGAAATTTCAAACACTGTTTCGAGGCTAAAAAAAGTGGAACTAAAGCGAAGCAAGAGGTAATGTAGCAAAAGTTATACGTGTAAGTGGAGCAAAGCCTCAAGAGATGTGGGAAAGTCAGTTAGTTAGTAATGGAGTTTAATTGAATGCGCATGAACTCAGTGCTATGGAAAATATAATTATCGTTTGTATTCATTTCGTCCAAAAACAAGCTGCTCTAATTTTGAAATTTCATGAAAGAAGCGAATTCAAGGAATTCAGAAAGTCAATGAAGAAAAGGTAGGATGGAAAACTCGATTAGATACTAAAATCAAGCAGCGAGAAAAACAACTACACTACTAAAACTTTTTTTTGAAAGACGATATATTTTTATAAATCTTTAGAGCATTTTCAAGCATTAAGCATCGCTTTGGAAGGTTGGTAATTGTAATTTTCCTGAAGAGGTTAAAAGAAGCAGGCATTGTTTTGTGAAACAATAAAAGGGAAGACAATGAGCTGTGATTTATTCAAACCGAAAAAAATTGCTGTGGCGTGTGAGTCAAATCAATGAAACTTTAAGGAACATATTTTCTTATGGGATAAAATTCATAAACGGTCCAAAATTCAGAGCATTCTTTGAATGCACGCCAAACATATCCGTAGCTTTAGTGCTTGCTGTGCATTTTTCCTATAGTTTATTACAGGGTTAATCTCCAGCAGGTGACCTGAAATTGAAAAAGACTTTAGTTCCTCTTCAGGAGTTACGCGTAAACAGATGCCAAGATCACCGTCATTCTCGTAGCAATTAGGCTCACCGTGTAAAATCTTTCTTCATATTAACAAAATCCAAATCAAGTTATCTTTATCTTTGACAGTTTGACAGTTTGACAGTTCCAATATTCGATGAGAAACAGAAATCTTGTGAAACTTCGTAAAAGATCATCATAGCAAAAAAAAAAACGCAATTCTGTCGAATATAACATTCAGTGGAACACAATAATAATGACGCATTTGAACTGTGGTTGGGGGCTTGCTCGCGTCCGGCAGGTATCACCCATGACAACCTCATACTGAGAAATGCAACGAACCACCTGTGCTGAAGTCATTCGTCACAATACTAGTATGATGTCAATATCATATTGATACATATGAGTATGGTAGAGGACAGCGCTGAAATATGGTGATGGCGTTCGACTCAAACGTGATTGGGTCGAAATTGCCTATGAAGATATACTGCTGAACACTCCTCAAGCGAAACCACATTCTTCACAGTGCTTCATGTCTGATTCTGCATTAAGACATTGACATAATAAACAAAAGAAGCTGGTTTCCTTAAGTCTATAATACCTCACTCCTATGAAGAGCGCTATTGGACTACTGAAGAGGAGATAACAGATCAAAGGTGATGAATGTAGAGCTGAATAATTAATTACAACTTAAAAATGTTGCTTGGAAATTTTTCACACATCAGTTAAATTTTCGGTATAAGAAAAGACGATATTTCCAGACAAACAAACGATACGGAAGCAAGGTAGTTCACTATCCGAGTTGCTTTACTTTATCGTTCTATTTAATCCCTATCCCCATTCTTTAGTGTGCGCATACCAGTTCTTTCGCCATAGAATTCTTCTCCAGAATTTACTTTAATAAATTGGGTAATTGACGAAATGGTGGAATATAAAGAATTTCAGGTGACAATGTGTCAGGAGTGATGCCGATGAAAAAATTGCCACCACGTAAACATTCTTGAGAAGATATTAACTGGTTAACTTACAAAAAAAATACAAATTTTTGTTTTGGCTATCTTTCGGCGTCATCGCTTTCTTATGAGCAACAGTAAATCAATTGAAGCGTCAACAGCACCTGATTACTGTGATATAGGTCTTCGTAGTCGCATTCGTGAAATATAACACCACAGATTAACATCTTATATTATTCGTATCACGTATCGTCACTTCAGACGCCTAGTGACCCGACTGAGAACCAGTAAACCTTCCGTTTATTCCTGTCGCACACAAGGATATCTTAATGTGTTTTTCTCGCTTTGAAATCTTGATGAGCGGCATATCCTTTCTCTAAGGATTTTGTGGAAAATCTGACTATCGGGTAGGTGGCCTTCCTGATATGCTTTTGACATCCCGACGATTTAGTTGGCCGCGAATCGCCTTCATAGGCGAGCGTTAGATTGGATTGGTTCTCTAGCTCACCTGATCCTAGATATTTTAGCGCATAAACAAGACGCTCCCGATTTGAATTGTCGGCGTGGGGAGCGATCTTTTTCTCAATACTTCTCTCAATCACGAGATACAAAATACTCCTGATGTTGACCTTTCGTCTGGACGTTCTATACCGATGAGTGCACTTTCATCCTGCCTAAATAATAACCAGGTTTTTGAGGAATATGTTGACGTAAAAACAATCACTGAGTCGAAAATATGGTTACGACGACATATGCCCTTCGTTCTCATCGCTAAATCGTCAATGTCATTGAAAGGTACCTAAGCCTCACATTTTGTGGTGCTCAGCTCTGGCATTTAATCGTTTGTCAAATTGAGTTACCAACCTAAATAGATGTAATTGAAGGATTCGGAAACAATCATCTTGTTAAGCGTAAATGGGGCATGCAAAACTAACCCGTTTCATATAAGCATCGCTTCTGGTTATAATTCATATGAATTTCACAGCAATTTTTGCATTGTTTAATTGAAAGCTCTTTCTTCCACAAGCGTTGCCAAAGTCTGTCAACTTTCAGCTTGGCTGATAATTGGTTTCACAGGAACGATGCCATTACCAAAGTGAGGATGGTGTAATTGACGACCATCGATTTTCACTTTCACATTGTCCGTTCTAATGTTTGCATTACTGCTGGCTGGTAATAGATTATTTTGACGAGGTGATGTTACCTATTCGAACCTCCACCTTTTATGTCGATTGTAATAGTATTATGCAACGACGATATTCAGGTTGGTTTCTTCAATGGTGTCCAGACAGTGGCGAGATGTGGCACCTTCTCGTGTTAGGCAGGCCGATGAATACATATGTCTTACTTCGCACTTTACTGATGAAGTCCTCTTAAAAGAACTCATGTTCCAGCGAACATACATGTGAACATGTGTAAGTGAACAGCATTGTACGTAAAGATCGTCACCTTAGTTCTCCGAAATTTGGAAAATCTAGAATGTCTTTGAGATTTTAGTAGGCTCTACGTACTCGTCCTACCAAACGCAGCCGTTTCGGGAATTTGTTTGAGGTCAAGAAAATGAGGATCATTTATTTTACAGAATATAGCTTTTGGATACCCACCTACAACTCAATGAACTAGACGGTGGAACTGATCATTAACAAGTTACTAGCCAATCTGTCCCAATGTAGACACGAGAGCGATTATTTGGTGAAGGCGGTGACTCCCAACTTCTTTCAGTGTACTTCCGCATCAACGAATAGGCACGCTTCTGGACGTTTGACTAGTAGAAACAGAGAAGATGGGCGCACAATTGACTCAGTGGAAACGCGGAATCCATCTCTCACACTTTGCGTGTTAGGAAAGTCTCAGGTAGCCTTGAGCAGCATTTGCTCCCTGTTTGCCATATGGGGACCCTCCACATGGCTTTATGGCTAACGGCTCAGAATAAAGATTCGTGGTCCCGAAAATTTTCCGATTCAAACGGAGCTTGCCAACAACCATTAGTACCCTCTTATTTAGTTCCGTTTGCTAGAAAGAACTGACCTAATATCATCACTCGCAATTTTTCAAGACACAGGACGGTCCATGGTCAACCCAATTTTACCACTTTATAACAAATAACGTGACCCTATATCACATATGCTTGTAAATGCATTAAATTTCCTTCATTTTGCTCCCTCGCACCCAAATTCCACGAAGCACTACGGGTCTTGGGTGTATATTCAGTTCTTGTCGGAGGATGCTGGCCCCCCACATGAATATCGCTGAATATTGGTCAGATAGATCTCCGTGGAAATCTGAGACAGTTAAGCTAAAGCATATCAGGATCTTCAGCCGAGGTATTCATCAAATGTGTAAATTGAACAAAGCTTCGCAGTTCAGCCCCCTACCGATTTTCCAATCTCGGAGGGATAGCACCTCAATGCTTACATGTGGAAACAAATCAAGACCGTCCTCGTTCGATTACCATACAGAATTATCTATTTCCACAATTGAATACTACAAATGTGTAAATGAACAAAGCTTCGCAGTCCAGCCCTCTACCGATTTTCCAATCTCGGAGGGATAGCACCCCAATGCTTACATGTGGAAACAAATCAAGACCGTCCTCGCTCGATTACCATACAGAATTATCTATTTTCACAATCGAATACTATTTCGTAGCGGTTGAACTAATACTAACTGAGCATATTAATAAAGAACGAAATCAAAATATACGAGAAAATTAATTAAATGCTGTATGCAGGCAAAATTACCCACAATGATATAATGCAATTACGAGATAATTTGAATGCAAAAACTATCAAAACAAGCACGAAATACAAAATGTAAGAAGTGATAGATAATCAGGTAATATTGAAAATAGAATCAAAGAGGGAAAAAGGAATTACGAAAAACTGGAGAAGTGAAAGCTTACTTCATTTGTAATTGCTCCAATATTACAAAATCTAATAAGGACTCATTACTTCTCTTCTTCGTTCATCTCCGTCCCCTTATTTTCTTCAGAATTATATTAGAATTCTTCAGAAGGCTATTTCTATCAATTCTTTTTGTAAGCCTTTCCTAGGTTTAAGCTAATCTTTTCGAAAAATGCTGGGTTGATGTAAAAGTAACGATGGCTTCTGAGCGTGTAATCCAAATCATGACAAGTGGGTCAAAATATCTTTCTTAGTCAAGATAGAAACAAATATAATCAACAATTATTTGTCACTTTATTTACTCCTCTAGTATTCATATAGGTGCCTCTTCATTCGATGAGCCCCTAAAAGCAAGTTTTGTATTGGTGCTTGAAGAAGTGGTAGTCGGTGGGAGCAAGATCCAGCAAATATGGAGGATGAGAAAATACTTCGTAGCATAATTCGTCAAACCTTTAAAGCGTTCGTGGTGCGACGTGTAGCCTCGCGTTGTTGTGGAGAAAGACTGGACCCTTTCTGTTAATTAGTTCTAGCTTCACCGTAGCAGTTTTTGGTATATCACTTCAAATTGCTGAGCATACTTTTCAGATGTAATGGTTTCACCGGCATTCAGAAAACTGTGGTGGATCAGACCGACAGTGGACCATCACACAGTGGCCATGACCTTTTTTGGCCTAATTTATGCTTTGAGAAGTGCTCTGGAACTTCATCTATGTCCAATAACTGGGCTAATCGTCGCCGGCTCTTTTGAAAATTCACTTTTTCTTGCACGTGACAACGTGATCAAGAAATGGTATGCAGTTTTTTGCATAGAACACGAAAAGATGGCACTTCAAAACAAACGGTTTTTTTTTTACTTTGGTGAGTTCATGAGGCACCCACTTATCAAGCTCTTTCACTTCTGCACTATCAAATGGCGAACGACCGTGGAATGGATAATATCAAGCTCTCTGCATTACCTCGCGTAGACTTAAAGGGATCAGCTATGATAATTGCTTCTAGTTACTCATTGTCAATTCCCATGGCCGGCCATAACCTTGCTCATCTTTGAAGCTTTCATCTTCTTTACAAAACTTCTTGAACTACCGCCGCACAGTACATTTGTTAGCACTTCCTGGGCCAAATATGTTGTTGATGTTACGAGTTGTTTCTGCTGATTTACGGCCCATTTCGTAGTTATGGTCTGAATGAAAGTTATATCAGAGTCAACTATGCATTAATCTCTTACTCATAATTATTATTTGATACAACATGCCAGGTCTATTAATGGGCTCTTGTACAGCCCGATACGCGTGTTTCGACCATACACTCTTGTCAATCGGGCAGAAAACTTCATCGTTTAGTCTTCAGTCAGTCCTCTCGGAAGCTCCCACTCTCCCTATAAAGAGGTAAGTGACGACGAACGATTTACAATATATGTCAAGTGAAATTATCACTGAATATACAGTGTTGTACACACGATCGCTCTTTGGCTAGTATTTTTGTAATATTGTAACTTTATTTCGAGAGTTTTCTCAGGACCACGCTCAAATTTCATTAGATCTCTTCATTATGCCTGATAATCATTATTTGAGCCACGCATGTCAGTAGTCTGTCAATGAGGGCTGACTTATAGAGCCCGATTCACGTGTTTCAATTTTGCGATCTCGTCAGTCGGGCAGTTACCCTTCCTCGTTTTTTGCTAATCTCGAAAGGGAAAAGACGAGAAAGGGTAACTGCCCAGCTGACGAGATCGCAAGATCGAAACACGTGTATCGGGCTCTATAAGTCTGCCCTCATTGGCAGACCACTGACATGCGTGGCCCAAATAATGATTATCAGGCATATTAAAATTTGAGCAGTGGTCTTAAGAAAACACCCGAAACGAAAGTTAAGATCTCTTCATTATTATTTAAGCCAACATGTCATGTCGTCTGGTAATAGGCTCTTGTACAGTCCAATACACGTGTTTCGACCTTACAGTCTCCTCAGTCGGGCAGAACCCGTCGTCTTTCAATCTTTTCAGTCAATCTGGTAAGGATACCATATGTTTTGAGCCGATAGGTCTAGTGCTATATAAGCGGCTATGTCGCCCTATTGGGACTCATCAGTAGCATCCCCGTCGGTTCCGTCGATCCCATGAGGCTAAAAGGCTTTTTAGCCAATCCTCTGTGGGTGCTCCATTCCCCACAACAAGAGTTGGCGAACACGAACAATTTACACTGCAAATCAAGTGAAATTATCACCAAATTCCAATGTTGTCCACTCGATTGCTCTTTGGCTAGTACTTTCATGATAATATACATTTATTGCAAGTGTTTTTTCATGACCATGCTTAAATTTAGATAGATCTCTTCATTATTATTTAAGCCAACATGTCATGTCGTCTGGTAATGGGCTCTTGTACAGCCCAATACAAGTGTTTCGAGCTTACAATCTGGCTCAATCAATAGTGAAGAGATCTATTGAAATTTAAGGGTGGCCTTATGAAAACACTCTGAATAAAGGTATAATATCATTAAGATACCAGCCAAAGAGCAATCGAGTGTACAACATTGGAACTCGGTGATAATTTCACTTGATTTACATTGTAAATCGTTCGTCTTCGTTACCTCTTAGTGTCAATATATCTCCTAATAATTATTTGAGCCAACATGTCGTGTGGTCTGTTAATGGACTCTTAGTGTGGGGACTGGAGCAGATGATTGGCTAAAAAATGATTGAAAGATGCGTTCTGCCCGACTGACGAGATTGTAAGGTCGAAACACGTGTACCAGGCCGTACAAGAGCCCATTAACACACCACACGACATGTTGGATCAAATAATAATTATGAGATATTTTGAAATTTGAGCGTGGTCTTTAATAAAACACTCGAAATGAAGGTATAATCTCATTGCTTTTGCATCTGTCTAATATAGAAGTACAAAGGATGAAGCTCTCAAAATTGATCAATCCCTTAAGGTTGCGCCATGCGTCCGTCTTTGATTTTTAGCTTCGCCTGTGATGACTGAACGCAATTCTGGCCTTTACAGTGATTTGCACTGGTTTTCGCTATATGTCGTCAGTATTGTTTATCCTCCCAGACAAATCTGGAACGCCGAACCTCGAAGTGATAGAAGAGTTGGTGAGCTATGAGCTCGAGATCGAGCCATTGTCCTTATGTGCGACCCAGAGCACCTTTAACCACTGCGCCACAAGCGGCCTTCAAACGGACAAGACAAAAAAATTAATAAAGTGGTGTGAAAAAAAATTAAATTTCGGACATTGATGATCATTTGAGTGGGCGACTAATGCTTCTCGGCTCAAGAAAGTGTTTTTACCCAGATACGTAACCGACTCAGTGAATTGCAAGGATTTCTCTGTGGCTTACAATAGTCTACTTTCTTCGCTAATACTCGCATTATGCAGTTTTTCGTCTCTGCGCATAA
Organism: Parelaphostrongylus tenuis; assembly: GCA_019055375.1. Classification (NCBI taxonomy): domain Eukaryota; kingdom Metazoa; phylum Nematoda; class Chromadorea; order Rhabditida; family Metastrongylidae; genus Parelaphostrongylus; species Parelaphostrongylus tenuis. The sequence goes on along the minus strand of JAHQIW010007125.1, from coordinate 58,821 downwards.
CGAGCTTATGGCCGTGGTGCCATTGAAGCTATTTTTTTACACTTTCTAATGAAAATCTTAGTCTTTTTACAGTTAATCAATTATAAGCGGCCATGGTATCCAGTTCTATCTTGTTCCAGTATATTTCATATTTTAGAGAAAAGTGAAACATTTTGACTACGTAGTTGTCTTTTCTATCAAAATTGCTTTTTTTGCGCTTCTATTTAATCTAAAGATTGTGATTTGAAAAGAATGGCATTGGTGCAGCGTTAACTAGAAGGAGATGACCTTCACTAATATCTCTTGCTTTTTGTGTTCAATCAAGCTTGATCATTGCTCGAGCAGCTGTAAGCACTCGAACAGTTCATGCATAAGATTTGACTACTTGGCAATCACGTATCAAAACGACTAAGATACATTGATTGATTATTCAACAAAGAAAAAAGCTTATCCCAAAACGCTTGATTCCTGTTCTTCGAAAGTCCTCAGATTACATATCGCTATGCCCGTAGTGAAAATTACAATAGTACTCAACGAACTGTAGTTTTTGAATGCACACTTTCCCGCTGACGAACACAGAACTGATATTTTTAGCTTTTAAATCAAATAAAATAAAGCGTATAATTTATTGGCATTCTGAAATGGTACAAGTACGGGAACACCCGATGTTTATCAGGTTATTTTCGGTCAGAAGGGAACAAAAGAAGAAAACCACCCCTTTAACTGTACAAGAATTTTTCACAAGAGTGCTAGTCACTATTGGATAGCTCAAATCTCTGGCTGGTGCTCGACATAGTCAATTTCAAAAAGTCCTTGTAATAACGCTTCAAGGAAACGATAACATCTGTGTTTCACATACCCCGTTTTCTAGCAAGACAAAGCTCTTTCTTTACGCTATTAGTAATCCATCGATAACGCAAGATTTAAAGATTCAAATGCTGTGCTTATTTTATAGAAATACCGTTTTCTGCAGTACAGCAGGGAAAATAAAATTGAATTCACATACGCGAGCGTTAGTATTTTGACTATTCTACGAGGTGGACGGGGCAGATGCGACAGGTTTCAACATTGCAGTCGATCGATTGGGCCTTCTGCAAGCCATAGAAAAGTGCAAATTTTGTTATTCAATTAGGAATTGTTTCTCCGTTTCGAAAAAATCTTCGGATCAAACGACTGAGTCTGACGGTTAAAGATTTTCTCCACACGTTCATGTGCTTTCCGTGTTTCCAGCGAAGTGATAGTTGATTTTTGCGGCCGATGTAAAACATAATTTTATCTTGAATTTTACAGCTTTGTAAAAAGGTTTCTCAAAAGCGATCACGCAAGATTTGAGCTTTGGATTGATTATTGAGACTCTTTTGAAAAATTTTTTGTTCAGTGAAAGGGTCAATTTTTCATTTGTTTCCTGCTAACCAAATCGAACCAGATATCAGGTGAAAGAACATGGATGTTTCACTCACATTCCCACTTTACCATGCTATTACTATGCTTATAATGCTGTGCTACCATAGAGTCCTACACGAGTATCACATCACTCATCTGTACTCAGAGCTTCTTAACTATTTTTGACATTCCCATGCAAAAGCGTCGATCTCTTAATGTTTCTTAATTGAGATTGAATTTCTGCAAGAGTTATTTATAGACCGCCATTACGAGACATATTGTCCATCTACTTCACGTCCACAGAGTCTGCTAGATTTGGGACATACAATGAGTAGAAATATCTTGAAATATAATCACTATACCTTTCGGTTCGACCAGACTTGTCTGAACAACCCTCCCTCCGATTCACGAAGGCTCGGGAGCGCCTGTGGCAAAAATATGGGAACACTCTGGTAGAGTCGCTCCGGACTTTCGCAGAAATCACTTACTAAGAGTCAGCGACATTGATAAATACGAAAAATCCTCTAGAAGCAGCCAATTAAGACAAAAGAAAATGATGACCTCTGTTTAAGGAAAGGTGACAAACCGTTTGGAGAAAGTGTACACTGAGTCATATAGGGTCAATTATAATAACGAATGAGTGAAATCATATTAGTAGCAGTAGCATACCTAATGATGTAGGGTGATGTGCAAAACGTTTGCGTCAGGCGAAACTTAAAGCCGAATTTCACCCAGTCCGGAGGCGCGTGCTCTATTCGTTGCACTACCAACGCCTGTTTTGACAGTACTCTTTCCACGCTGCAATAGCAATGACAATAATAACAATAATGGGAGTTGTAATGACCGAGTGGTTGGTGATACAGGCTATCAGGAAGCAAGGTACTGGTCCAATCCAATTTCCAGTACTTTCTTGCAATCAATCAACGAGGGCCTTTCGGAGCGCTCCAGCTCGTGTCCTTCCGAAATTGCAAAGAGATTTGCCCAACCAGTTCTACGTCATTAATGAAGAAAGTGGTATTTCCAGACAGTCGAAAACACGCGAAATAGTCGAAGATCTTTGTGGAGGATAAGTGCGAGGAAAGGAAATTAGTGCTAGAAGTGCTGAGATCCGTACAGTGAAATATGATTGCGGATCATCGAAAGGATTGGTTTTGCAGAAATATTACCCTACGCACTGCTCTATCAATGGTTTGACGTCCTATCACGCATGATTAAGTTCCTGATCGTGGAATCGCTATGCGCAGCATGGGGATTATTCTAAAAACAGATGTGTACCACAGTTATTACTAAGTTTCATCGTTAGAAAGCCAGCCTAAGGTACAAAAATGCCATGAAACAGTTCGAAAACCTTTTGAAACTTGTAATCTCAGCAAAAGCAATAAAGGTTCAATACAAAAGGTGCGTTGCTCCTTGTATAAGGGATATATCAGTGAAGCTTAGTAGTAACTGTGATACAGGATGAGGACCAATGGAAATGTAAGAACAGGGGTGCGTTCGCGTTATTAACATCTACCTAAGTTCATGTTCGAGTTGGAGTTCATGCGGTAAAAGTGATGAAGTTTCTGAAGAACATGTTCTAGAAAGAAGGCAAAAATAAAAAGCAATCTATCAAAACATCTCCGAAGATATCCAGTTCCATATCTCCAAACCCAGTAATGAAGTGAAAATGTTTGCATAAATTTATACCCAATATGTGGAGTACTGTGCAAAAACGCTTGCGTCAGCCGGGATTCGAACCCAGATCTCACTCTTTCCGGGAGCGTATGCTAACCATTGCACTACAGACGCTCGTTTTGCACAGCACTCTTATTTACGCTGTAACGCGTTGTCTGCCAACAGCACTCCACATTATTGGGCATACTGGTAACATCATACCACTGCAAGTGGCAGTCAAATAAAAAGAATTCTGACTGATTATCGATATCCAATGTCTGTCAACACAAGTGGGTTCAATGACGATAGCGGCTGCCCCGCCAGAGCGTCGACGGTTGGCTGTTGGCAGGCAACGCGTTGTAGCGTAAATAAGAGTGCTGTGCAAGAATGAGCGTCGGTAATACATGGTTAGCATACGCTCCCGGAAAGAGTGAGACCTGGGTTCAAATCCCGGCTGACGCAAACGTTTTTGCACAGTACTCCATATATTGGGTATAAGTATAACATCATACCACTGCAAGTGGCAGTCAAAATGGAAAGAATTTACGTTGCATAAATGTAGTAGAGAAAGGCGTGTATAGATAATAATTGGTGCTTAATTACCAGGGATGGTACTGTGTGCATAGGAAAAAATTAAAATAAATTTCAAATACAATGCCGAACAACTTGAAACAAAAGCCTTATCTACTCTGGAGTAGATGTGAAGTTGTTTGGAGCACAGCTTCCTTGATCTTCTAAGTTTTTACTAAATGAAAATCTTCATGTAAGTCATAAAGAAATGTCCACATTGCTAAAGTGAAATGGCATGCTAAAATAAGTCAAGAGCACAAATGTATTGAGCTCGTTGCCATAGCTCTTATTGCCGTTATTATTCTCACATTTTTCTATTGATAATGGAAACAGGCAACAATTGTTTTAATAGCAGAAAATATTATAGAAACGGTTATGATTTTTGCCTTCTAAATCGTCACAATAAATCTCACCTTCCTGAAAATCACTGTTCTACTACAAACGTGATATTCAAGATCATGAGCATAATAGCAATTTTTTTTCACGACTACTACAGTTAGCCCAACAGTTCGTAATGTTTGTGTCGCAAAGAGGTTTTTGGTAATCCACCTGACGAATCAGTGTTTCACGAAGTATTAGAAGAAGCGAATTATTCATTGAGCAGTGTCAATACCCTTGTATTTCGTGAAAGTGTTCCTCTTTGAGACTATTTACATGGAGAAATATGAAATGTTTGAGGCGTATGAGCTATGGTGGCTAGAGATGAGCTACTATGCGCATTCGGTCGTTGTTTCGATCTCGTGCTCAGATTCACCTTATCTTCCATCCTTTCAAAGTCAGTATCTGAGAAAATAGAACCCCTAGTGTTAAAAAGAGTCACAAGGATGTTAAGATAGTAGAATAACTCGGATACTCGGGTCAAGTTCGGGCCCGTGTTTACCCTTACCTGCTCACGTGCTATCCGACACACCAACTAAGGCCATTGCTTAGCCTATCTTTCAACCAAATTATAACGCTATAGTGTCATCAGAAGTCACTCACTAGCGAGAATGATCTGGGCAGCAAATGTACTGTTATTGATGAACAACTTTCTCCGTTCTTCACGCGTTCGGGATGGAGAGTGCACGCTTTTGTACCATGATTATTTAGAGGCCTTCCTCGCTAGAGGGAGCATTTCCGCAAAACTTTCAGAGTTATTCAAAAGCCTAAATCCCATAGACTTTGATTTTTTGCTTGGTTTCTGAAAAGGCCTTCTCTGTGCATTGTAGCGGCGAAAATTCCGTTTTACACTCAATTTACTGCGTTCGCTAAGCAAGGCTCAGTGGATGGCTTTTTGCTATACTTTTAGCAGTCTTTGATGGCGCAAATCTCAACGATTCCGAGGGTAAAGTGCGGTGCGAAAAATTACTCCATATGCTGCTGTAAGAGCGAAACTAATATTACGTTTCAACCGAAGTAGTTAGCCCGTCGCTAAGATATCATAGCGTGTTTTCATAACTTCATGGCGACAAAATGGAACGAACTTAAAGCTGGTACCTAGGGAATAATACAAAGTCCTTCTACAATTCCTATATAAAAATCCTGAGATTCAAAATTGCGAAAAAAATTCTATATAAAACAAGAGATGCGCAGCGATTTTAACTGCCGTTCGAAAGGGCGCAACTTTATTTAATAACGAATTTGATCTCCGTTTCACAAAAATTCCTACCTTTTTTGATACTCTGATACATCACAATTTCCTCTACATGTTCGTGTGTTTTTCGTGCGCAATCCTATAGTGCGAATGGTAAGATTGTTTTCACTGTATAGACCTTTTTGAAAACTTGATTCAGTTTTAGAATCATCGTTTTCCAAACTATCTAGTAAGTATAGTAAGTACTATAACTTTGCTGAATAGTCTACCATAAATCTTTGGCGAGCGAAAAATGCTCATTGAAGACGAACTGTAATCTCATATTCGCTGCTACAGCGCACTGAGAAGGTGCTTTCAAAATTCATAAACACTCTTGAGAATGACGAGGTGAGCTATGTAATGATCACTAAGGATGTAAGGCAAGTCTTGTACCGAAGGTTTTATGTGAGGCGTGTTGACCATTCGGGGCCGAATGGGCAAAAAATTGTACACTAACCTTTGTTGATTTTTCGTGGGGGCACAGATTTTTCGCTAGACTTGCACTGATATTCGATAGCTGAAAAAGTCGCAATTTTCGCGCTCGGCTTGATTTGTGAAGAGGCTTTTTTAGTGCGATGTAGCAAGGAAGAGAATATTACGCTTCGCCTTACAACCAGAGTTTAAGTAATCATTCGATAGCTTGGGAAACAACGATTTTAACGAGAACGGTTTCTGAAACGATCTTTTTTTTGCTGTAACAACGACGAGATAATTGCGTTTTGCCTTCGAAGTGTTAAGTGCGTTTTGCACTCATATTGGCTTAGCTTTTCAGTGAAATTTTATAGGTCATTCAGTATCTTCAATCTCGATACTAATGTCTTTAGGAGTAGTTGGCCCGGTGCTTGACCATCATAGCGCGCCTAATCGGCAGTTTGGAATGAAAACGAAAAGCTATTCTCTCTAGGATAAAAGAACAAAGTTTTTCCCACAAGCTTGCTACTGTAACTTGTAACTTTTCTCCTAACGGGGAAAATTTTTTGAATAACTAAGATCGCACGCTTATCGAACAAATCTGCGCGCAGAGTCAGCAACAGCCACGTTGAGAGGCTCGATTGTAGTTATCTATTGAGCTCGCAGGAAATTTTCCGAACTTTTCGTTTTCGTTAATAATTTTTCATGCATTTGAGTCTTTGATTTACTGTCGTTTAGAGCAGCTTATTGTGATTACTGTGATTTATGAACACATGTGTTTGTTAAAGATGGAATTGTCCCGAGAGCAAAAGTGATTGGTGATGCAACACGAGTATCGCTGCGTGCCAAAGCGGCACTTGAACCCTACGATACTCATCTAACATCAAAAATCGTTTTGCTCTCGGGACAGTTCCATCTCAATAACACATGTATAAGTGTTGTGATATCAAAATAACGCAGGAAGCTGCTCTAAACGTTGATCAAAAACTCAGATGCATGAAAAAAGATCAGCAAAAACGAATGAATGCGGAAAATTTCTTGCAAACCCAATAAATAGAAGTATTTTCTCCTTTCCAGAAAAAAAAATCAGTTTCTCAATATTTTGATACTCCACGATTACCTCTACGTACTCATATGATCATGATGCACTTATGTTGACTCTCCAACTAAGTATCCGAACTTGATCCAGAAATTCAAAATTTGCTTTTCCGAGTAATAGGAGGTATCAAATAATATCAGCTGAAGTATCCTTCGCGTGCCTGTATGCAATTTTGCCAATGGTCCGGTAACAACTCAATTCCGCGCTCATAGAACTCATTATTATTTGATGCAAATGAAGCAATCATATCTCGACGCAAATGTTTGATGTCTCAAAACCTCTTCTTGCCTAACCAGTGCTCCCATGATCTAAAGAGACGGAAATCGGATGGAGAGAGATTTGGCGAATACGGCGGACGATTCAAGTGCTTCCAGCCCGAATTGGTCAACTTCTTCGTTGTTTTCTTGGCCATGTGTGGCTTTGCATTGTCTTGAAGCAAAATGACTTAGCGACGGCGATGGAGTAAGCTGCGAATGACTTCCCGTGACGGCTTCATTGCTGGACAAGTACGTGCAAAAATATACGAAACGATGCGCAAGAAAATTCTGCACAAAATAGGTAGAAAAAAAATTTCTTCGCGTGGGAAAATTTTTATTTTCGGGGTCAAGTTCGAAAACTTTGTTGGACACCTGATAGGTGATCTTTTATAGAGCATGACCATGGTGCGCATATAACTCTTATGTGATAAGAAAACTCTGGGAGTAAAATTCAACTTTCTTTTCGCTCGTGCTGCACATTATGAAGACCTTTTCAGAAATCAAATTCCGTCTCATAATTTATGAGATATGTGCTATCGAGTGAATGCTAAGAGTTAAGTGAAAATCATCTACGAGCTCTAGCTGGCAAACAGGACGAACCAATGATGAAACGTGATTTTATTTCCCTTGCGACAGCTCACTAAGAAGACCTCTTGAAGAAATCAAATAAAATATGGAATATGGTCTATCAAGCCATTGAATAGATACTGAAAATTCTACGAAGAAAGATTTTCCAGTTTCTCCAAAGAGGAAGGCTCGCCCTCGCCCCAAAAATGGTATGGATTTTGACTTCCACAGAACATAGAGCGAGAAACCAGTTCAGAAGTCTTCAGTAAATAGGACGAAATCTAGATTTGAATCCTTCAATCACAAGGTAAAAGCGCTCTTATTATTCGTCGTTTTCCTAGTGCTCATATTTTTAAGATGTGTGAAAACCACTCAACAGAATCTACGTGAAATAAGATTAAAGCCAACTCAGATCAAAATCTTAAGAACCTTGGCGGTCTGGAACACGTGTGATTGGGATTGAGGCCTTTGTAACTGTAGGTTGGCTTTCAATTTTGGAGTGGATTCAGAAAAAATCATAGGAGTTTTGCAAACTTCTATTTTCGATTATGGATGAGAAATAGCAGAGCATTTAGCGATGCAGTCCATCTGAAAGTAAAGAATTGATTAGGTTTTACTTTCAACGCTGTTCTACGATTTATGTGGGAACCTTTTAGCCCGCTTATCAACAGGATAGTAAAAAGGGTCAGCTTGAGAGTATTCAACGTTTACAGAGAAACGTAATCTTCAAGTAGCAGCCGAAACAACACGCGAATTGTTTGAAGACCTTCGTGGACGATGATTGCGAGGAAACGAACTGGATTAGAAGTGCCGGCATCAATTTCAGCGTCGTGTCTAGAGACACATCATTATCCAGCCATGTTTAGGAGCTTGATGTATCTTTCATAAAGCTATCCAAGAGAAAAGGTAAGCAACGAGTCTACTCCACCTTGATGCCCATTTAGTATTTTTGTGACAAAAACACAACTTTGAAGGGACATCATAACAAAGTTGATAAGTTGGGGCTCTTCGTATCCATTGAGCGTACAAAGTTCTATTGAGCGTACAAAACTATATGGGCTGCTTTGGTCCAGCAGAGTGGATGGAGGACTTTGGTAGTGCCAACTTACATTACTCGAAAATAACTGTTTATAAGCGAAAGTGAACAGAAAATACCAACAAATGGCAATATTAATTACAGCAATGATAATATCATTATTGCCATACATTGAGTACTGAGTCCGGCTTGAAGCAACGATTTTTCCTTTGTAGTTGAAAGCACAAAAAAACACTTTTGATACATTTCACTAGAATCTTAGACTCCTGATTTGATGCAAAACGAAAAGGGGTGTTTTTCTTTTAGCAACAGAACTGTAGTTTGTTCTTTTTACTTAATCCATCAATCGCTTTTTTTTCGAAACTTCGTTATGCCTATTTTTTCCTATTTTTCCTTACTTTCGGAATTTTTTTGTTTTCTCACTTCATTTAGATACTTTTTTCGTGTGGAATCATGAAACATCGTAAGTCTTACAAGCGCGTGTTTGTCTGCCTTATTGTTTTTCGAAAACTAGCTCGAATTTTCCCTTTGTTATCTTGGAAGGTTTACTAAGTTTTTCCACACTTTGAAAACTTTTTCAAAATGAAAGGGATGCTCAGTGGTAGCGATGCATAACGAGTACCTTGCTGGGTTCGACTCCTTATTGGGCTCACCAAATCTCACATCCCTTCACGCCCGAAAACTGTTACCAGACTTATCCTAGAAAAATCCATTTCTTGCGCTACGCTTCAGGCTGTTTGTCTTAGGACAACGGGAATCGGAATCGTTAAGTTTACTAGCATTCAACGACATTTATGACGAAAGAAAAATCCTCAAGCACTAGCCGAAACCACAAATCAAACTTTGAAGACCTTCGTAGGTGATAAACTGCAGGAATCTTAGAGAATGCAAACGGTGGCAGAATTCACACAGCAGATGTGAAAGACGGATCGTGAAAAAATATCATCATGACGCTGATTTGAGCCAGTGAAATAATAATTGACTATGTATATGAGCGGTAATATGAGTCCTTGGTTGAAGCCATCTTCACCATTCGATTTCTGTTTCGAACCCACACTCAGCACTTGCTAAAGAACGTCGCACCCATTTGCACAAGGTGATGTCCTAGATAGAAATGACGAATTGATCTACCTATTTTATCTTTAGAAGGTGCCAAATACCTATATTAACGAGAAACTCCACCAGAGCGACTCGAACTTGTACCAGATACCTAAAGAATAGAGAATACCCATGTGTTAGAACTGATATGAGTGCACATCTTTGGTCATTAGAAGGAAAATGAGTGGCTCAGGCTTGTCATCGCTCCAAACGACAAGGAATGATGTGTACATTTTTAACTTGGATATTCGAAAAGCCCTTCACCAAAGTTGGTCTGAGCACGATTTTCATCCGTTTATCTCTCGCGCAATCGTCGTCTTATGATGATCTTCTTAATACCTGGTGACGTCTGTTAGGGTCATTCAATTCCGAAATAGTTTCCATAAACTACTGCGTATGGTTGACGATAGCCACAAAAACGTCTACCGTGGTTAAGGTAGTCGTTCAGGAGGAAGAGTGCAGTTTCTTAGAGCTCAGGTATTTTTCCGTCTGTCTATCATCCGACCTTCTCATTACGTAAGCGACTTAGGCGACTCATCTGTGTATCTTGCTATAGACATATTATCCTTCGTCACGAACATGGGATGCAAAGGGCTGAGCTCATTCCTGCTAAAGTTGTGATTATGCATGAACTTTTGAACAGCATAGTTATGATCGAAAATCCGAAATAGAAATAATTGTGCCAGATGGGACTAAGATTCACAGAAAAAAACCAACATATTTCAAACAGGAATTTCATATTGAAATTGAATGTAGAACGATTGGCTATGGAACTAAAAAGGGAGGCAAAAAGAGGTAGTGACACAGTGCTTTATCATGGATTAACGAAGTCGTATTTCAATTTTATTGCCATTCAAAGGAAAGAGTTGATGAAAAGGAAAAAGAAATATTGAAATACTTATAAAAGAAAAAAAAATTTATTCACAGCTGACGTTTCGGCAGTTCGCCTTCTTCAGAGCCTGGAAAGGTCAAATTGTCCGCAATCCAATAAGCCAAACACCTCCAATACTCTTTTAGAAAAAATCACCAGACCTAGATTTCAATCGCATCAAGCACAAAATCAACTCTCAACATACTCACCGCTTTTTATATGTGTTCCACTGAATGATTCAAGTGGAGACAACCGCAAGGAGATCACATAGGCTCGTAATGCACCTTACCCATCAAAATAACAGTCTTATATACTGACTAAAATCACGTGTGATAACAAGGCATTCCTCCCTGCGGTTCATAGTTGGAACATAGTTCATAGTTCATAGTTCAGTGATGGATCTCCGGCCATTACTCTACTGTAGGTATATAGATGACTGTTTGGTTATCTGCTCCACTCAAGAGGAGCTAGATAATTGCTTTAGATTGTTGAATGAACTGTCAGAGTATATAAAGTTTACCCGTGAGATACCAAAAGATCATTGGCTTCCTTTCTTGAACGTGCAAATAAGCTTAAGCGAGAGCGGCTACATCACAAAGTGGTACCGGAAGCCAAGTAGTAAAAATATCCTGGTTCACTATCTCTCTTCTCATCCCTCACATACGAAAAAGGCGCTAGTAAAGAACATGTTTCGAACAGCAGCCAGCGTATGTACTGGGGAGGAGCAGAGAGAAGAATCCGTGAAATTGGCTCGGGAAATAGCCACTTCTAATGGATATGAATTTGTAGCCCCTCGGCTTAGGTTTAGAGGAAATAGTGCGCCTCCAAACGAAAATTCGAATGAAAGGAAAATCCCGTTCATACTCCCGTTCTTTTCAAATGAGATTAGTACAGCTATAAAACGCTGTTTGAAAAGAGCGGGTTTAGAGCAATCGGTGGCTCTTATTGAAATACCACCGAATACTCTAAAACGCCAACTAGTTCGCAACCGCTTATATGACCGTCTCTGTATAATGAAAGATTGTAAAATATGTCCTAACGGCAGAGACGGTGATTGCATGAGCGTAGGTACAGTCTACCTAATCTCTTGCAAAGCGTGTAGTGATAAATATGTTGGCGAAACGGGTAGGCCGCTCTATGCCCGTATAGAAGAACACCTAGCTGATAAGCGTCTTAAAAGACGGAACACCCCGCTAGGGACGCATAGAGAACAGAAACACGACGGAGATGATTTTGAGATTGAAGTCACCATCCTTGCGCAGGAACAAAAAACATCAGCGCGAAAACTTCTTGAAGCACTTTGGATTAATACCACCAATCCAACTATGAACCGCAGGGAGGAATGCCTTGTTATCACACGTGATTTTAGTCAGTATATAAGACTGTTATTTTGATGGGTAAGGTGCATTACGAGCCTATGTGATCTCCTTGCGGTTGTCTCCACTTGAATCATTCAGTGGAACACATATAAAAAGCGGTGAGTATGTTGAGAGTTGATTTTGTGCTTGATGCGATTGAAATCTAGGTCTGGTGATTTTTTCTAAAAGAGTATTGGAGGTGTTTTGGCTTATTGGATAGCGGACAATTTGACCTTTCCAGGCTCTGAAGAAGGCGAACTGCCGAAACGTCAGCTGTGAATAAATTTTATTATAAAACGTCGTGTTTTGCTTGAAGAAGAAAAACAGTAATTATATTGAAGCATGCCGAGGTTAATAGACAGTCGGTCTTGGGAATTGTTTAAAAAAGAAATATAGACGAAATTTCTGACACAGTCATCTCAGCTTGATTCTTCTGCTACTTTGCTTTAGTGGACACTCAATTACCATTCCGAAGCATAGTAAAAGTCAAAACGAATTTTCGATTAAAGCCGTTCACCTCTTATACTTACACAATCCAAACGAAGATGATAAAAAAATAATTCTTAATTAAAATGAAAAGCCTCTTATAAATGGCGAAAGATCTGGGGGAAAAGACTCAAGATGTCCAACAGAGAAGAACTGAGAAGCAGGGAGGCTAGGAAAGGTGTAGATGCATTTGAGATGTTTTAAATTGGTCCTCATATGAATACCAGTAGAACACTTCATATGGTTTACTGGACTTTGAGAAAACTGAAAAATTTTTCCTTAAGAGATTTTTAGAATTGTAGCAGGTGTGCGATTGATTGTGTCAGCGTTATTGTTAAGGACAACGGTATTGTTAAGGTTGTGTGAACTAATTACATCCTAGGAACCACCATAGCAACCACTGCGCTTCGTACTTCTGACGGGTTACCAGATTGAATATTTGATTACGTACTTGTCATGTAAAAAAAAAAGTGGAACTCTTTTTCATGGGAATTTGGTGAAAAACTCTATTTTTAGGAATAAAACTTTTCGGCGAGAATATTTTGATTTTCCGTTCATTTCGAGCGCTTTTTTAAGACTAACGCTCGAAATTCAATACAATTCAAAACTGTTGTCTGAGTCATGTGTTTGTTCATGGGCTCCTGTACAGCCCGCTACACGTGTTTCGACCTTGAAAGTATCGTCAGGCGGGCAAAACCTCTTTTAGGCCAATCGTCCGTGTGTGCTCCAGTCTCCACATTAAGAGTAGGCGACGACGAACGACTTACTTTGAAATGTATGATAGCGTTTTTTTCGAGACACATTGCAAAATACCATCCAAGAGCAATCAATTGTGCAACACCTTCGATCTACTGATTTTCACTTGACGGCAATGTAGTGTAAGTCGTTTTGCCCGGCTGACGAGACTGCCAAGGTCGAAACACGCGTATGGGGCTGTACAAGAGCCCCATAAACAGACCACTTGACATGTTGGCTCAAATAATAATCATCAGATATATTGTAATTTCAGCGTGGTCTCAAGAAGACATCTGAAAAGGGCGGTGTAATATTCTTGTGTATAGCTATGACATGATAACACTGCTGTCAAAAGGGTGACCTAAAGAATTCGTGTAGTTCTCACGTAAGTTTAGATTTGGGAAAATCAACAAGTATTTCTCGACGTGGATGAGAACATCAATCAAAGTTTTCGATAAAAGTTCTGAGCTTCTGTCATCAACAACCGACTTTTTCGCGAAGCGGAAGTTGGAATTAGAGTGAGATTAGTCTCCATTATAAAGTGGCTAGGATATTCCTTCCATAGAAACAGTATTTTTCAAAAATCGCTAACCCCGTTGGTTTTTCCTGCTAAAAGGCAAAGTGAACTTTCATGTAGAACTAGAAGTCGTAGTACACTAATAGACCACATGACAAGTTGGCTCAGATAGCAATTATGAGATATATGTGTGAATTTAGTCCTAGACCATGCTTGGTGTAGAATAACCGAGTAATTCTGTACGGAAATGAGAGATTTAATTCTGACGTAAATCTCAAGTGAAGGTTATGGGTGTAGCTCGTGTAATGATGAGCTCATATGAGATGCTTTATATGCATCCCGTGGTCTAGGGAAGTTATACCACGGAATGATGTGAATTTTGCAACAAGAGAATAGTGACTGAAAATTGCCGAAACGTAGAGGGAAGAAACCTCGGCTTTGAAGAAATCGAAATAGAGAAGTATATGAATAACGATAGCAGCAATCTGCGATAATTTTCACGGACCGACTTAGTCTCGATCTCGCCGTATATTGTGTAATTCAATGTCTTTCTTATATAAGCAAACGCAAGGTTAATTAAATGTTTTGTTAAAGTATTTTTAATTCACAAAAACTTAGTTGTCAGGCCATCATTATCGATATTATATATATATAAAGGATAAAGGATAAAGCTCTCGGCGTTGATCAATCCCTTAGGGATGCGCCATGCATTCGACTTCAATTTCTAGCTTCGTTTGAGGTGATTGAATGCATATCTGGCCTTTACAATGACTCGCGGTGGCCTCCCGCTGAACCGAGTCAGTGCTGCTCATCCTCCAAGACAAGTCTGAGACCTGCCTGGTACCAATTTACCGACCCCGGAGGGATGGATGGCTTAGTGGGCCATGAGCGCGAGATCGAACCATTGACCTCGTGTGCGACGCAGGGCACCTCTAACCACTGCGCCACATGCGCTCTTATATATATATATATATATATATATATATATGTGCATATAATATTCATGTACATATATATATGTGGTACTTTCCGGTCATAAGAGAACAAATGAATATTCGACTTCGTTCGGTGTACAAAAATTTTTCATATAAGTTTAGTAATTCGAAAGCTTGGATCTGTGGCTAGGGCGTCTCGTAGCCGGTTTTCAAAAATACCCGTTTATGTCGTTGTAAAGTCGAAAATAAAGTTATGTTTTACATCGGCTGCGCGCCTTCATTTTTATCTTATGTTAAATTCGCTGGAAGCCCCGAAAAGCATATGAACGTGTAGAGGAAATCTCGTAATATCTAAGTCTATCGTTTTATCTAAAGTTTGCATCAAAGCGGAGGAAAAAATCTCAGTTGAATAACAAGTTGCATCTCACATGTCTGTCTGACCTGCCAGGTCTGCCTTTAGGTTAGCCGATAAACAAGCTCGCTGAAAACCTCAAACTTAATCTTATTTGCTCTACCAAACTACAGTCAAACATTCTTTCCAAAAAATAAGCAGAGTGCTGGAGTCATTGAAACCTGTGTTATCGAGTTATTTGTAATAGTCTGAGGAAAGAACTGTGTTCGGTGAGGTGTAAGACACAAATGTTTCCTTTCTTCTACAGCGTTATCAAAAAGGCTTTTTCAAAAAGCAAACAAATTTTTGGGTTTTTGAGACTTGCGCTATCGAAAGAGTACTAACACTCTGAGGAGGGATTCTTGTCCAGCGAAATATGAGCGAAATAAGAAAAAACACGTAGTCGTTTGAAACAGAATTATGTTTTGGATTTTACAGCGTTATGAAAGGGGGTTTTGAAAAACCGGCCACGTGACGCGCTAGGATTCATGCTTTCGCGTAACAACTAATACTCCTACAGATTTTCCTAGTGCAAAGAACGAGGCTTCATTTGTTCCCGTACAACGGAAAAGTACCATATATGTATATACACATATGTATGCACACACATATGTATATATATATATATATATATATATATATATATATATATATATATATATATATATGAATTTCACAAATTGCTCGTTCAGCTAACGAAAAGTTGGCATTAGTTGTTCTTATGGCTTTAGATAGACTAGCTATCTTAGTTAACTTATCACTTTTTCTCAGATTGATTTGTTAATCTGAATGAGTATTATTCGCCAACTTATTTGAAAGATATATGCGTGGTCTCAGATCTTACAAAACGATGAGTAGCTTTTTTTCTAGTAAAGTGGCGGTATTCGTTCATCCCAAGACCAACTATCTATTAACCTCGGCATAGTTTGAATAAATGAATAGTTTCTTCTGTTTAGCCGTTCCGAGGTGTTATTGATGTTATTCATTGAATATTAGTGAAGCATACAACAATACAGTCAGTAATGCAGCTTGAATACTGAATATTCGAGGTGGCTAACGTTTCGGCGGGTCGCCTTCGTCAGAGCCTGGAAACATCACATTGATCCACAATCCACTGAGCCAAAAACCTCCATAACCCTAGCAGATACAGAAAACGTTAGAGATGTGTTTTGGATCGCATAGTGAAAGCTTCATTTTGAAACACTCACCGTTTTTGATATTTGGGTCTATCAATTATTAATTGAAGACCAGCCGCTTAAGGTCAGTGCATCAGTGGGCTGTGCCTAACTCGGGCCGGAAAAATCAGCCTGAGGTATGGTTTGAGGTCACGCGTGATTACGAGGCACTCCTCTTTTCGGTTCATTTTCGGGCCTTTGTTATGTATCCAAAAGGCTTCTAATGTTTTACGCGCAGATGTTCTTGATTTCTGTGCGAGGATCGTGAATTTGACGCCAAACATTACTCCTGCATGTTTTTGGTCCCTATGCGTGCCTAGTGGAGTTTTTGAATCACAGTTGCGTAACCCAGCTAGGTGTTCTTTCACACGGAGGAATAGTGGTCTACCCGTTTCGCCAATGTACTCATCGCCGCATATCTCGCAAGAGATTAGGTAAATTATACCGATCTCATACAGTCGCCGTCTCTGCCGTTCGGACAAACTATGCAATCATTGGTTTCGCTGAGGCGGTCATACAATCGGTTGCGGACTAATTGACGCTTTAGTGTTTTGGGGGTATTTCAACTATTGCTACCGAATTATCCAAACCTGCTCTTTTTAGGCATCGTTTAATAGCTGTACTTATTTCGTTAGAGATAAAAGGCAGGAGAAAAGGAACCTTAGTTTTGCCAGACTTATCGTTTGGGAGCATTAGAATTTCCTCTTAATCTAACCTGAGAAGCTTCTACCGTATCGTAGCCATTAGAGATGGCTATTTTTCGCGCCAAACTTAAGGATTCTACCTTGTGTTCTTTCCCTGTGCACACATTTGACGCTGTTCGGAACATATTCTCAAGTAGTGCGCGTTTTATGTGTGAAGGATGGGCTGATAGGTAGTGAACCACGATGTTTTTGGAATCTTTCGACGTAACCGCCCTTTATACAAACGTGTCGAATGATTCCGCAATGCAAGCCATATACGAGCTTTTAACAGAGCACGAAAGGACCACAAACATGTATGGCTTCTCCATTGGGCAGGTTATGGCTCTCTTAAAAGAGTGCCTAAACCGTTTAATCTTTAGATGGTCCGGGAACTATTTTGCTCAAATCAGAGGGCTGGCAATGGGACAACGACTAGCGCCAACACTTGCTATAGCCTTTATGTCTAAAGTTGAGAGCCCAATAATCGAACTCCGGCTGGCACTCTACTGTAGATACATAGATGACTGCTTTGTCGTCTGCTCAACCCAAGAGGAGATGGACAAATGCTTTGAATTGCTGAACAGTCAGTCAGAGTACATAAAGTTCACCCGTGAGAAACCGAAAGCAAATTGGCTCCCTTTTTTGAACGTTCAAGTCAACCTGTCCAAAAACTCCTACAATACAAAATGGTACCGTAAACCAAGCAACAAAAACATCTTGGTTCACTACCTATCAGCCCATCCTTCACACATAAAACGCGCACTACTCAAGAATATGTTCCGAACAGCGTCAAATGTGTGCACAGGGAAAGAACACAAGGTAGAATCCTTAGCTTGGCGCGAAAAATAGCCATCTCTAATGGCTACGATACGGTAGGAGCTTCTCAGGTTAGATTTAGAGGAAATTCTATGCTCCCAAACGATAAGTCTGGCGAAACTAAGGTTCCTTTTCCTCCTGCCTTTTATCTCTAACGAAATAAGTACAGCTATTAAACGATGCCTAAAAAGAGCAGGTTTGGATAATTCGGTAGCAATAGTTGAAATACCCCAAAAACACTAAAGCGTCAATTAGTCCGCAACCGATTGTATGACCGCCTCAGCGAAACCAATGATTGCATAGTTTGTCCGAACGGCAGAGACGGCGACTGTATGAGATCGGGTATAATTTACCTAATCTCTTGCGAGATATGCGGCGATGAGTACATTGGCGAAACGGGTAGACCACTATTCCTCCGTGTGAAAGAACACCTAGCTGGGTTACGCAACTGTGATTCAAAAACTCCACTAGGCACGCATAGGGACCAAAAACATGCAGGAGTAATGTTCGGCGTCAAATTCACGATCCTCGCACAGGAATCAAGAACATCTGCGCGTAAAACATTAGAAGCCTTGTGGATACATAATTCAATTAATAATTGATAGACCCAAACATCAAAACGGTGAGTGTTTTAAAATGAAGCTTTTACTATGCGATCCAAAACACATCTCTAACTTTACTGCTAGGGTTATGGAGGTTTTTGGCTTAGTGGATTGTGGATCAATGTGATCTTTCCAGGCTCTGAAGAAGGCGACCAGCCGAAACGTTAGCCACCTCGAATATTGAGTATTCAAGCTGCATTACTGACTGTATTGTTGTATGCTTCACTAATATTCAATAAATAACATCAATAACACCTCGGAACGGTATTCGTTCAATAGAAATTCATTGGCACTATAGATAATTCACTGAATCATCAGGGTAGTTGTAGGGTACAAGAATTCTTTTTATTATACTACTTTAAGAAAGAGCGTCATGATGTTATAACTTCATATACATGAATACTGAGTGATATGCACATCGTGCGTCGTTGGAAGCTGAGCAAAGTCTCTTGAAAAAAGAGTGATGATAGTATAGGAGCTCCACTCGCGCAATAAATAAGCACTTGCCCTCGGAAAGGGTGAGACACGAGCCCAACTCTCGTAAAAGGCTCAGAGTTTTGTATACCCATATGAAAAACGTTCAAGCTCTGAAAAAGGTCAGGCTGCCAAAGCGTCAGCCAGTGTATCTAAACAGTAACTGCAACTTATGCCAATCTTGCCTCGGCTTATCAGGGGCAGTACGTGAGATCTTAATGCTACCATCTCGAGAAATCAATCAAGCATGTATGGAATCGCTACCGCACTTGAAGAAGGCGATAGATGAGAAATTGTTCAACACTTTCATAACGGTTCTCAAATCAGTATGTTGAAGAATGGGCATAGAAAGCCGACTGAAATTAAGCTTGACAAGCATTCAGCATGTAAGCGAGCACAGAACACGACAGGTCTGCTAATGAATTCAATATGGGACACGAATTCGATCATAACTATGAAGAACGGCTGCATATCAAAGAATGGATTTACGAAAAAGCAGATTACCGTGATCACAGACCGGTTCGTAATTAGTATAACTGCTCTGTAAATCATGGAGTTGTCAGTGACAGAATCAATAAAATGAGATGTTAGAAAATGAGAATGAGATACAATGAGAATGTTATGAAGGCCCTGCAAGCAATGAAAAAGACACGAATTGAGTGTTCCATTAATCCATTCGCACCGTTTTTTTTTTCTATTCAAATCGGGTTTTTACCAAAAGGATGCGGATGTTGAATAATGTTCCAGTAGCTTCAGCCACACGGCCATATCACCATTGATCGCCATCTAAATGATGGTACTATACTCATGTGACCATCTGTGAGAGTTTTTTGCTGCGACAGCACAGGCAGGAATTACTCAAGTAGATCAGCACTGGAGATAAGTCCTGGATCTACTACGAGCACATCACACGTCACGCCTGCTGGCTGCCCCTCAGTAAACACCTGTCTGTTCAACCAAAGTCAAAGTTCATGCATGGAAGATTACGCTCTCGGTTTTCTAGGATCAGCAGAGCATGCTGTTTTGGGAACGGTTTGACAACAAACAGACCACAAATGCCGATGTCTATAAAGAACAACGCCGGGAGTTGGTCGCAGCAACAAGAGGAGCGTCCGGAATGTCTTAGTGTTGCAATTTTTTTCTGCAGAAAGACGCTTGACTCTCATCGCAAAGTTGACTCGCTACCTTTGAAGGAACTTCGCTGAACTACGGTAGCACATTCACCGCATAGCCCTGATACTGCTTCATCGGATTATCACCTCCTCCGCATGAACTAGGATCTGTGGAAGAAAAATATTGCAGACTGCAACTACTTCAAAAGTGATCTCATCGACTTTTAGGGAAAAGGGAGGAAGGCATGCAGTTTTTGCCCAGCAAATGGTTGCATATCATATCATTGATTGTGGTAGTATTTATATTGTTCATTAATTTGATTCTTTAATATGTAACAACTGAATTAAGTAAAGTGTCTAAATGGGAAAGAAAGCACAGCAATGCAATGTATGAGCAGATTTTAGTCACACCTAAGAATCGTCATAAAACTTTCTCTTGGAGCCCTCCTCGCCAAGACTACTTGGTGCATTGAGAAGAAGAACATACAAAGTTTATGTTCCATAGCACTTAAATTGAGCTGATGACCGACCAGCATCTACTCCTTCTTCAGTAGGCTTACAAAGTCATCCTCAAAATACCTTGCATTACCACCGCTCAGATTTGATCATCTTAACTCAATGCTAATCCTTCTGCTGTGTTTATTCCCTTCAAAACTCTGCATAGAATATTCCAAAGCATATTTCAACAAACTGCAAACCGCTTTGATCGCGAAAAAATATTGTGAGTACGAAATGTTGATGATATACGTATAAGAATACTTTTTGTTTGGAGTGTTTTCTTAAGACCACGCTCAAATTTCAATATGACTGATAATAATTTTTTGAGCCATGCAGGTGGTCTGTTATAGGGAATTTAAGATTATGAACGATGTCATTAAGAACACCAATAAACTCCAAACTCATATCTGTAATCGATGAGATTCCTCCAGGGTAAGAGTTTGTCTTGTTTTTATGGATGCTATGCAAGGTTAGAGCGCATGTGGCGCAGTGGTCAGAGGTGCCCTGCGTCGCACACGAGGTCAATGGTTCGATCTCGCGCTCATGGCCCACCAAGCCATCCATCCCTCCGGGGTCGGTAAATTGGTACCAGGCAGGTCTCAGACTTGTCTGGGAGGATAAGCAGCACTGACTCGGTTCAGCGGGAGGCCACCGCGAGTCATTGTAAAGGCCAGATATGCATTCAATCACCTCAAACGAAGTTAGAAATTGAAGTCGAATGCATGGCGCATCCCTAAGGGATTGATCAACGCCGAGAGCTTTATCCTTTATCCTTTATGCAAGGTTAAGGAAGTAGTCGTAAGCGTTATCTGATGAATTCTCGTGTCCAGAGTTCCCGACCTCATTAATGACCGAAAATCCGCCACTCTAGGGCATGCACATAAAAAATCGGATGATCGAGCACGTTATAAGTGTGGACGAACGAAACCATTGGATAGGAGTGGAAGGTTCTATGAAATGTCAACCCACCGAATTATGTCCACAGACAAGAGTCTTAACTTCTCCACAAACAGCTCTTCAGCCAGGAGATTTGGGCGCTTGCCAAAATAAATGGAAATTTGGCAACTATATGTTAGACTATGATAAATTTTTATGTCGATCTCATTCGCTGTACAATAACTTCTCATAGGGATGTTAGTGATTGCTTAAAAGATTAAATCTCTGGCTGCAACCTCACGTCGCCGATTTTTCAAACCACCCTTCTGTCACGCTGTAAAATCCAGAATAAAATTATGTTCACATTCGCCTTTCGCCTTCATTTTCATTATGCGTATAATTCACTGGAAGCATGAAAAGCATATTACACTTTAGAGGATTTTCCATGGTATCAAAATCTAAGCTGTTATCTGAAGTTTTTGACGATGCGGTAAAGAAATCCCCAATAGTATAACAATATTTGAAAAAGCGTCGATTGTCCGCCCTGCCCAGCCCTCTCCGTGAGTTGGCCGGTAAACAAAATTGCCGAAAAGATTTATGGCTGACCAAAGCGTGAGGGCAAGCCACAGTGACGAATTGTTAGTACGGTATTCGCCCCATCTACCGCGTAGCTCTGTATTGATCTACGACAGTATGCGCTAAAACGGCGGCAAACTATTGTAATTTTATAGAGGGTTTATTCATCTCATCCACAGAAACTTTAGATAAAAATGCATTATTATAATCCTATAAAAACTTCTCTAGTTTAAATGCTTTTCGTTCTTTCAGCAGTTTATAGTCGTGGTAAAAACGAAGGCAAAAGGCGAGTGAGAAACAAATTTTTATTCCGGATGCTACAGCGTTATAAAAGGGCGCTCTGGAAAATTAACGATGCGGATTTGCAGCCAGAGATCTAAGCTCTCGAATGATTACTAACGTTCCTATGAAAAGTTGTTGTCGTGCGCAAGAGATCTGCTCAAAAATATGTTGCTCTCTAACATATAAGTATCGCAAATTTTTTTGAGCTTCTTCCGAACCACACTGTTATGTTAATGAAATCAGAGATCCGACAAATTTCAAGTAAAAAGCTTCAACAGTGACCCAAATGTTTGCCGACAATGACAGACGCCTCACTAATAAACAAGTGTTACGCTAATTACTTAGAGAGTTTCAACAGCTCAATTCAAAAACCCCGTGAACATTGAATACATCGAATTTTAGCAAGAACACTAGCAGAATTACACTGAAGGACTAGAGAGGATAGAAGGATGCCCGATAATGTTGAATGATGTGCAAAAGGTTGAACCTTAGACGGGAATCGAACCAGCATCACTCTCTTGAGAGCAGTTACTACTACGAGGGCTGCTCTTCCGCTATCACTCTTGCTCCGACATAAGGTATCGATCCGTCAGCAATCAACCGTTATCGGTCGTGCAAAAGTTTAGCACACATCCGTGGAAGGAAGAGATGCGAGGTGTGATGCCTCTTCAAGGTTCAAAGTTTTGCATGCCACACAGCATTATCGTACATTCGTAATATTGTACCACTGCCAATAGTGGTTGACTAAAAGGAATCCTTGTAGAAAACATATGAAGGATAGCTCTGGTAACCTGATAACATGTTTAGAGCCTTATTTTAGGGTCAGTCATGGCGCCTATGCATCGCAAGACGGATGCTTCGCCTTTCCAGGCTCATCAGTAGCACGACTTCTTTCGGTTCACCGATCCCTTGCAGGAGGATATAGCCCCTACCCACTAAGGAATCAACGTCGAATTATTTATATCAACGCATGTCGAGTTTAAAAACCCCCGACATTGCAATGACCACAGTCGACCGCTTATGGTTAGTAGAATAGATCATATCTTTACTTCCGAATGTTTGGCTCAAAACACTCAAGAGATGTTTTTTGAGCGAGTTCCGTATAAGCAGTCGAAAGTAAAGATATGGAGGATAAATTTTGACAAGAAATAAACACAGATTATAAGATGACAAAAACATCTTTATCATATACCAATCCACAGTAACCAAATGTCTCCTCCAGTAACATACAAAAAATTAGTATAATTTTGAAAACCTCCAAACCATTTGCACATAATTGAATTAGACACCTTATTTTATATTCATCACTTGCTTCGGAGAAACTATCACAACTTGGTTACTAAATCAAGCAGCAGCAAGTTCATCAAATAGATTTTCTTTCGCCTTTAGATCCATGACCCAAGGATGGTTTGAATTAATATCACGTAGTTGAGAGATATGTCGCTTCATTACCTGAAACATTTTGTTACAATACTACCAAAATCCTCAACTTTCAACTGCCACGTTTCATATGTAACTTCCACTATACCTCACTGTCCTTTCCAAGGAACTGGCTAAGAGCAACAAGGTTTACAAGTGCCTCACAATTGTTGGCGTCTCGCAATTGAGCCTCCTATAGTTTCAAGTAAACTTGATGATTTTGAATACTCTTAATACGATGACCAAAAATAGGTACATACGTGTAGCAAAGCCTCAGCATCTTTATATTTTCCCTGGAGAATAAGAACAGCAGATTGACAAATAAGAAGTCGCGGGCTCTGACCATACTTGTCCATCATTTCTTGATAGATATAGTAGGCGTCTTTCAACTTATCCTTACCCTAAAGCAAGACGTAAGATCAGTAGTTTTATTACAAACTATGTGTGAATTTGAAAAAAAAATGGATGAAAGAATAGAAATAGGCAAAGAATGAATATATAAGGAAGTTTAGGAGCGAAGTTAACCTACCAAAGTCATATCGACCCAAGCAAGGGCAAGCTGTGTTAAGGTGGCATCTTCGTCAATTTCATTCATTTTCTTCAATTCCTTCCTAAATTTTTCAATACTAAGACACAAACGTCCAAATTCCCTAAGAATTCAATGAGAACTCACACAGCCAAATCTACACGGTCCATCTGAAGTAAAGTGAACACCGTAACAGAATGGGCTTCTAGTGAATTGCTCTTGATAAGATACGCATTGCATCTTCCGGATTCTGTAAACAACAAATACCAGAAGTAGAAGTAGTTGTGAAACCACTCCTAAATAATTATCGAAGTGGTGGACATGCTGTGAAGTCACTGTTATTTTCCAAAGAGATTCTAATGTGATTGATGGTGAGCTTTCTGTTCTATTACCACGTCATTTGAAACTACCAAGCTATTACGTTCTTCTATATTCAGGCACCTACCACATTTCAAATTACAGTCCATATAAACCCTTTATTTTTTACATATCATTTTATTGTGCAGATCCTTGTAGTTCTAATAATCGTTTCGTCTCAACACCATCATCGTTTGCTTGAGGACTTCCTAATTCCTCAAGGCGTTCGTTTATTTGATTGCCGAAGAGTGTTGGAGTGGAACAACCTCGCAACGAGCATTACTCATCACTCGGCTATGTCCCCATCGCCTTTCCCAAAAGTGAACGTCACTTTTCACGACGATAACTTCGGTACGTCCAGAAACAGACTACCAAAGAAAACGCTCATAAGGAGTACTATGAAGAAGAAAAACATCAAATTACTATGTCTTTTCAATGGTACAGAGTAATCCTAAAAAATCCTCTATTGCATTCTTCTAGTGCAAGTGCTGAGCACTTGACAAAGTGTTTTGATTCAGACAACTTGTTGATACCGACAATTTTTCCTTATTTTACTTCTGCTCATATTAATATCCGATAATGTCGAGAAGCAAATCATTGAACCTCGCGCGAGAGCTGAACCCGCGTATCACCCTTTCGGAGAGCGTGTGTTAACCACTGTACTACCGGGGCTCTCGATCTACTATCGCTCCTTCTGTATTCACAATGTTGTCAAACTAACTTATAAAAATGCTTATAAAAATGCGTTCCTCTTCTTCATTCATCTCTAGTACTGTCTCGACCATATGAGCTGCTCTCTTCCACGTAGAGACGTAGGGATTTAGGGAACGAGACCAACGCACTGGCAATAACGGCTTCCTTATAACGTGGCAATGCTCACTTCACTTCGATGCTCCCAGTTTTTGAGGCCCTTCTTTATTACACGGTCTGATGTCTCCTGCACCTGCGGCTCATGAAAACGTTGACCTAGTTGCGCTACTTCGTTCACAACTCACAGTGCCTTAGGCCGTTATGACCAGGAGGTGACTGAACTAATATACAATGAAGCAACATGGCACTTATGGAGATATTCGGAATGACGAGGTATTACCTGGAATTCTACTCATTTAAGCAGGATGCATTTACAGAATAACTAATGTAACACAGGAATTTCTACCAGGTGTTTCTTAAAAGACAAGCCATTGTCAACAACAAAGAGCCCTTACCACGGAGGTCCCCAATTGTTTCTCCTTCAAAGAACAGTTCTGGCTTTTCTCTAGTGTATAACAGTGATAAGGGGACTGTAGCACACCGGTCTAAGCTGCCATGCGACACACATGTTGCCAATGGTGCGATCTCGCGCCCAAGTTCACCTGATCTTCCATTTCATCGCGATCGGCGAAATGGTACCAGAATTGTCTGAGAGGATAGCAACATGACTTGACGCACCGATAGGCCACCGCGAGATCGCGAAGATCAGACAGATGTTCAGCCACCTCTACCTATTCTTGATAAAGTGGAATATATGATGCATCTTCTAGGAACTGGTTAACGCAGAAATCTTTATCCCTAAATTTTGATGATAATGTTAGAAGTTGATATAGCTACACATGTTCCCAAAATCTGCTCGCACAGCAGACCAGTACTGGTTCTCGACAATAAAGTAAAATATAGTAGTACAACTATCTCAACAGATGCTTTTAATGAAAACATACATTCTCGTCGTTCAGAATCAAACCAGCCACAATACACGAAGTGTCATCAGTAGGCGCTGTCCCTTCAGAAACTTCCAATTGCACTTGTTTTGCGATACGCTGCCTGAAGAAGACTACAGTGGATTCCATTCGTGGTTGATATTCCTGCGTGAAAGTACGAGATATATTTGGAAAATAGAGCGATCTCAACGAACTTGTCGGCCGGATTCTGGTACTCAGCAAAGCGGCGTACTGCTTTCAAATGTGGATTGTCTGTCCGCTCCGAGATTTCACTCAGCACTAGCGAAGCTTTCCCTTGAGCAATATATGAACGATACATGAACACATCTTTAGCAACCTTCTCCTCTTCAACTTTTGTGCTCAATTTCTGAAAAAAAAAACTCTCACAACATATTTGTAGCCCACTGAGCTTGATTTTAAATAGAAGAACTATTTACTAAGCTAAAATTAAGCAAGATTTGAACTACACATCTATGGAAAGATCATGACTCCCACCTATCTGTATATTTTCACTGATTTTACCGGCAAAAGCACAGATAAATGAACTTGATTAGGGTACAATTCCATTATAGGAAAGGTTCTTTGTAAGATCTTTTTTGCGGGACAAAAAATTCCCACTTGTGGGAGTTGTGATAATCATTCAAAAGCTTATATCATTGTGATTTCATACATGTACTTTTTTGAGAAAGCCTTATTACAACACTGTAGCACTCAAAAATAAATTATGCATCACACGTGCCGCGCTCTCTCATGATTATCACGCTTACATTTCGCTGGCTTGGAGAACGTTTAAGAGCATCGAAGACGTAGTGAGGAGGACAAAGAACATCCGACTCCGTGCCCACCTTTTCGACTCGACAATTATCCCTGCCCTGACGTATGCAGCAGAAACCTGGTCGCTACGTAAGCAGGATGAAACATCACTTGCCGTTATCGAACGCGCAGTCGAAAGGTCGATGCTAGGAGTATCCCATATCTCGCAAATGAGAGAAAGGATCCGAAGTTCCGACCTACGTCAACGATCGAAAATCAGAGACGCCGTTCTACACGCCAGGATATCGAAAATAAGGTGAGCCGGACACGTGATGCGCTTCAACGACAACCGATGGACGAGAGCCGTTACCGACTGGATTCCTCGGGACGTCAAGCGCTCTGAAGGAAGACCACTGACCCGTTGGTCCGATTTCTTCACGAAAGCGATAGGAAGAAAGATATGATGCTCAGCGAATCCCTAGAGCGAAGAGGACCCACTGGGTTACTCCTGCACGCGATAGGGAAAAATGGAAGAGTTGATGGTACCCGCTCGAGTCACTCGACGATCAACGGGACGACAAGTGATACAGGTGATACATTTCGCTGGAAGCACGAAAAGTATATCAGCGAGTAGAGAATTTTCTGTAGTATTAGAATCTACGTTTTCATCTGAAGTTCCTGTCGATGCCGGCGTGAACAAAAATCCCCAATTGAATAACAATCAGCACGCTGTTGCTAATTGTAAATTTGCCGCCTTCTATCATTTCAACACAGAAGTACTAGGAAATCTTCCAGTATCAGAGTCATGCGTTTTATCTAGAGTCCTTCCAAAGAGAAAAATCCTAAATTCACAAACAAGAATCGCACTCCACATGTGAATCGCGCCAGCTCGGTCTATTGAGTGCGGGTCACGTAAATCCTTTTAACTCAAAGGAACCCGAGCTAGGGGGGGGGGGGCTCCCCGAAGCGTTCGTTGATCTGTTGTGATGGGATGTCGAGGAAAAGCGTCGAACAGCATCGTTGTTCCTCATAGCCTGCGTCACTAACCATTCGCTCATCGTCATCCTCTTTCCACGTGCTTTTGAATATATATATATATATTATATATAATATATAAATGAGAACTGATGCGAGATTAACCTGCGCCTCAAGTCGATGCGAATGGTCGCGTCGTGTGCCACTGGCGATATCGGCTATGCTACCGTTCGCAAAGGGATATAACGATAGAATCAGCGGTAAGGAGAAATGAGTGGCAGCGAAACGATGCCTCGGTGGTGTAGTGGCAGCACGCGTCCCCGTCCCGTATGGGTGAAACACGGGTTCTACATCCCGCTTAAGCCGAGTTTGTGCTTGGCCTCGATTAATTTCCTCAAATGGATCCTCCACAAAGGTTTTCGGACATTTCGCATGTTGTACTGATTGCTGCCTAACCCTTTGAGGACCAGCATTGATAAGCACGCGGTGCCATGGCGTCACTTGCGCGGCGTTAGACAAGAGGCCAGACAAGCGGTCCTGGATGTCTGTGCATGCATGCCTGGCCGTCCGCCCCACTTTCCCATGAGACGCGGCGCCGCCATGACAATAGCTGAGTGTCGTCGCGCGATGAGCATCAAAATGACTCTCATGGTCCTCACATGGCTCACGATTTCGTCTCCTTCATGAATGAAGTGAATGAAGAATTCTGCAAGGGTAAATCTCCAAATTACTTCGAAGGAATCGGGGCTAGAGCGTTCGTTAATTGATTGCATTGGAATGCTCAGGGAGAGGGTCCTACCAGCACCTTTCTACCTGATAGCCTGCATCGCTAACCACTCGACCAGCACTTTCTCCCTACTCATGCTTGCGAATTTAGAGAAATATATACAGAAAAGACGAGAACCGATGCAAGACAAACCTGTGCCTCGAGAATGCATTGCTGGTATTGTCCCAAGTAGAACAGATTCTTCACGTCGAACAATCGGTCGATACCGGACATGCCTGCGAATTCCTAACAACCAAGTGACCTTGAAACGAAGCTGGATGTGAACATGGACGAAATAAACAAATAAATAATAAACAAATAAACAAATAAACAAACGAACAAACCCAACTGAACTAGCCGACGACGAACACCTCCCGCAACAAACTCGCCCTAATCGATCTTCCAAGGCCGACGGCGCCAATAACGACACGTCTGGGTGACGTCAACTCGTCCACGACCATCGTGGTCCGCAAATGCACAGACATTGCGCTTACAGTTCTAATAAATTCTTGCGTACTTCGACACTTTCGCCAATTCAGTTGTTACTTATTTAACCCTTTCGGGACGATGGACTCGGCACCCTGCGTCTTTAACCCCCAGCTCGTTGCATCTAACAATGGTGTCTACCCTTAACGTGCTGTCTAGCAATGGCTGTAACCCCGAGTAACAATAGTACGCTGGAGGTCGTCAGACAGAGTCAGACGCAATGCGTTGGAGGTTAGAGATGCAGAGGGTTGGGTCCATGGTCTTGGAAGGATTGAAGAAATCGACCGAACAGCGATGTGATCACCATCATTATGGATGATATTCAACCATCTGCGGGCAAAAATTGAATGCCTTTCTCCCCAGAAAGAATGAAGCTGGCGACCAGAGAAGTCGGTGAGGTTCATTCTCAGCTTGTTGTACTTTTTAGAGGTTTTCTCACGCAGATGTTGCTTTAGGGTCCGTAAGAGATGACAGTGTGATGGAGCAATATCAGGGCTATACGGTGGGTGTAGTGCCGCGTGATTTAGCCGTTTCTCCGAAATGTGGCGAGTCGACTTTCCAACGTTTGGTGGTCGGTCGATGCAAGATATGTTCATCTAGTCATCCATTGCGCTAGTCCACTTCGTTTCTATGGCAAGCGATTGGGCTACGGCCGTGTCCCCAAGTGTCTGCCTGAGCTATTTGAACAGTTTCCAGCATATCAAGCCCTTTCGGCAATAATCCGATTCGAGATAGAAGAGACTGCATAGAACAAGTGCGAAGGAAATCATGGCACAACCCAGTAGAAAACTCTCATGTCTTGACCTCTTACCGCTCTTATAAGTCGTTATAAATATACACCACTCGATTCTCTTGGGAATATATGTAACATCATAACACTGGGAAAAAAGCAATAAAAATACTGTATGCCTGATAATCATTTCTTGAGCCACGCATGTCTGTGGTCTATCAAAGAGGGCTGACTTATAGAGCCCGATACACGTGTTTCGATCTTGCGATCTCGTCAGTCGGGCAGTTACCCTTTCTCGTCTTTTGCCAATCCTGTGTGGGTGCTCCAGCCCCTACACTAAGAGTTAACGACGACGAACGTCTTGCACTCTATGTCAAGTGAAATCATCACCGAACACAGAGCGTTACACACTCGATTGCTCTTGGCTGTTATATTCAGTATAACATATCTTTCGTTTCAAGTGTTTTTCTTAAGACCACAGCTCACTGACATGCGTGGCTCAAAAAATGATTATCAGGCATATTGAAATTTGTGGTCTTCAGAAAACACTCGAAACGAAAAAAATACTATAATTTCGGAGTATTAGATCGAACACTAGCTGTCAACTCAACTGGGTTTATAAAGCGAAATCCTCTTAGGAAGATATGTAAATAACACTGCGAAGAAAGCAGTGAAAGAACTACAATTTTGGAGTATTAGACCTATCACACCTGTTAACCCTTTGAGAACCAGGGCCTATATGCAGGCGGCGTCGCGCCGTCGCTTGCGCGACAGTCGCAGGAGGAGGCATCTGCATGTGTGGCTGCCTGCGCCTGCTTCCCCGTGCATTATATTGTAGGTCATGTAAGGTTAAGTCGAACCAGTAACTAAGACTAGTATAAATCGGCATTTCTCAAGCTTTCGAATGACTACAAGAATCTTCTCGCTGAAACACAAAAGTTATATACAAAATTTATAACAAACAGATGTTCTTTTCAATGAAATCATCTTTGTAGAAGCTTTTTAGATGAAATTCCATCACTTCATGATGATAGTGATAGTATTCCCTCGAAGCCTAGATTCGTCTCCTCGCATCCACCTCCGCAAAGGTCTTTAGGTACGCAGGCAAACAGCATCTGCACGATTGGGCAAGCATGTCTCGCTGTCTGCGCTTGCTTTCCCACGAGATGCGATGCCGCCATTACACTAGCTGAGTGAGACTTGACATCGCATGGCACGCTACGAAAGTACCGCTTAGTTCTTAAGAGTTGAAGAGCTACAAGAAACTCGAGGATTCTCTTTATATGTGTTTCTTTTCGTATAGGTGCCTGATCTTTGTGAAACGTGAATTTGAAGGATTGTATAAGAAACAGGTTTAAGTCAATTTATACACAAGTAACTAGCGCAGAGGCAAGTTCACAACGATCTTCTCAAAAAGAGCTGGAGCGATTCTAATAGATAAAATGATGTGGATATACAGATTAAATGCAATACAATTACATGACAATGACTCAATTTGTAACACAAATCAACAATGTTTACCTAGGCATCGAACGAGAACCTAGAGCTTTAAGCTTGGAACCAAAGAGATGGACGCTGTAAAACCCATAAATTTCTAATTATATCCAACAGAGAAAAAAGAAAACTGTGACAAGGGTCTATGGTGATCAAAACCTTCGCACAATTTGGAAAACCATGGAACATCTACACCTACTACGACGACTTTTATGGATCTTGAACACCTCAATCATGTGTTTATTTACTTGATTCCCTCGTTACGACCCTTCACTGAAGTAGTTTTGCATCTAACGCTCCTGCTCGCGGGTGACTAAGATTGCACGTTTCTCGACTGAAGTAGAGGAATTTTCCGGGCAGTTCTGAAGTTCTTTGCCATTTCTTTCGTTGTCTGCGGGTGTGTCCTCTTGAGTACGGGAGTCATGTGGTGGAAATTCTAAGAAGTCTTCATCATCCGTTCCTTTTCGTTTTAGCCAATGACGATGTACGTCCGGATTCTCGCTAAGTAGAAACTTTGCGCGTAAAAGTCGATGACTAGAGCCCGTAGATACAGATGGCACCGTTGCGACGTTGAAGAGGCACCATCTTCTGTTTACAAGGACGTGATCGATCTCTGATCGGATGCTACCGTTATACGATTCCCATGTCCACCGCTTACTGTCCTTTTTCGAAAGAACGAATTTCCATGGATGAGATTTGCTCCGGACATAAGGCCAACAAGACGCTTTCCATTAGCATTCCGAACCCCCATTCCATATTTTCCAATCCTAAATTCTCCTTCACGGCCCTTTCCTAGAATAGCGTCAAAGCTCCCAATAACAAATTTATAATAAGCTTTCTCTTCATTGATCACATATTCTAACTGAGCATAAAATGCATCTAAATCGTTTAGAGCAGCCGTACAAGGAGGTGAGAAGCAGTTGATGATGCTTACATCCTTATCGTCTAACGTCTTGAAACGGAGAATGGCTACACGAGGCGATAAAAATGTCATGAGAAGTGACATAAGGGCTAAGCGATGGGCGCACGACAAAGCCGACACCACCGACAATCTGTGTCGGCACCCTTCCTCCAAGGATAACGAGAGTCCCGTCGTCAAGGTGACGAATGTCAGTCAGGCGGCTCCTGGTGTCTTGTAGGGCAATCACGTGAAATTTAACACGGCGTACGGTTTCAAGTAGCTTATCAAGATCGCGCTTTGTAACCACTTTGGTATTATAGCTGCAGAGTAGGAAACAATCGCCATGGCGAGTGGGTGGCTCGTTTTGGTCCAACACTAACGGAACCTGTTCCTGGTGTTCACGGCTTGGTGTTCTCTCAACGTTACTACCAGTGGTTGACGGCATAGGGGGCGAAGTCGAAGGTGTGAAAGGCCGAGAATCATTGTTACTGTTGATTGTCGTTTGAAGTTCCTGTGCATCAGACATGAGCCTATCCCGAGACGGTAACTGCTTTTGGATTGATTCAATCAATTGAATGGAAGGTTGTCTGGTTGGAACACCTAAAACGAGATGTGAAATGAAAACGTCGAAGGGTTCCAGAAAAGACCTTTGTACCTGATTCTTGACAGCTCGATTCCCAGATATCCTGGAATTTTTGACTGACCCCCCTGCGAGATCTTTGACTATATGGTTAGGCAGAGTGTGCTATGTTCAGTTGCTACCTGAAAACCACTGGAACTGAATTATAACCCAAAAATCACAAACTTCACGTTCCCCACGACTTCTCACATTCAGTTGATTACTCTCACGAATATTTTGCGAGTTGCTTCGGCTGCTGAGCATTTCGCTTTATGTGACCATGGTAGAATATTGGCCGAGACGATTCTCCTAGCAATCACAGAGGCAGCTGAATTGTGGTGGTTCCTGAGACGCTCTTTTATTTACGGCAAAAGAGTGCTGGGAGAGAGGATCGAGCCTATGCTTCAGTTAACACCATGCTTCCTACTACATTACATCACCCATGCATTGCGCTATCCCAACCCCACCCACAAATCAGAAGGGATAAACTCAAAGCAAAGCAACCAGGAGTAAGAAGTAAACTATAATTAATGAAATTCATACTAAGTCAACAGCAGGGCAGATAGAGCAGAGATTAGCGATCTAGGGTACCAAAAGCAAGGATTTGGTTCAATCCACTGCCTAACACTCTCTCAAAACAAATTGACTGAACGTCTCAGATAACACCTTAGCTCGGCTAGCACCAGGATCGTGAGGAGAATTGCCTCAACCAATACCCTACATTATTCACAAAGAGACGAAGTCCTAAAGCAGCAATCGAACCAGTAAGCAAAGTGTTCCGAGAAGCTTTGTGGAAGTTGAATTTCAGGAAACAAGTCAAATACAAGATGTACTGGAATCCCCATAGTAAAAAGTTACAACAAGTAGTCTAATTAAAAGAAAAGCGAATAAAAAAAAGCAAAAATCGGCCCAAAATTTTTCCAATGATGTAGACTTGAATTGCAGAAATTGTACATCGGACGGGAATCAAATCCAATTTCCCCTTTCCAAATGGGGGACTAACCAATTACACATCGAGGCTTCTGTTCTGCTAATATTCCTTCCCCGGCAGTGCGACTGGTTAGCTCACACGCCAAAAACGGTGAAATACGGGTTCGATTCCAGCCTGAGGTTTAAAGTTTTGCATTTTACTCAACATTATAACATATGACTCGAAAGGTCAACTTTCTCTAAACTTCGACATAAGTAAGGAAATGCGAAATTTTTACGAACTGTTCTTTTCTTTGATTAGAACTTGCACGAGGTTAGTACTTTTCCTTTCTCAAAACTTGATGGCTAACGTTTCGGCGACCCGGCCTTCGTCAGATCCCAGATGTACATATCATGCCATATCTGATTATTATGTTAATGTTTCGTATTCGTTAATAGTTCACTAGAAAACAAATCAACAGTCTAAGCATTTTTTAGCCCAACCTTATGAAAACCAGAAAAACCCACCCTGAAACCCTTAAACAAGGTTGGGTTTTTCAAATGACTAGACTAGGAATTCTTTTCTATTGAATTCTTGACGAATACGAATTACTAACCGAATAATCAGATATGACATGATACGTACCTCTGGAATCTAACGAAGGCCTGGTTGCCGAAGATTAGCCACCAAATTCTGAGAAAGGAAGACTACCAACCTCGTGCAGGTTGATCAAGGAACAGGACATTAAAGCATATGTAATACTTCCTTTATGATATCATAAAAACAGCGGTTAAATAACGAATTCTTCAGCGTTTGATTTGAACGCTGAGCGCCGTAATATTGAAGAAAACTAACCTTTCAAATAAGATGCTTTGTTTTCCTCTGAAAAGACGAAGAGTCCGAGTGGGAACGGTCACACTACTGATGCTACTCACTTTTGGAAGGTTCTAAATGCTTGTAAGATTATACAAAGATTACTTCATACAACCGCAAAGGAACCCGATCCATAAGAGGATGAAGCCTTTTTCACTTTGCATCTCACATTCACCAAAGATAGTAATTGATTTTCATGGTCAAACAAAATCCTTTTTATTTGATCGCCTTTAGCGATGGTATGATGTTTTAGATCACCTGTATCACCTGTCGTCCCGTTGATCGTCGAGTGACTCGAGCGGGTACCAGCAACTCTTCCATTTTTCCCTATCGCGTGCAAGAGTAGCCCAGTGGGTCATCCTCGCTCTAGGGATTCGCTGAGCATCATATCTTTCTTCCATCGCTTTCGTGAAGAAATCGGACCAACGGGTCAGTGGTCTTCCTTTAGAGCGCTTGACGTCCCGAGGAATCCAGTCGGTAACGGCTCTCGCCCATCGGTTGTCGTTGAAGCGCATCACGTGTCCGGCCCACCTTATTTTCAATATCCTGGCTTGTAGAACGGCGTCTCTGATTTTCGATCGTTGACGTAGGTCGGAAGTTCGAATCCTTTGTCTAATCCAATTGTTTTCTAATGCCCCATTCACGCTCAACGGAACGACAATTTCCGAATGCTTAAGTTACATCTATGTAGGTCGTGAAATCAACATGATGAACGACCTAGCCCCAGAGTTGAGCAGGAGGAAACGAGCGGCTTGGGAACATTTAAGAGCATCGAAGATGTAGTGAAGAGGACAAAGAACATCCGACTCCGTGCCCACCTTTTCGACTCGTCAATTATCCCTGCCCTAACGTATGCAGCAGAAACCTGGTCGCTACGTAAGCAGGATGAAAGATCACTTGCCGTTATCGAACGCGCAGTCGAAAGGTCGATGCTAGGAGTATCTCGTATTTCGCAAATGAGACAAAGGATGTTTTAGATACCGCTGATAATTCCCAAGACCACTGTCTATTAACTCGCTATGCTTTATATAATTGACCTTCCAGGCTCCGAAAAAGGCGAACTGCCGAAACGTCAGCTGTCGAATAAAGTTTAATGTAACACCTCGTGTTTGACTCAAAGAAGAAAATCAGGAAGTACCCGCTGATTTTGAGTGATGCGCAAAACTCTGACGTCAGGCGGGACTCGAACTCGCATTTCATCCTTTCCGGAGACGCGAAATTAACCAATTGCACTACGGACGCCTCTTTTGCCACCACTGTTCCTACGCTGAAATTTACTAATTCTTATCTTTTTTACCACTTTCCCTTTTTGTTTGATCAGTATCAGAGCATAATCTCCTCGCTAGATTGAGAAAACGTCTTCTTCATGATAGCCGTAGAATAGTGGTGGAGCACATCTCCCTACAGTCTCGAGGATAGCCACACCAAGGTGTTGCGCAGGGAGTTCGTTAATGATTGCTGGAAAGTTATAGGGGCGGTGGGGGCTCAGTCGCGCGTCCAACCGCACAACCAGGTCCTCGCTTTTTAATTCAACTCCACTTTTTTCTCGGAAAGTCTAACTGCGAAGTTCTTGCAACGTAAATTTTCATTTGAACAGGTGTCATATGGGCGTATTTCGCCTTCTTTAGAGCCTCGAAAGATCAGGGCTGTCTTTAACCCAGCCCCCAAAACCCCTTCCACTTCAGAGAAAACTCATGTTCTAGCTTCTACAGAAAATTCCGAGATCAAAAGACAGTCGATCCTCGGAATTTCAACTTTTTCAGGTTCCGCAATAGATCATTGCCAAAAGCATCAATTCGGACATCTATTCGAGACCGAAAATCTCCCGATGCAGACGAAAGAAACTTCTGCAGATCAAGAAAAAGTCGCAACAATTCAAAAGTCCGACTTATTATAGACCTCGTCATAATTAATTGATACATGAAAATCGAGAAAACTTATCTTGATTAGCTGACGTGAGGTCGGTAAATAGTAGTAGAGATTCGGCTGACGTTTCGGCGACCCGCCTTCTTCAGAGCCTGGGCGTACGTAGCATGAGTCTATTTGAATGATTCGGATGGTCTTATTTATATGCCGCCTAGGTCAAGTTAGAAGATCAAACGAAGAAAGGGCGCGAGATCTCGTGTGATGGTGACGCACTCGTCCTTCCGGTTCATTTCGGGATTTGGGCGTTTATCCAAAATGCCTCAAGAGTCTTGCGCGTGGATGTTTTTGATTCCTGCGCTAGGATTGTGACAGTCACATCAAAATCGTTGTTGTTGTGTTTTTGTGCCCTATGTAAACCTAAAGGTTTCGTTTTATCTATTTTAGATTTACTATCTAGATGTTCTTTTATGCGGATGAAAAGTGATCTACCCGTTTCGCCTATATATTCTTCCCCGCATGTTTTACATGTTAGTAAATAAATTGTGCCCGATCTCATACAATCTCCCTCTTTTCCGTTGGGGCAGATTATACAGTTGTTGGTGTTGCACAATCGATCATAGAGTCTATTGCGGATCAGCTGATGGCGTAAGGGTGGGAGGTGGGATTTCGATAACTACCACGAAATTTACAAGACCGCATCTTTTCAGGCACCTTTAACCGCGCTACTGATTTCGTTTGATATAAATGACAGTTTTCTATCCACGTGTGGGTATCACACGAGATCTCGCGCCCTTTCTTCGTTTGATTTTCTAACCTGATCTAGGCAGCATATAAATAAGACCATCCGAATCATTCAAACAGACTCATGCTACGTACGCCCACGCTCTGAAGAAGCGGGTCGCCGAAACGTCAGCCGAACTTCTACGACTACTGTACCAACCTCGCGTCAGCTAATCAAGATAAGTTTTCTCGATTTTCATATATCAACAAAAATTGATAAAGACGGGAATAGAAACGAGTAATGGGATAGTGGCCTGGATTACTCAGCTAAACACGAGAGCCTTCTGTCTTGCGGTGCTAGTGATGGCTTTCACTGGGCCTTCCGGAATGGGAACTCTCTTCCATCAGCAAAGAGGGCTCGCCATAGCGATGACGTCATCAAACCCGTGGACTGGAGGCCGAACGAGTGGAAAATAATGAAGGAAAAAAGGGAAAAATGAAAAAAAGAAAAGATGAAAGAAAGGAAAAAAAAGAGTAAACCAGGAAGGACGGCAGCGTAAGGAGCGCACGATTTCGAATTCAAATGGCACGGCACGCACCTCGGAGGCGACGGACGAGTTGTCGGACCTAACCCTTTTCCTCACGCTAGCGGAACCTCTCCGCTGGACTCGATACGATGGTCTTGTTCGGGTTCTCATCCGGCGTATGTCTTATCGATCCACTCCTTGTTCTACTGTCGGTTTTGATCTATTCTGTTTTGGCGACTGATTTATCATGTAACGGACCAGGATTCTCTCATTTCAGGCGCGGTACTTTTCCGTTTGGTAACAGAGATTTTCAAGCCTATCATCTACGCTGGCGGAGATGTTTAACTAAGGGTGTTAGTAATCACCCAAAAGCTTAAGTCTCAAACTAGCGTCGTATGTTACCGGTTTTTGAAAGAACCCTTTTATAACACTGAAAAATCAGAAATAAAATTATGTTTCACGCGCGCATATTTCTCGCAGTGCAGAGCTCTTTCTTTGGACTATCAGTCATCGTTCGATAGCGTAAAATCTACCAATTCCAATGCTGTGGTTATATTATGAAGAGACCGTTTCTCTGCAATGCAGCAGGGAAAATAATGTTGATTCACATGTGCGAGCAAGTGGTCTTTGAGCAATTCACGGGCTGCTGGGAGAGGCAGCAGGGTTGTCTGACGCGATGGTCGATCGATTTTCGAGCATGTGAACGTCTAAGAAAATCCTGTAATGTCTGAATGTTTCGGACACAACGATCTCGCCGAACACATGCGCGAGTACGTGTTCTTTGGCCAGTTCACGGGGTGTGGGTTGGGGGCAGGGACTGGTCGGCGCGAGAATCGATTGATGGCGCCTGAATGAGGTGCATTTGATTAGGAGATGTGTCTCCGCTTTGGAAGAAACTCCGCATTAAACGTCTGACTCGAGTACTGGAAGATTTCCTCTACACTATGTGCTTTATGTGCTTCCAACGAAGTAATAGTTGAATTGCGCGACCCATGTGAAACATAATTTTGTAAATCATCTCTATTTGACCGCCGATTGCGGTGTTGTGATGTTTAAATAAACCCAGTGATGTAGAGTGGTGTGCAAAAACGTTTGCGTCAGCCGGGATTTGAACCCAGATCGTACCTTTCCGGAGTGGAGTGCACAACGAGCGTCGGTGGTGTAACGGTTTAGCACATGCTCCCGGAAAGAGTAAGATCTGGGTTCAAATCCCGGCTGACGCAAACGTTTTTGCACACCACTCTACATCATTGGGTTTATCTAAATATAATTTGTCTTTGAGTTTCCAGCTTTGTGGAAGGGTCTTTTCGAAAAAGCGGCCGCGTACAGCGCTAGACTGACATTTAAGCTTGCGAATGATTGCTAACACTCTTTTTGGTAGCCTTGTACAGCGTAGGGGATAGGTTGAAAACCTGGGCTGCTGAACGGAAGAGAACTCTGTCTTTTTGACGGCTTATTTTCTATGTAATTGACAAGAACTTTTTATTTCAGACGCTTTTCAGCAATGATATGACGTTAAATTTCTCTGGTTTAAAGACTGTAGTTACAGCGAGCGATTTCCTTTTCGTAGAGGGAATTTGTCCCCTGTGGAACTGAACGGAGCTGAGCAACGCTACGCGGTAAGCGTTGTAGAACCTCATGTTAGAGGAGCGCGTGTGGCGCAGTGATTAGAGGTGCTCTGCGCTCCGCATTTAGTGGATAAATCAAGGTCAGTGGTTCGATCCCGTGATCGAGGCTCACCAAGCTCTTCACCTCCTTGAGATCGTTGATTTCGCACCGAACTTGTCTCGGAGAATAGCAGCGCTGATTTGACGCAGCGGTAGGCCGGGGCGAGTCCTTGTGAAGACCAGAATGCATCCAGTCACTTCAGACGATGCTACTACGAATAGAGACGAATGCATGGCGCATCCCTCACGGCCGAGGTTGTTTCTCATCTAAATCCTTTGCCATGTTGTAAAATATGTCCGGTAATGTTGAGTGATATGCAGAGTTTTGTATCCCGTGGGCAAAGTTGAACCTGGGTCTCACCGTTTCCGGGTTCGCGTGCTAACCACTGCATCGTTGCGACTTCTCCTATGCTATGAGTTTTTCTGTGATACTGTGATCTGCCTTTTATTTCGAACGAAATTCTCGTTAGATTCGGTCTTTATTCATGCTGTATGGTTGCACTTAAGGCCTAGAATTATATCAGAGTTCCTTGCACATTTGTCAACCATTTTGGGAGCGTTCCTTTATGTCATTTGCATCTCTAATAGGCAAGTCTGCAAGGTCTGCTCCACCTCCTCTGCATCTCCAACCCCAGCGTACCACTGTCAGACGCAGCACGTTAGGTCACAGGCGAGGATGTGGAGGAGACCGTCCAGAGCTGCCAGTTAGAGATGTAGAGACCGTGAATCCACGGTCCAAAAGGGGGTTAGTCAATTGTGGCCGGCTTGTTAGTGATGCTCGGTGCGGGGCTAAACTCCCCTTCCCCAACTTTTTCTCGCAGTCAATCCGCGAACACTCTAAGGAAATTTTCAGCCTGGCTATCACCGAAACTGCGAGGAGATTTGCCCTCAGCCAGTATTCTTCGACGCTCATAAAGAAGACGAAACCGCAACCAAGCGATGAAAGCGAGAAGAAGAGTCGAATGCTATTTGGAAATATGGGATCAGCGCAATAAAATTCAGCGGTTCCTCTTCGCTCTAGGAATTTGTTGAGCATCATATCATTTTCCAGGCCTTTCACGAGGAAGTCGGACCACATCATCGGGTCAAAGGGTCTTTCTGTGGAAGGCTTGACATCTTGAGAAATCTAGCGGTAACGGCTTCCGTCCATCTGTTGTCGTCCCCATTAAGAACCACCGTCGATAGGCAGGTGGCCCGCGCCGTCGCTTTCGCGGAAGTCGAGGCAGGCGGCATCCGCATGCCTATGCATGCATGTCCGGCCGTCTGGCTGCTTTCCTACGACATACGACGCCGCCATTACAGTAGCTGAGGAGGATTTGACTGCGCACGGCGCAGTACGAAACGTGCCGTATGATGGAAGGGTTAAAAAGCATTACGTGTGTGGCCCAACTTATCTTTGATTGCCTGGCATGTAGAACGTCATCCCTGAATTCAAATTGTTGACACAGATCAGAGCTTTGGATCCTTCCTCTCGTGTCGTTTCAAATAATAAAGAAAATGCTTTGTATCTTTGCAAGATTTCTAGGTTATGTCGGCCTCGACATCAAAAGAATCCTATGGAATTGCGTCGTATGCTATCAGTCGCCATCGAAAGAATAAGGTGTTTATGTGGCAAAGTCGAGAGCACCACGGACGAGTCTATGAGTTCCTGCTTGCTTCTCGATTCAAAGTCGGTATTGGTATGATTTTTCGCTATAATTCCCTTAATGTCAATCCATTTTCAACCTTTTAGTAACAAGGCCTTTTTCTCTTTTTTTCAGACTTTCAGTAGATTTCAATAGCTTTAGTCTTGGTAAATTCAACACCATACTTGCTTTCTGAGAAAGCCTACTTATAGCGCTACAGCAGCAAAAATAACATCACGTTCTACACTTAACGCACATTTTTTGCTCCGTTATAGTCTGTGGATAGTTTTTGAGTCTTCTAGTAGTTGTTTGATAACACTTAAACCTAAGTAATCCAGATGCTAAGTTCAGTTCTTGAAAAGGTCTTCATAAAGCGCTGAAAGAGTGAAAGGAGGGTCACGTTTCACTCGTAGGCTTAGACTTAGTGGCGGATCTATTTAGTTGTATGATGGAAAGCAAAGGTTACGCGATTCTTTTTGGTTATCCGGGATCAAATGAATAAACAACTCCTTTCGCTGGGCTAAGACTTTCCATCGCACTTTATAGCAATCAATCGGAAGCTTAGATCTCTGGCTACTGCATTATATGTCCGTTTGTTAAAAAACTTCTTGATCACGCTATAGGAGAAAGAAAGCATTTGTGTTCCAAGCACGCATATTTCTCGCAGGACAGAGCTGCTCCGTGAAATCCAACGATTCCAGCGCTGTGCCGATTTTTCGGAAATACCGTTTTACTGCAGTGTAGCAGGGAAAATGAGATCGAGTTTCACATACGCAACGCATTTGTTTGCCGCCTATTGTGTGGGCTGGGTGTCTGCTGGTCCTGAATTCGATACGATGTTCCGCGGTCGATCGATCGATTGAGCTAGCG
Organism: Parelaphostrongylus tenuis; assembly: GCA_019055375.1. Classification (NCBI taxonomy): domain Eukaryota; kingdom Metazoa; phylum Nematoda; class Chromadorea; order Rhabditida; family Metastrongylidae; genus Parelaphostrongylus; species Parelaphostrongylus tenuis. The sequence goes on along the minus strand of JAHQIW010007125.1, from coordinate 16,991 downwards.
CGACTCTCAAATGAGTGCAATTTTTGTTGTTTAGTCGAGAATCTTTTCTCCTGTTTGGAAGACATTTCAGATAAAACGTATGACTCTGAGACTACAAATTTTTCTCAACACGTTCATATTCTTTTCGTGTTTCCAGCGAATTATATGCATGTAAAAATGGAAGTGCGCTCCTGTGTAAAAACGTAATTTTGTTTTGAAGAGTACAGCGTCATGAAAGGGTCTTTTCAAAAAGGTGCACGTAGCGCAGTAGCCAGAAATTTAGGCTTTCGGATAATTTTTAGCACGCCCATGAAAGTTCTTGCCCAGCGAGAGGGGTCGTTTCTTCATTTGTCGCAGGTCTGCCAAAAAGAACCGTTTAAGCCCATACAAAGACAGAACATAGTTTCTTCTACTACTCTAAAACGAAAACCCAAGAAATTTCTGCAGAACCGCAACCTCTATAAACAAATAACGACAGTAGAGCGATGAGTGTGGAACTCAATTTTATTTTCGTTGCTCAGCTCACTAAAGAGGCCTTTCAAGAAACGAAGTCCAGCATCTAAACTGTCGAGATTTAAGTTACCGAATGATTACTAGAAATCTGAGAGAAAAAGCGTAAAGGGCTTTATTTTGTAAGTACTCTTTCCATTCTCATCGGTTTTTTCCTTCTTTGAGGTGCCCGGCCTAGTCTCATGGAAATGTATGCATTGTATGCAAATACGTGAAAAGATGAAAAGGCAGGTTTGTTGTTATTTACCTAAATAATCACTTTGTGAATTACGCACCATGGGAATTACGTTTTCACACTTTCAAGCTCAAACTTCAGTAAGAGATTATCGCCTTTTCAGAAGCAGCCAGTCAAGAATCTGAAGATCCCGCTGGTTTTGATAGACAATGATGTTATTAGAGAAAATCCTGACAGACCACTCAATGCTCGGCATTTTTGCATGGTAACAACTATATAGTCATTTAAATCGTTTGTTTGTTCATCTTACAGACGTACACGTCTTGTTAACCCTTTGGGAACGGCGAACTCACCTCCTCTCCATTCCTGACCTCAACGTGGCAAAGCTGGGCATCTACTCCACTTCGCTCGCATCTTTAGTCCCTAACGTGAGAACGCATTGAATGTATTACTGTGTCTAGTTGTAATGGTGTTTTTATTTTCCTCCTTATAGCAACATAATATTTTTATTGACGCAACATAGGAGAATAACAACAATAATAGGATTGAATTATACAGTAATACCTTCAATGCGTTCCCACGCTAGGGGTTCAAGATGCAGAGGAGGTGAAGCAGATCGTTCAGCGGTGCCGAGCGCAGCGGAGGTGGGTCGACGGACTTGAAAGAGTGGATAAATAAGTTTTATTCTGGTAATTTCCTAATTTTAGCGTTTAAATTTTTTTTACCCTCAAGTATCGTAAATAAGAGCGGTTTGATTTATGCAAAAGGAAGACTGGGAAACACGCGAATTTTGGTAATGGAGTATTTTTCCAAGTTTCGAATCTTTTAGATTAAGAGTAAATGAAAGTTTCTAAATGATAGAATTGCTAAAAATTACTAAAATTATTAATGAATAATCAGTCTAAATTCTGTCTATTTTGACTGCCACTTGCAGTGGTATGATCTTATAGTATACCCAATATGTGGAGTACTGTGCAAAAACGTTTGCGTCATCCGAGATTCGAACCCAGATCTCACTCTTTCCGGGAGCGTAGAACCATTGCACTACCGACGCTAGCATACGCTCCGGAAAGAGTGAGATTTGGGTACGAATCCCGGCTGACACAAACGTTTTTGCACTGTACTCCACATATTGAGTATTAATGAATAATATTTTCCGGCGCAGACCGCCCTTATCTATGGAATTTAGAGTAATCATATATGTTAAAATTGAGTGGTATGCAAAGCACTCAACCATTGGTGGGAGTTGAGCCACGTTTCACTTACTGAGCAGAAAGAGTGGTAGCGAGGCTGTGGCCACATTAGTGCAGTTATAGCACGCACTCCCGATATAGGTGCAACGCGGGTTCAGTTCTCGCCTAGAGCTGAAAGTTTTGCATACCGTTCAATACTCTTAGAGTATCTATATAACATCATAAGACTACCAATAAGTAGTAAAAATAAGAAATAATTGTAATGATAATCCAATGTGTTAGTAGTAATTTTAGCGATTTGTAATTCATTCTGATAGTAATGAACAAATAACTACTGAAATCGCATGCGACGCAGTGGTTAGATGTGCTGTGCGTCGCAACAAGGTCGATGCTTCGAACTCGCGCGCTTGGCTCACTAAGCTATCCATTCTTTCGGGCCCACTAATTTGGTGGCAGACTGGTCTCAGACTTGCATGGGACAATAGGCAGCAATGACTCGATACAGCGGTAGGCCACCACGAGTCATGTAAAGGCCAGATGTGAATCCAATCGCCTCAGACGAAAGTCAACATTGAAGAAGAAAGCATGGCAGATCCCTCAGGCATTGATCAATGTCGAGAGCTTTATCCTCTATCTTTTGTTCATTTTTTTGATAAGCCTGATTTGATAGTCTTAGTAACTAATTGTGATAACTATAATTCTTGATTTTTGGTCTTGTGATACTTTTTCAGCAATTTTTTGAATTCTGCTAGAAGTGTGATCTCCATTATAGGGAAAGGATGTTGTCGATGCCGTTCTAAAACGGACGAAACTGCAGTTCTATGAGGAATGGGCTGGTTATGGTGATCCATTCGAAGTGTCATTAGATCGTTTCTCGGATACAGTACTTGAAGCAGGTATGCAGCCACATAGGAAATTATCCTGCCCTCTCGCTTCTTTATATGTTTTAGAAGCCTGTTCACAATTTACGACTGTTTACAAACATACTCCAATGCTGTTTAGTAATTTGCAAAACACTTGACTCCAACGGAAGTTGAACCCGCTTTTCACCCATTTCTCGGGCATCTAGTGGCAGCACACGTTCTGGATGAAGGTGGAACGCGGGTTTAATCCTTGCCTGAGGTCGAATGTTTTGCATATTAATCAACATCTTTAGGTTCGTAGTTGCTAGATCATAATATTGCTAAAAGACCGGTAAAACAAAGATTTGGTGTGGGTCGTTTACAAACACACTTCGAGTAATGATATTTATAGTTCCACTCGACCTTGATGCAGTTCAGAAGAGACAGATGAAGCAATCACTCGACGAAAAATGTGAAAGAGTAATGAAAAAAGTTCTAAGAAAACGAAAGCGAGAAGTACACAATGATTGTCCAAGACGATCAGCAAGGATGAAGGTATGTTTTTGAAGAAATAGGGATCCAGATAATCAATGTATTGTTTCGGCTTTTGGGCGTATAGTAGTAATGAAAACTACCAGGAAGCGAGCTGCTGGTTTGACTCCCTCCCTCAGCATTTTTTGTGATCACTCAGTTGGTCATCTATTGTCGCCCTAACTCGGCCACCTCCGAGATCGCAAGAAGATTCTTTTTATTCGACTCGATTATTTATATGTAGGGTTACGTCCCTTCATAAGGGATTGGTTCAAACGAAAGGAACCGTGCTACTGATGAGGCTGGAAGGCCGAAACATAGGTGTTTAGCACTTTATAAGTGTCATAACAGACCTTATGAAAGGCTTAAGTAATGTTATCAGCTATAAGAGTCGTCCCGACCAGTATTCTAAGAGATTTGTGAGAAAGTCGAACCTCTAAAGCAGTGGCCGAAGCAGCACACGAAAGGTTCGAAGAGGTTTGTGGAGGACAAATGTGACGAACATTGGATGCTAGAGTGGTGGGATCCTCATAGTGAAATGTGATTAAGGGGCCCTGTAAATAATGTGCTGTTTTATGATGAAGATGTAGGGACCTGAATTCTGATTCGTTATTATCTTGAGACTTCTAGAGACTACCTTCATTAATTGTCCGAGTTTCAGAGAGCGGTAATAAGCCATGAATACGACACTGGTGATAGCCGTCGATCGCCAAACGTCGTTGTCAGCTCCTGTGGTTCAACTGCTGATGAAAACGAGTATGTAGACGTTGTTGGCGAAGTACAAGATGACGATAATCTCACCGTATAGTCGGTGTCAACTTAGATTCAAATTAAGACATTCTTATAAGTCGAAATATTGTTTTGTCATTAGTTGCTTCCGTTGTATTTTGTACAGAGGCGCCTCCTGGTTCAGAGGTTCAGTGAATCACAGAAGACCCCATATTTATCAAACACCACTTACTTCTTCTCACTGTACTTCCTTTATCTCAAATAATTGTGAGATACTTTTTCGTTAGACGGCACGTGATGAATAAGCGATCCCTCTCTGTGGAGAAGAACTTTTCATAGGAGTGAGTAAGCATTCGAGTGCTTGAATCTCTGGCTAGCTCGGTGCTGGCGTTTTTTTTTTTTTTTTTTGATAAAGTCTTTATCATAACGCTTCATTGGAAGGTAAACTTGCTTCACACACGCGTCTTTTTTTTTTAGCAAAACATCTCTACAGACTACTATTAACCATTCGATAGCGTAAGATTTGCAGATTCCCATGCTGTGCTTATTTTTTGGAAAGACCGTTTGTCCGCAGTGTAGCAGAGGAAATAAGATTGATTTACATACGCGGACGTGTGTTTTTTGGCTAATCTGGGGGCTTGGGAGGGATGTAGGCGGGGCTGCCCACGGTTTCATCTCTGCGATCGCTCGATGCCGCCTAAGTGAAGTGCGATTTTTGTTATTTGATTAGAAATTGTTTGTTCGCTTTGGAAAAAAAAAACTATAGATCGAGCGTCTGATTGTGAAATCAAAAGATTTTATGTATACGTTCATGGGCTTTTCGTTCTTCCAGCGAAGTAATAGATGAATTGCGCGAATGATGTGAAACATGATTTCATTTTGAGGTTTACCGCGTTATGGAATGGTCTCTTCTAAAAACCGGCGACATGAGCGCTAGCCAGTGATCGAAGTTTTCAAATAATTATCAACAAACTTATGAAAAGTTTTAGTCCTGCAAAAAGTTTTTTTTGTTTTTTCATCCCGTGTCGTCTAGCAGGAAAAATCAATTACTGTGATCTGTAACAGTGTGGATGTCCGAGTCTTTCTTTTTTGGTCCCATCAATATCATTCTCGTTACGAAAGTTCTACTAGTGATCACAATAAGTCTGCTTGTTACGAGTGTTGTGGTGTCGTGTGTTTATTCTGCAGTGCATGTGAATTCGAGAAGTACAAGAATTCAAACACTTTAGGAGTACTCATGGGGTCTCATGGGTTTGCTAGTTGACATGAAAATTAGTTATCATCGAGAAAACTTCTATAACCGAGACACTGACTGACACCATCTGAAGGGTGAACGCATATCTTGACGTAGTACGGAGAAAAGTCGAAACCAAGCTAAAGCTTCGCTGTATCACTCGGGTCTTGGGTGTTCTTGAAAAAATTCAGGATTTTCAACTACAAGATCAGATACGGGTTTATCAATGATGTCAATGGTTTGGCGAAAGACGAGAAAGGGTAACTACCCGACTGACGAGGTCGCAAGATCGAAACACGTGTATCGGGCTCTATAAGTCAGCCCTCTTTGATAGACCACTGACATGGGTGGCTCAAAAAATAATAACCAGGCATATTAAGTGGTTTCCTTGAAGATCGTTCTAATTTATCTTACGGTCTACTCGACCATATTTTTTCGTCCACCTGTTTTTTCCTGGTTGCTGGCCTAACGATGTTTATTTCATGGAACCAATTCTTCTGGATGTCGATTGCACATTTGTCTTTGAAAATATGAACTACGACATAGGGTTGTTGAGCGTGCCCGTTCATTCTCAAAAGACTCTTCTTGAATGCGATGTGTACTGTGATTAACTTCTTCATAGAGCTGTGGTATCAACTTATGTTTATGATGCAAAACTCGGATCGACCGAGAGAATTAGTGGCCTCCAGTCAGAGTTTGGTTTGGTCACTGCGCTGGAATCTCAGTAGCAAATAAGTGCCAATCAACTTACCACTCTATGAATTTGCTCACAGGTTTTTTTTTGTAGGTTATAAAGAGTAGATATGATTTTCACACAGAAGGCGACGGCCACCAGAGTATCTGTATTGGAAAACCTGTTGTCTGACGGTGACAAGTTGCGATAGATTTACCTCTCAGAATTATTATTATTTAACCGCCACTTGCAGTGGTATGATGTTACAGTATACCCAATAATGTAGAGTGCTCTGCAGAAACATTTGCGTCAGCCGGGATTCGAACCCAGATTTCACTCTTTCGCAAAGGGTCGGTGGTGCAACGGTTGGCATAACGCTTCCGAAAGAGTGAGATCTGGGTTCGAATCCCGGCTGACGCAAATGTTTCTGCAAAGCACTCCACATTATTGAGATTTACCTGTGTTCCATAGTAAACTCGCGAAACGAATAGGACCCCTCAAGGGGTAATACAGGCTACAATGATCCACACGTATGACGGCTAACAACCGGCGCCCTGACCATCTAAAGACCAAACGATACGTTCCTTACCGTGAACCAAGACGTCAAATGTCATTTAGCCACTGTGATGAGGGTGCCTTGTCTTGTGGGAAAGCAGGCGCAGATGGCCAGGCATGCCCTCTGCCTGCGTTTTTTAAAACGTTCTGGACGATGGATGCGAGGGGATGAACGCAGGTTGTGAGGGAACATCATCGTCATGAAATGATGGAATTTTATTGGAAAGGCTTCCGCAGAGATAATTTTGTTAAAAAGACTATCTATATGTTGCATATTACGTCTATATTTCTTATGTTTCAACGAGAAATCCACATCGCTATGAAAGAAAGCATACGTCCAGCTAGAACACATTTTTTAGTCGATGTTCTTGCAGTCTTTTGATAGCCTGAGAAATGCCGATTTTCATATTAAGCTTGGTTTCTGTTTCGACTTTCATACTACGATTTACTAATGAAAAAGATAACGTTCTGCGTGGAAAATCAGGCGCATCTTATGGGAAAGCAGGTGGGGATAGCCCGTCATGCACGCGCAGACATGCAGATGCCGCGTCCTGCGCGACTACCGCGCAAGCGACGTCGCAACGCCGCCTGCCTATCAACGCTGGCCCTTAAAGGGGTAAATTTACTTATTTCAGAATTACCTTTCGATCGAGAGCGATTTCTATACCTAAATATGACAGCAGAACATAGTGCCAGCATCTGTATTCTATACAGTTGCGATGAAGAACATTAAGAATTGAGGCAGCCTCTAGTCGACACCCAACCTATCGTACGAACATAGCAGTGTAGATATGATAATGGTGGGACTTCAGAACCGCTCGAAAAGTGGTTGGGCAAATGTGCCTCGGTGGTGTAGTGGTAGAGCACGCGTCCCCGGATAGGACAAAACGCGGGTTCGAGTCCCGCCTAAGGCCGTGTCTTAGCTCACCACTCAGTTCTCTTAGGAAAATATGAAACATCATAACACGGCGAAAAAGGCAGTGAAACAATAGAATTTTAAATTATTGCTAATCACAAAGGCTGTCAGCTCAACTGGGTTTTCACAACGAAATCGCATACCCGACAGAACCTGTTAAAGGTTGGTATCTCACAGCTAACATAGAGATGTTGAAGAATGAGTGGTCGAGCAAATGTGCTTCGGCGGTGTAGTGGTAGAGCACGCGTCCCCGGATAGGATGAAACGCGGGTTCGATTCCCGCCTGAGGCCATGTTTTTTGCTCATCATTCAATTCTCTTAGGGAGTATATGAAACATCATAACACTGCGAAAAAGGCATAAAACATTAGAAATTTGAATTTTGAGAAGTCTCAAGTCATTTTCAAGACTTTTTCTAATCTTGGACTCGAACAGTGGAATGACGATATGAGAAAACAAGCTTATCGAGCTTTTACCTGATAACTTATTACTAAGCGAATGCTCAAATCAATTTGACGACGCATTTGGTCGGTACATTTGGTGTTAGCGAATACAACGTGAATGCCTTTCTCCCAATGTGAACATTAGGGAATTTTCGGTTCTTTTCCGCTAAACGGCACGGGAAGAACAAACGATTCCTTTCGCTCGGCAAGAACTTTTCATAGGAGTGTTAATGTAATCATTGGAAAGCTTAAGTCTCTGGCTAATGCGCTACATAACCGTTTTACGAAAAGTCTTTTTGAAACGCTGCAACAAAAAGATGGTTCTTGTGTTTCACACGCGCGTAGTTCTTGCAGGACAGAACTTCTTACTCAAATTCTAAGTAACCATTCGATAGCTTAAGTTTCGTTGATTCCAATGCTGTGCTCAATCTCTGGAAAGACGTTACACTGCAGTGTAGAGGGAAAAATAATATTTCAATATGCCTGATGATCATTTTTTGAGCCAAGCATGTCAGTGGTCTATTAAAGAAGACTGACTTATAGAGCCCGATACCACGTGTTTCGATCTTGCGATCTCGTCAGTCGGGCAGTTACCCTTTCTCGTCTTTTGCCAATCCTGTGTGGATGCTCCAGTCCCACACTAAATTGAAATTTGAGCTGTGGTCTTATAAAAACACTCGATACGAAGGTCATGAAGAATAATATTGATGCATTCACGCGCGCATATGTTTTCGGCTCATCTACGGGCGGCGCGGAGGGGAGAGAGAGACCGCGCGTGGTTTGAACACGGCGATTGATCGATAGCGCTGAGGCGGCTCACATGTGAAGTGTGATTTTTGTTATCCAAATAGGATTTTTTTCCCCTTTGGAAGAAACTCCAAATAGAACGTATCACTCTGATACTAGGAGATTTTCTCTGCACATTCATATGCCTTTCGTGCTTACAGCGACTTAATACTGAAAACGCGCGGCCGGTGTAGATCATAGCTTTATTTTGAATGTTACAGCGTTATAAAATCGTCTTTTCAGAAAACGACTATGTAGCCCAGTAGCCAGAGATTTAAGCTTTCAAACGATTACTACCTCTTATGAAAGACTTGTTTCTGCAGCTCGTTTCGCCCAACGGAAATAACCCAGCTCTCCCACGAGTAGCAATGACGAGAGCGCCGCAACTAGGCGTCGAGCATGGTGGGTGTTCTGTGACGGCACCGTTCGCGATGCGGGTGGCTTTCGTCCTCCTCTGTTCGCGTGCCCTTCCCCGTCTTTCTCTTGTCCCGTCCCAAATGGGTGTTTCTCTTATTGGAAGTATTTATTATTTGTTACAATTCAAAAATTCGACTTGCTATAAACCTCGTCATAATTAATTGATACATGAAAATCGAGAAAACTTATCTTGATTAGCTGACGCGAGGTTGGTGAATTAGTCGTAGAAGTTCGGCTGACGTTCCGCGACCCGCCTTCTTCAGAGCTTGGGCGTATGTAGTATTACTCTATTTGAATGATTCGGATGGTCTCATTTTTTGTGCTGCCTAGGTCAAGTTAGAAGATCAAACGAAGAAAGGGCGCGAGATCTCGTGTGATGGTGACGCACTCGTCCTTCCGGTTCATTTCGGGATTTTGGGCGTTTATCCAAAATGCCTCAAGAGTCTTGCGCGTGGGTGTTTTTGATTCCTGCGCTAGGATTGTGACAGTCACATCAAAATCCTTGTTGTTATGTTTCTGTGCCCTATATAAACCTAAAGGTTTAGTTTTATCTATTTTAGACTTACTATCTAGATGTTCTTTTATGCGGATGAAAAGTGGTCTACCCGTTTCGCCTGTATATTCTTCCCCGTATGTCTTACTTGTTGCCAAATAAACTGTGTGCGATCTCTTACAATCCCCCTCTTTTCCGTCAGGGCAGATTATACAGTGTTTGGTATTGCACAATCGATCGTAAAGTCTATTGCGGATCAGCTGATGGCGTAGGGTGAGAGGTGGGATTTCAATAACTACCTAAGGAATTTTCAAGACCGCATCTTTTTAGGTACCTTTTAGCCGCGCTACTGATTTCGTTTGATACAAATGGCAGTCGGAAATTATTTTATTTGATCGCCTATTGCGGTGTTATGATGTTATAATAAACCCAATGGTGTAGAGTGGTGTGCAAAAACGTTTGCCTCAGCTGGGATTCGAACCCAGATCTTACTCTTTCCGGGGCATGTGCTCAACCGTTGCACCACGTTGTAACCGTTGTAGAGTGGTACAACGCTTGACATGCTCCCGGAAATGTAAGATCTGGGTTCGGATATCGGCTGACGCAAACTTTTTTTCACACCACTCTACACCATTGGGTTTGTTATGAAAGGCAGTTTGAAGGGGATTCTATTCTCGTGTGGAGTATTACATTTTAAACGTCTAGTTTCAATTTTTTGAAGTTTCCCGAGTAACGTATGTTTGGAGGCCGTTGAAGATGGCAATTTTTCGTGCCAAGTCTAATGATTCATTCCTTTCCTCTTCTACTGTGCACACATTTTTAGCCGTTCGAAACATGTCTTCAATTAGCGATTTCTTCATGTGCGAAGGATGAGAGGAAAGGTGACTGACCAAAATGTTTTTGTTACTTGGTTTTCGATACCATTTTGTACTATAGCCACTAGCCAAAAACTTTACTTTAATGTTTAAGAAGGGAAGCCAGCTCCCGTTTGGACTCTCTCGCGTAGATTTTATATGCTCTGACTGTCCGTTCAAGACTTCAAAACATTTGTCCATTTCCTCTTGGTACGAAACACACTAGATACAGTTTCACATCCTCTGAGTCGAGGTGTCGTGTTCACAACACATTGGTCACAGTTCAAGAGTCCAGGTGTCGTACTCACAACACATTGGTCACAGTTCACGAGTCCAGATGTCGTGTGCACAAAAACACCGGCCCACATCCCCTGGGCCAAGGTGCTACGGACGCAAAACACTGATCACAGTTCACGAGCCCAGGTGACGGGTCCACAAGACACTGGTCCCAGTTCACCGACCCAGGTGCCGTGCTCACAGCACACTGTTCACAGTGCACCAGCCCAGGTGCCGTGCTCACAACACATTTGCCACAGTTCACGAGCGAAGGTGCCGTGCTCACAACACACTGTTCACAATGCACCAGCCCAGGTGCCGTGCTCACAACACACTGGCCCACATGAGAGTATGTGGGTATGAGAGTATGAGAGATGAGAGTAGGGCTAATACTACATACGCCCAGGCTCTGAAGAAGGCGGGTCGCCGAAACGTCAGCCGAACTTCTACGACTATTGTACCAACCTCGCGTCAGCTAATCAAGATAAGATTTCTCGATTTTCATATATTATTTGTTATTTATTTATTTAGCCGACCCATAATCACATTTTTTGCTGTACAGATCCCAGTACTTCTGATATTCGATTCCTTTTTCGTCTTCTTTTCGAACGTCGTGGAGTAATAATTGAGCGAATTTCCTAACAACCTCGAGGATAGCCTGCCTGGCTGTGGCGTTCCATAGGGCGTTGTCACTGACTGCCGGAGAGTGTTGGGGGTGGAGCTTGGCTACATGCGCGCCGCGGCGAGCATCACAACCACTCGAGCCACGGCGGCCACCATCATCGCACTCTGCTGTCGCTAACGACCCTCATCGAAATCAGACAGTTAACATTTGGCAAATGTCCGGGAAGGGCTGCTAGATATCTCGAGAACCGAAATGGAGCTGAGATTTTGAAGAAATTTTACTATTTTAATGGAACTAATACTCTCTTCCTTACGAGTTCTATACTGTCACGATGATTTTTGTTATTCGTGTTTGTTAAATACCATTTCCTTGTTATCGCCTCACTATGTCCTTATTTGTATCAAATAATTCAAGCCACTTGCAAAAGTTTCGCGTCAGCAGAGACTCGAACCGGCATTCTACCCTTTTTGGGGGGCTCGTGCTCTAACCCGTTGCACTATCGGCGCTTGTTTTGCCATCACTCTTTCTAAGCTACAACGCATCAATCTGTCAGCAACCAACCGTCGACGGTTCGATCTTGGTGGTCGATATCGATATTGAACATAGTTATGCTGACAGATACTGGATATTTCCCACTGTGCACGACGGGGCCTCATTTTGGTCTTCAGATTTTTAGAGCTCTTTTCTTGCTAAACAAAGCTTTTTTTAGAATTTAAGTAATCGTTCGAAAGCAAAGATCTCAGGGATTCCGACACTTTACTTGATTTCCACGGAGTCCTTTGTAGTACGCTGTAGCAGCAAAAATTAACTTTCATACTCAGTCTGCTTTATTTGTTCCGCTAGAGCCTGTGGATCGAGTTTCTCTTAGGCTACACTAGGCTCATTCGGTAGCCCAAATCTCGGTGAATTTGAAGCTCTAAGCGGTTTTCGAATAAGTTTTCATAGCGAATTTCAATGGAGAGAACAAGATTACTTTTACATTCGGAGTTTTGTTTGCACTTAGGAGTTATATATACACAAAAAGTCGACAGGCTTGCAGAGAAAATCATGTTCTATCAGAGGAGTACAAGGAACCCAAAGTATCCCACGAAACTGAGAAAAAAAACCTTTGTTGAAGAACGAAAGTCGCGCGCCAACGGCGATAATTATTATACTGTCGTCCCCAACGGGATATATCTTATCTTCAAGAATTCTTTTTAATTCACCGCTTTTTAGCGATATTGAGAATGAGTGGAATGAGTAGTGGCAGAAGAGGCGTCCATAGTGCAACGGGTCAAAGCACGAGCCTCCGGGACAGTGTGAAATGCGCGTTCGAGTCCCGACTGACGCAAAAGTTTTGCACATCACTCAACATCGTTGGGTATATGTATAGCATCATACCACCGTTCGAAAGCGGTTTAAATAGAGAAAAATTCTTATTGATCGATCGATTTCATTCTTCCAGTAACTCAACGTCACGCGACCATGCTGATCAACGCTCGAAGCCAGGAGAATATCGTACTGTGAGTCACTTTCTCTTCATTTGTTTATGCTTCTTTGTTGTCATTATCCTATAACTACCACTGAAATTTGAATATGCTCATGAGAATTGAGTAGTGAGCAAAAATTCGACCTCGTACGAGAGTTGAACCCGTGTTTCCATCCATACCGGGGACGCGTGTTACCACTACACCATCGAGGCCACCGCTTACTCATCACTCATTCTTCAGTTCTCTCTATAATAACTATCAACCACCCACATTTAGCGAGTCTGGTCGAGTATGCGGTATCGCTTTATGGTGCCGCAAATTTTCTTTCGTGGTGTGGTGGTAGGACCCTCACCCCCCTTCCCGCCACCCCGGTATGTATGAAAGGAGATTCGACTCTCGTCTGAGGTCGGATTTTTGCTCACCACTCAAGTCTCTTAAGCTTATTTGAACTACCATAGCACTGCGAAAAAAAGCAGTAGAAACATTAAAAATTCTGAGTATTGCTGTAAATTAAGTTAATAAAGATGTTTGTTGTAGAAAAATGTCTCGAGAAGAGGTAATGCGCGAATTTTTCATCCCACTCGAACGACTCAAACTCCAAGAAAAAGAAGCCACAGACCCATGGTGTGATTTGTCCGAAGCGCGTCTCTTCCAATTAGTGACGTTCTTCAAACCCGCCGGTAAGTCCCCATCTCTCTGTCTGTTTGTGTGTGTTGTTCTGGGCTCATCATTAACCCTTTATATGGTTCTTTTCCATTATATGAGGACAAGTCTATATTCGCCCTCATTCGTTGGACAAGAACTTTCCATAGGAGTGTTTGTTTTTATTCGAAAGCTCAAATCTCTTGCTCCACGTTGCTGGTTTTCTAAAACTCTTTTATAACGATGTAGCATTTAGAAAAAGATTTTGTTACACACTCATCTTTAGCCTTCATTTTTATCTCACGTATAAAACACTGGTAGCACAAAAAGTATATCAACTAGAGAATTTTCGACACTTTTAAAATCGTTTTATCTTAAGTTTTTCGATAGGGTGGATGAGTTCTCAACTGAATAACAATATTTTAAAAACGATTGATCGCACCGCCCGGTTCCCGTCCTCCGTGACTTGGCCGATAAACGACGTCGCCGGAAAGGTTCATATCTAAGTAAATTGTGAAGGGAAGCCGCAGCAACGACCTGGTAGTAAGATAATCGCTTGATCTACCGCATAGCTCGAAAGTGATCTACCACATGATGCGTTGAAACGGCGGTAACTATCGTTACTTCACTGAAAATTTTTTCACCTCATCTACATAAACTTTAGCTAGAAACGCATGCTTCTTAACTGCGGAAAATTCTCTACATGTTGATATGGCATCCGTTCTTTCAGCGATTTAAACTTGTGGTAAAAATGAAAGCCAAACACGAGTGAGAAAGAAAAATTTATTCTGAATGGTGCATCGTTATAAAAGGCTGTTTTGAAAAAAACGGCAGCGCAGAGTTGTAGCCAGAAGGTTGAGCTCTTTAGTGATTACTAGCACTTCTATGAAATATTATATCTTTATTTCGAGTGCTTTATGAAGACACGCTCAAATTACAATATATCGTTTCATTAATATTTGAGCCGAACTTGTCATGTGGTCTGGTAAGGGCTCTTGCACAGCCCGATACACGTGTTTCGTCCTTACAGACTCGTCAGTCGGGCAGAACCCGTCGTCTTTCGATATTGAGAATTGGTAATATCAGAGTCATACGTTAGACCTGAAGTTTCTTTCGAAGTGGAGAGAAAATACCTAATTGAACGATAAAAATCGCACTTCTCTGAGGCGCCAATCGATCGATCGTCGCCGGCTCCGCATCGAATCTACGGCCACCAGACCCCCTACCGTAGATTAGGCTGTAAACAGCAAGCCGAATGTGTGAAACTCGATCTTATTTTCCCTGCTACACTCCAGAGAAGCGCTCGCTACACTCAGAGAAGGTTCCCAGAAAATAAGCACGGCGTTGGAATCCTCGAATTCTACGCTATCGAATGATTACTCAGTCTAAATTCTGTCTATTTTGACTGCCACTTGCAGTGGTATGATCTTATAGTATACCCAATATGTGGAGTACTGTGCAAAAACGTTTGCGTCAGCCGGGATTCGAACCCAGATCTCACTCTTTCCGGGAGCGTATGCTAACCGTTGCACTACCGACGCTCGTTTTGCACAGCACTTTTATTTACGCTATAACGCGTTGTCTGCCAACAGCCAACCGTCGACGGTCTGGCGGGGTAGGCGCTATCGGCAGTGAACCCACTTGTGTTGGGTATGCTATAAGATCATACCACTGCAAGTGGCAGTCAAAATAGACAGAATTTGGACTGATTATCGATATCCAATGTCTGTCAACACAAGTGGGTTCAGTGCCGATAGCGGCTGCCCCGCCAGACCGTCGACGGTTGGCTGTTGGCAGACAACGCGTATAAGCATAAATAAGAGTGCTGTGCAAAGCGAGCGTCGGTAGTGCAACGGTTAGCATACGCTCCCGGAAAGAGTGAGATCTGGGTTCGAATCCCGGCTGACGCAAGCGTTTTTGCACAGTACTCCACATATTTCGAATGATTACTAAAAATCTGAAGAAAGAGCTATGCCTTGCGAGACAAATGCGTGTGTGAAAATAAAGGTCTTCCTCTGGTAACAACGTCAAGAAAGTGGTTCTTCAATAATCGGCCACCTAGCGCACTAGCCAGAGATTCAAGCTTTCGAATGATTACAACACTCTTGTGAAAAGTTCTTGTCCAACGAATGGGGTCGAATATCCTTTTGCCCTTGACAAAGGACAAGTACCGGGGACGGTCGATATCGCTCGCGTAGCGCAATTCTCAGGAGGCCCGCAATTTTCGTTATCAAATAAGGGTCTTTCCTCCATTTGAAAAGTAAGATGTAAGGTTTTTGTATTTCTCTCGTACTCCTCGATTTTCTCTACATAGTCTTATGTTTTTCCTGTGTATATAACTTTTCTGTACGATAAGAACTTCTAATGCGGAACATAAACTTCTTTTCGCTTTTACGCCGTTCTATAAAAACTTTTTAAAAAATGAATTGAGTTACAGCACCGAATTCCTCGAGATCAAACTGAGTGTCAAACATAACTTTATTTTCGCTGCTACAACGCAATAAAAAGGCTTTTTCCAAAAATCAAACGTATTGTTGATATCGCAGAGATTCAAGCTTTTGAATGGTTACCAAATTTCTAAAAGAAAAAGTTTGTCCAGCGAGAAAAGCCTTCAAACAATCGTGTAGCCCATTTGGTATACGTAGTCCCTTAGAGGTTAATTTGATGATTATTTTTTTTCCTCGAAATGTTCATAAATATCAGTAACTGTCATCCTAAATTGGATACTAATGTTGCCCTAGAGTTTGCAAAATTGAGCAAGTGGGCTTAGAGCGTTGTACTTTTGATAGTTCTATGATCAGCAAGTGGTCGAATTCATTTGCTAACATCATCTTTGATTGGAAATATCAGTGCGGTGCTATGCATTGGCTTTAGTCGTGCTAACAACTAGATGGCAATCAGTTTTTCAAGTGGGCTTTATCTCGGACAGCCAAGTGATTCTACAGAGGGGATTCCTCCGATAGAATCCATCAGATAACGTGCATCTGTCCTTCGTGCGATAAAGCGAAGTCTCTCCAGCGAAGCAATTTGGCCATTAACGTCAATCAAACAGATATCTAGTGATATGATTGAACACTTGGGAGTCGTTTATATAGCAAGCATGTAAGAAAACTGTCATGCTTCCGTTAACCCTTTCGGTACGGCGTGTACGCATTTGGATTGACGACATTTCTGCGGGCCCTTCGTGTTTAGAGAAACTTTTTCCTCAGACTTTGAGTGGGTATTCAAAATCTCAAATCTCGGGAATCTTAATAATGTATTTTGTCCTCTGTAGAACCCTTCTTATGCGTTGTAGTAGTGAAACTAATATTTTGAACCACACTCAATTTGCTTTGTTTGCTCGGCTTAAATCTCTGGACAGCTTCTCGTTGAACTTTGAATGGTCATTCGACTGTTCAAAAATTCGGTAGTTTCGGCGCTGAAATTGGTTTATGAAAACATTCACAGAGAAAGCTCCAAGAGCGTGAAGAAATTTATGTTTTGTAGTGGGAGTTTCCTTTGTACGTAGGGGATTTATACACACGAAAAGCATATGAACATGTAAAGAAAATCATGGAGTGTCAGAGCAACACAAAACATAAGGTTTCATCATTCAAAACGGAAAAAAAACCTCCATTAAATATCGGAAATTGGGCGCTTAAGATTTGAGC
>JAHQIW010007124.1:47500-81623 GCA_019055375.1 Parelaphostrongylus tenuis | reverse complement strand
ACAAAAGTGCGAATTGACGGAGGCATCCCATAGACCATTTTTTTCGCAACATAAAGTTTCGGGTGGTTGATTATACACTTCATATTTTATCCAGGCCACTGCATTGAAAATGCTTCATATAGATATCACCCACTGTATTTTAAGAACAAAAGTATTAGAAAGACAGATTTAGAAAATAGAGAAGAAATCTTAGGAAGACATCTCCAAAAGAAATGACAAAGGCTGCACAGTTAGATAGTGATTACAACCTTAATATGCGGTTCACACAAGTAACCCAAAGGTAGTGCAGTTGCCATACGGACCTGATGTTAATCAGTTCATATTGATATACTATCAGGTGTGATGTTGAGACAGCACCGTGGCCGTGATTGGTTTGTGACGTTGGTCACGGCAGCGCGTGGAAGCAAGCATCCACCCCCCAGTCTTTTCAGTCATGTATCCAAAAAAAACGTTTATGGAACAGCCACAGCAAGGCATAAATCCTCAAGATTACAAGGGAGACTCCGCTCAACTCGGTATTTAACATCATCAGGAGAAGACGAAAAAAAAAAAAGATAGATTGAATGCCTAGAGTATTGGGATCCGCACACAGTGAAAAAAACACTGCGATGAAGGAATAAATAAATTTGTGATATTAAGGTAGAAAATGACAATTAAGGCAATAGTGCAATTTTGAACATTTCGATGGCTGGATTGAATAGTTCTGTCCATAATTGATATAACAATAATTTTTTTCAATAGTGATATAGGAAGTGCTCCTCCAGAAAAAACGCCTCAACAGCACGAATAGGATAAGAGGTTACTGGACATTGTAACTATTCTTAGAATCGATAGAATTCGTCTCAAATCTATGAATGAGATTGTTGGCATTGGTTTTCGCATAGTGTGAGTACTCTGTGAATAAAATTTATCGCCAATACTAATTAATTTCGTTAGGTAGCTATTCGAAAAACTGAAATTCGGGATATCTAATATTTACCACATCGAATAGACTTACTAAATCGAATTCCGAATACTTGGACTTTAATGATATTCAGATCTACGGTGAACATCAATATATTAGGCTAAAACGACTTCAAGCTTATTGAAAGCAGATCTAAGAACCTACTAGTAGCATCAAAATGTTAATGACAAACCAGCAGTATGAGGTTGCATGAAAATCCAAACTAGTTATGTACGAAACAAGATGGTGTAGCGGAGAGATGATGTATTAGCAGGGAGAATACTTAATATATAGAGAACACTTCCCTCACGTACATTCGAATCATCCGTTTTTTTTCAAAGTGGGCGGTACATTTCATGGGCGGAGAAGTGTAAAATAATAGGAACCGATCACAATACAGAAGAATGATGCAATGGTTTGATGTCAGTAGAAAGGCGCAACACTATGACGCAATAAACGTCATCGGTTGAAAGGTGGTACGCTATGAAGAGAGAGGAAAGATGATACTATGATACGCTTAGAAAAATTGTTCAGTGGTCAGAGGACCCCTGTAATTGGTGGCACGGCTCTGCACTCTAAGGAAGTAAAATCACGCTCCCAATCCTTTTGATCGTCGAAATATATACTCGACTTCTTTAGAATCATAAAAAGGCTGATTCCAAATTTTCTGGTGAATTAATTTTGTACAGGCCAGACCACAATCAAACACTTCTACGAAGATCGAATAACGCCACATTCTACGAGACTAGATCGCCGCTGAAGGTATCGGCTCTTGTCTTTTGGGCATCAAAAAAGCGATTGCTAGCCATCGCTAATTATTAACGCCCAACCTCAAAGAGAATTCCTACATCTAATATGCTTGAAAGAAATGTGTCAAAAGGTCCGTCGATTGAATTTGAAAAAAAACTTTGG
This sequence comes from Parelaphostrongylus tenuis, assembly GCA_019055375.1. Lineage (NCBI taxonomy): Eukaryota > Metazoa > Nematoda > Chromadorea > Rhabditida > Metastrongylidae > Parelaphostrongylus > Parelaphostrongylus tenuis. Next base: position 79,768 of record JAHQIW010007124.1, on the reverse strand, counting down.
TCGATAATAAACTCCATCACAAATTCGAAAGTGCTGATAAACAGCCTTTGATTTCGAATGAGCGCAGGTCCAAATACTCCAAGATCCAATGAGAAGCCAACTCGAGTTAGTGAGAAAACGGAAAGCCGAGATATTTATTTACAAGCCGAAAGTATAATGAGCGCTACCAAACTTCTGGGTACGCGCAGGTGCAGCAAAAAAAAAGAAATGAAAAAGAGTCGGTGACGCCTATTAATGCCGTGAGAGCTGACATAATCAGAGTAAGCAATTAATCATAAATACCGCTCTAAGTAAAGTCGAACTAATTAAAAACCGCAGAAGTAGATAAATGAATATAATCAAGCAGTAATTTGCATGTAGAGAACTATATACACCTTTTCCATAGTAAGCAGGTTGATTGAAAATCTTCGCTATATGAACAAAAATCAATTGAGACTCTCAGCTCACTCAAAACACAAAAACAGACCGTCAAACTGAGTCAAGCCGTTATTACAATTTCATCAAAAACGAGGTCCACGAACCTTAAAAGTGGAAAAAGAATCGTGCTGTTTTTGCATACTTAAAATTTCTTCGCTTCTTTCTTACCAATATTTATTAAAGTGAAGAATTATTGGTTATGTAGAACTTCATTAATGACGAAAAGACAACTATATGAACGCAAAAAGGAAGTGGACAGTATGTGCGGAGTAGGTGAATATCTTTGAAATATTCACATGATTGATATCGGAGGGAAAGTCAATTGTTGACGGTAAGTTCAGATCGTAAAAGAGTTGTATAATTACAATAGTTAATGTGATGCGGCTTACTCAGAAAACAAGTGAATATTCAAAAAAGATTTAATCGAACCTTATTTTCTCTTTCTACAGCATCCCCTAATACTAACATAATCAAAAAAATATGAGTTTATACACACGTTTATAATTCGTAACATAAAAATCAACAAAAGAATCCTTACTACCGATCCAAGAATAAAGTTTTAAGTTCAATTATTTGTAACAAAAAGTATAAATATTATTTACTATACTCCCAAAATTATTGGAGAGCGTCAAATCAAGGAATTTTACCCGTATTTTTCTGACAACCGAATTCAAACGATATCAGAATCCATTACAAAACATCAAAACCCATCGCATTTTGTTATATCTCTCTAATCTTCGATAGCCAAGACTTCTAACGTGAGTAATAATTTTTGGTTAATTTTTTTTGAGCAACATATTTTGTCTAATGACAAAAAAATTGACAACGAACAACAGGTTATGTTAAAAAAGCAAAGTGAAAAACTTGACGCTGAAAAGACTTTTGCGACTGCAGGGTCTTATCTCCATAATTTATTAATTAATCACCTGAGGTCCTTCAAAATGTCTGAGGATACAACATTGATAGAAGTAGCGACAGCAAAGAATCAGGTTCATATAAAAATGTAACAAGCTGTAGAATGTTAATCTTTAACTAAATGTTAGTCGAATTCCCACTACTTCTCGCAATGTACCAGAAGACGAAACAAAACTGCTGATCCTACTACAGATTACTGTTGCTTTATACAAATATCGTTTTGAATAGTCATGTCACTTCCTATTTTTTCGCTATGACATTGTAAAAAGAAGTTTTTCGCACGGTTCTAAACTTTCTAGTGACAGCACAAACGTAATAAGCAATCGAACTAATGAGACACGCTTGAAGGCGGTTGAAAATTGCAGTTATTTACCATAGAATCGGAATAAAGAAATAAATAACTCAAAAAAAAAAAAATGAGAACTTAAGTTCGATAAAAAAAAAACCCAAGCAGCGTAAATCCCAGAGCACTAAACGAAGAAAAACATACCAAATAGGTAAAGAACGAAGAAAACACGAAAGAAACGGAAAACTAATAAACCACAAGTAAAACAGAGGACCAGAAAGGAAACAAGACATATAAAAATTCCGACCACAGAAAAATCACCCGACAGCATACACAAAAACAGAATCTAAGCATAATTAAAAGAGCCTAAACACCAAAACAGAGAATTAACTAACCCACTTATATATGAACCCCAACGTAACCCACGGTCTCTAAAAGTACCAGGTTAAAAACAATCACAGAGAGAGCCACTACAGAAAGAGAAAATAAAACAGACAAAGGAAAAAAAAAACACACAAAACATGCATGAGTGAAAAATGAAACAAGACGAATACACAAACAGAAGCAAAATTTCAAAAATAGAATTGACAGCACACAAAGAGTAAATTCAAACAAACAAAATGAAAAAAAAAGACACGCCCGACTATAAAATGCTTTTGGGTAATATAAAAATAAAAACATAATAAACCACCCAAACAGCAAAAAACAAAAAAAAAATAAAAACAAATTAAATCCCCTAATATAAATAACAAACAATAAATAAAATAAAAAAACTCAACGCCTACCAAAACTCACAAAACCCACAACGCTACAACCACCACCACCATACAAAAGAGCACGCATCAACTCCACCCAGAAAATACGATGTGAAAGTGATTAACTTCGAACCGAAAAAGTCAAACATAGATAACCGCCCCATCAAGACAAACCAAGTTACCACCCAAAACCTTAATACACAAAAAAGAGTAAATAACTAGCAACAATGGGGGCGCAGCCAAGGCACCCATCCTCGTTATCGCGCAGAATGGGGCACCCTTCCGCTGTGTTTTGTTTCTTTTACTACCAAGAACACACCGCAGTAGACCTTGAGTTGCACAGAGCGTACGTTTGGAAATGGAAGGCAAAACTGAGCACACATGGTAATGGTCGTGTATAGAGAGACCGAAGATCACACACGGACCAACAAGACGAGGCCAAGATGACGGAATTTTTGTCGTACGTGGAGGAAAGTTTTCGTTATCAGATTCATCTGTTTTGTAGTACACCCATACGTTTCCCGTCTAGGCACTTGGTAAAATTTTTCGCTACGTTTGGCTAATCTTCGTCTTTATTTTTAGCGTCAAAAACCAAGTCGATAGCATCTACCTGAACACAATTGATGAGAGCGAACTGGACACATTATCCATTAAGCTCGACGGAGTCTTCGAAGAGAAAAAAATTCTTTGCGAAATTGTTATTGAAGACTTGAATGCTAGATTTTGATGGAGACCTTTCACGGGCATTCTGCTCTATATCGCACTCCCAAATTTGGGAAATCTTCTAGGGCATCAGGCAGTGAACCGCTGAGAGGGCTTAGCAAATCTTCTGAAATTAATCGACACGTCTGGCCGCAGCCAATCTCGAAACTTATCCCACATTTAGAGTTTAAGAATAAATCATCGATAGCGAACCACAACTGGTCCGGCCACATAATAAGAAGGACAAATGACATATGGACGTGACTGACGCTGGTCACTTCCATTCACAGATAAAAACAACTTGAAGGTTGGGGAATGGGCCTTGCGGACGTCATCATGGTCGACAAAGCTATATTTATGGAGGACGACTGTGGCAGAGAGAATGGAACGGAAATTATGCTGAGTCCTGCACTAACACTATCGAGGCCTACTCAAGCATTCAAGCAAGTATTTCGTCGTGCATAGACTTTTCAGGCAATTTGTAGTTGATGTGCTGACCTACCATGTATCAGTTTCACTAATAGTTAGGATTAGCCGATCTCGGAGAACTTGCAGAATTATTTAAAGAAGTTATGACAAAGGAAATGTCGTACCTGCCGTAGTTTCGTTGTTGTGTTGAAAGAACGAACCAGAAGCTTAGGGTCTGATTGTGAATGTGAGTGTGCTTCACAGCAAATCCATCTTTATATACTAGTATTATTATCATAAGATATTATCTTTATCGCTAATATTTGTGTGAATATGAAGAAGTGAAAACAAAGAACGACTCGTTTTCGGTGGGTTTCCTTTCTACTATGGCTATCTTCTTCTCGTGTTATCTCAAATTGGGTGCACATTTCACTTTGCGTCCTGTTCTACATTGCGAGCATTGGAGTTGTGGGTATGAAAAAAAATAGGCGATATCAAGTTATTAGGTTGTTGACATGATTCAACCGTACAACACTGGCTGATATCTTAGCCGTTTCGCCTTTTTCAAAATCTGAATAGGTTAACTGATACGTAACCTACTCAACAAATTAAGTTATTCACTTTTTGACGTAAGCAAATGAAACTTCACACATAGATCTATATGAACTCTTTTGTTTTGCTCCTTTTGCAGCTTCATATTGCTATTAATATTAGCTTCATATTGCCACGGACCTCCCTCTTTGAGGGATCCCGCCCGGTTAGTCGCGAGGGCACGTGGCGCGTCCCCAGGTGGTGGATAGGGGAATAAAACGCGAACCAAAAGCGACCGTGTGCTTCCCAGAGACGCAGGTGGATTCAGGGGACGAGCTCCCTGCTTCTGCAGTGCCGACTTGACAAAACTCTATTTCTACGAGTCAAGTCGGCCAAAAGCCTGCAATCAAGCGGCTGGGAAGTACATGGGAGGCGGTTAGGAGTCGCCTCCAACAAATAAGCTCCTCCCGCTCCTCCGAGAGAGACTGGCAAGCTACTCGTGAGTACCCAGCCCCCACGTTTAGAGCCTGGCAAGCTACACGTTGGGTATCAAAAATGCCAAAAACAGTAACAAATATGGGCCTCATTCCCCTGACCCCGAAAGAGCCCCTGGTACGGCAGCGCCAGGTAGGACGAGTACGGAGAGGCTGCTAAAATCTCAGGGCCGAACTAGGCTGCCAAGATCGAAACGGACTAAAATGACGATCTGTACCTACAATGCAAGAACCCTTGCTCAACAATCCGCTGTAGAAGATCTGTTGATTCAAGCAAGAAGAATAAGGTACGACGTCATTGGCCTGGCTGAGACGAGAAGGCGCCATCCTTTTCACGCTGTCTATGACACCGGAGAAGAACTGTTCCTTGGAACATGCGATCGCAGAGGTGTCGGTGGCGTTGGCGTCCTCGTCAAATCGAATTTGACCGTGAACATTGATTCGTTCGAACAACTAACAACCCGCATCGGACGATTACGGTTGAAACGATGTGGTTCTATGCCGGCTTTGACCATCTTCGTTGCTTACGCACCAACATCAAGCTATGACGAAGACGAAGTCGAAGCGTTCTATATGGACCTCGAAAAATTCTTCAGAGAAGATCATACATTCTTCAAGGTCATTGTCGGAGATTTTAACGCAAAAATTGGACCTAGAAGAACGTCTGAAGAACGTCACATAGGGACCCACGGACTAGAATGGAATGAACAGGGTGAGAGGCTATCCGAGTTTATCATGACGACCCAAACCATCCATGGTAACTCGCAATTCCAAAAGCCTCTCTCTCAGCGATGGACGTGGGAGTCTCCCAATGGAGAGTACCATAACGAAATAGATCACATCATAGTAAATCGAAGGTTTTGCCTGACCGACGTCGCTGTTGTTCCCAAGTTCTACACGGGATCAGACCATCGCCTCCTTCGCGCAACGTTCCGATTTTCGAGGAGAGGAGAGAAAGCCGCTAAATTCAAACAACGAAGTCCCAGAACTACCATAAACTGGGATGTATTCAAATCATTAGTCGGCTCTTGGGAAGATACCGTTGTCGACAACATCGACGAAGAATACGATCGACTCGTTGAATATCTTCACGTTGGCGCTAAAAAAGCCGAAAGTCCTAAGGTCACGAAGAGACGCTTGTCTCCGCAGACACTCGAGCTGATACGTCAACGTGGAATCGCACGAGCCGCAGGCAACCGAAACCTTACGTCCGAACTTGCGAAACGATGCAGAGAAGCGATAAAAGAAGACCTTAAAGAGAGAAGAGCAGCAGTTATGGCAGAAGCTGCAGAAGCTGGGAAGAGCATTCGCAAAGCCCAGCGAGGCTTCGCCAACTATAAGACCAAGATGATTGCACTCCGATACCCTGACGGGACACTTACAGCTTCCAGAAGGGCTATGGAGAAAATCATCCACCAGTACTACTCGGATCTCTTCGCTAGCCATGTTCTCTTACCGTCATATAAATTGAAAGAGGACGAATATGTCGTTCCACCGGTCCTTCCTTCCGAAATCCGACATGCTATATCGTCGGTGAAAAACAGAACAACACCCGGTCCAGACAGGATTAGACCAGAACACCTGAAGAACCTGCCGCCAGTTCTCATCAACACCCTGGCTCGGCTCTTCACTCGCTACCTGTCAGAATGCAAGGTCCCTATTCAATGGAAAACCAGCAAGACCGTATTGTTGTTCAAAAAGGGAGACCTTCACGACATAGGCAATTATCGCCCAATCTGCTTGCTGTCCGTTGTCTATAAACTCTTTACTCGAGTCATCCTGAACAGGATTGACAGAACACTGGACGAAGGACAGCCATGCGAACAAGCAGGGTTCAGAAAAGGATTTAGTACCATGGACCACATCCACACGATCACAAGACTCATTGAAGTTTCGCGAGAGTACAAACAACCACTCTGTCTCACTTTTATCGATCTGAAAAAAGCCTTTGATTCAGTGGAAACAGAAGCGGTTATAGAGGCTCTGGATAACCAGGGCGTCCCTACTCGGTACATAATGATCCTTCGTGAGCTTTATAAAGATTTCACGACCAGAATATCTCCATTCTACAACAATATCACCATTGACGTAAGAAGAGGGGTTCGACAAGGCGATACAATATCGCCAAAACTATTCACTGCCACCCTACAAAACGTCATGCGAACATTAGAATGGGACGAAATGGGAGTGAAAATTGACGGTCGACAATTAAACCATCTTCGCTTTGCTGACGATATCGTTCTCATAACACCAAACATCAGCCAAGCGGAACGAATGTTGACTGATTTCGATAACGCCTGTGGAAAGATCGGTCTTCAACTGAATCTAACGAAAACAATGTTCATGAGGAACGGATGGGTTTCTAATGCCCCATTCACGCTCAACGGAACGACAATTTCCGAATGCTCCAGTTACATCTATCTAGGTCGTGAAATCAACATGATGAACGACCTAGCCCCAGAGTTGAGCAGGAGGAAACGAGCGGCTTGGGGAACGTTTAAGAGCATCGAAGATGTAGTGAAGAGGACAAAGAACATCCGACTCCGTGCCCACCTTTTCGACTCGACAATTATCCCTGCCCTAACGTATGCAGCAGAAACCTGGTCGCTACGTAAGCAGGATGAAAGATCACTTGCCGTTATCGAACGCGCAGTCGAAAGGTCGATGCTAGGAGTATCTCGTATTTCGCAAATGAGACAAAGGATCCGAACTTCCGACCTACGTCAACGATCGAAAATCAGAGACGCCGTTCTACACGCCAGGATATCGAAAATAAGGTGGGCCGGACACGTGATGCGCTTCAACGACAACCGATGGACGAGAGCCGTTACCGACTGGATTCCTCGGGACGTCAAGCGCTCTAAAGGAAGACCACTGACCCGTTGGTCCGATTTCTTCACGAAAGCGATGGAAGAAAGATATGATGCTCAGCGAATTCCTAGAGCAAGGAGGACCCACTGGGCTACTCTTGCACGCGATAGGGAAAAATGGAAGAGTTGCTGGTACCCGCTCGAGTCACTCGACGATCAACGGGACGACAGGTGATACAGGTGATTGCTATTAATATAGATACAGGATTATTGAGTGATATGCAAGCCTTCTAACTTCAGGCTGGAGGTGAACTCGCGTTTCATCCATAGTGAAGCCGCATGCTATCACTCCACCATCGAAGCTCTTTTCAGACGTCGATTGTTAGCCGATTAAAGTTCTTTTAGTAACCTCGCCGCTGCGCTCTTTAAAGGTCCTCCAATTTTTGTTGCAACACCACTACTTGTGCATCACTTCTACACTTGTTGAATTTATGCGAAACACAATGCGATTTTGACGCGCTGGTACCCTGGATTCTTGTGCGCGGATAGTGACCTTTACCTCAAAATTTTCTTCGCTATTCTTTTATGATGTTCGCGTAATAGACTATACTGTTTGACTCAATTTTCTGCAATATGTGCTTTATATGAGCATAGTAGTCTACCCATTTCTCAAATGTATTCTTCACTGCAAACTTGACGAGAGACTATGTATACAATACGACTCCATGTGATCGCTGTTTTTATCTAAGAGAATTGAGCTGTGCGCAAAAATTCGACCTCAAGCGGAAGTTGAACTAGCGTTTCACCCATACCAGGGGTGCGTGCTACTACTACACCACCGACGCCACTGCTTACCCATCATTCATTCTTCAAAATCTTTCAGTCATAGTTATCAGCCACCAACCTTTAACAGGTCTGGTCGCGTAAGCAAGATCGCTCCATGAATTTAACTAAGATGACAACCTATGTACGTCTATCAATCCAAGAATTCTTATGTTCTCACTGCTTTTTCGCGGTGGTATGATGTTTCAAGTAAGCACCAGCCACATTTCCTTGTAAACTGCTGAAAAGAAAAGACTCTGTGCTATAAACATTGTAATGCTCTTCAATTTCACCTTTGGAGTTGCATTTCGTTCAATAGAATCACCTGAACTTTGTTCGCCCTTCAGTTCAAATCCATCATTACGCCTTGAGCTGCGAATGAAACTGGATCCTTCTCAAGGAAAACTGAAGTCATACAACTTACCTGCTAATATAATCTACGCCTAAGAGTTTGTAATCAGTGGCCACCGTGCTGTCTATCCTCTTAACGTCATGTGCCCGCTGACGCCGTTCCTGAGTCATCGCTCTCGTTGGATTATTTTCTCCCCTGTAAGGCATGTAGTGACTGTCGCAGTCCCCTATCGATAAAAAATCGGCTCTCTTGTAATTTTAGTTTCTTATTGCATTTTTACATACCCATCTTTTTAGTTATGTTTTCCATCTTATTATTTCATGTTTTTAGTCTACTTCTATTTTTTGATTGAAATCATTATTCTTACCGTTCTTCATTGATATCATATATTTTTAACAACATACTACTACTCAAAACCATTGATGTAAATGATGTGCAAAACATATGCGTCAGTTGGGACTCGAACCCAAATTTCTCCCTATCCAGGGCGCGTGCTCAAACCGCTGCTTTTACAGACGCATGGTGTCACACCACTCTATGCTACAATAGCAGTGCAAATTCGACCATGTGCCCTCTGGATAGGGTCAATTATGGGTACGAGTCCCAGCTGACGCAAAACTTTTACACATCACTCTACACCGCTGGTTATATTGAAACACCATACTACCGCTAAAAGCGGTTAAGTTAAAAGAGTTCTGTTTGATCTCAATTATACTTTTTATATCAATTTTCTCTTGACAGAGAGTTGCGTGCCTTCTACTAACGATAGAGGCGGAGACATCATGAGTTTAGACACTTTATACCTAATCTCTTCTGAGATTTGCGATGATGGATACTCTATAACGGGTAGACTATTTCAGGTGCGCTTACACGAATACCTTAATGGAAAGTCGAAAAGCCGGACAAGTGCTCTTTTTCGATGCGCATGAAGACCGAGAGACACAACAGAGACTACTTTGAGGTAATAGTCAGGATCCTGGGACAAGAATCGGAAACGTCGGCTCAAAAAACTTTGAGACCTTTTGAATAAACTACAGAGTCTAGGAAAAAATAGAAAGCGAGGATCTCCAAGCATTGCAAATGATAAAGCGCCTATCTTAGATTTATTTCCAATACTGACTAATTTTCACTCTTCACACTGCGTGATGTCTTCATGTCACATTGCGTCTTCACACGCCGGCAACCTTTCACATATAAGTCATTTGGTGGTAGGTTTCAAAATTTCTGAACTGATTTTGCATACGGTTTACAGTATTTATATTAAATGTAGCCGAATAACTAGGATGGAAATGTATAGTACTCTAAGCACTGAAGAAGGCAAAGTTGCCGAATTATCAACTATTAATTTTTGACAAGATATACCAACCTCCGGCAAGTCTCAAAAAAAGTAATTAGTCCCAAGCCTTATAAGGTTTGACTCCATTGAAAAAATGGGATACTTGTATGAACAAAGCAGTGAGTGTTCAAAAGAAGCTGTTTACAATAAAAAGAGAGAAGGATAAAGCTCTCGGCGTTGATCAATCCCTGAGGGATGCGCCATGTATTGTTCTTCAATTTTCAACTTCGTTTGAGGTGATTGAGTGCACATCTGGCCTTTACAATAACTCGCGGTGGCCTCCCACTGCATCGAATCGGTTCTGCCTGTCCTCCCAAATAAGTCTAAGACTAGTCTGGTACCAAATCACCTACACCGGAGGGAGGGATGGCTTGATGAGCCACGAGCATGAGATCGAACCATAGACCTCGTGTGTGACGCATAGCACCTCTGACCACTGCGCCACATGCGCTCGCTGTTTACAATATGAACCAAAATTTGGATATCATCTTTCTGTTTATGGTAATAAGCTGTTGACTGAGTATATTGCTGGCCAATTTCATCACCTCTCTGTGATCCGAAAAAAAGTAACATTGTCGAAATGTCGGCCAGTATTGTGTTATCTTTAATAAATATTACATGCAATGAATCTCCGTTTAGCAGTCTCATTTCTGCTTTTTATGAATACGCAAAATTCTTTCATTCCTATGACTTTGCCTTTATTGAATATACCAATATCACGTGCATCAAATTGTGGGCTTCTCGCATTCAATTCGCTTCTTTACATCCATCTCCCACAAAGACTTTCACTCATTGAGTGTAGTTCCTGCGGCCACTCGTGTTTTTTTTTTCGCCTTCTAGAAAAAAATGGCTGAATGCTGGTCGGGTAGATTCTTCGTGAAATACTCGCATAGCCTTGCTAGAATGTTCCTATGAGAAAAAGAGGTTATCCCAGACAACCAATGTTCCATTCGGAAACGTTTTCTCAATCCCAGGAGCGTATGACTCGGTAGGCACTAGACTCGGTCAGTTAGGATCCGAGTAGGCTGGGTCCTCTGCGTAATCAACGGCATCATCATACCACAGCGCTTCCCATTCCTCTATGGATCCCATGTTGGGTATAAGTTCATTTCCCACAACTAAGGCACCGGCGTTGACTGTATCACTCCACGTCATTGGAAAGGAAAAAATAATAATGCGGTTTACACTGATTTCTTCTGTCGAAGGTTTACAACTGGCAGATTTTGTCTGATTGTGCTGAGCTTCAAACGAGGTTTCAAAATAGTAGATTTGAAGCTACTGCTATATGCCGTGTTTGACAGCGGCGAATCATCGACTGAAAAAAGTCATACCAAACCACGATATCAAGTAATCTTCTAACTTGACGTGAAGTGATACATCTTCGGCGCCGCATCCTTTAGTTGTAATGATGAACCGAGAGGCATATGCTACTAATGAGGTGTCTGAGAAGGCCGAAACGTACGTTTAGCAATGAAGATGCCATGCTGGCCTCTAAAGGCCTTAGAATATTCTAATACTATCAAGTATATTTTTGTCAGATTTGCATTTTCCAAAGAACTTTCTAGTTTTCATTAATCAATCGAATTTAGAACGTAATTAGGTGTTCAATTGTGTGGTGGCGATATCATAACATCCTGGGCATGAACCCTATGATGTTCATGCAAAACTGGACACCCTTTCAAATTTTTCCCATTATAAAGCGCCTTTTCTAGCCTGTGATTTCTTTCTTTTTTTTTCTGGAAACTGAGCAGTAAAACGACCTTGTTAAAATACTTAGTAGGCCCCCTTTTCTCCGTCTTCCACGGAAAATATCAATAAATCTTGGCGTACATATAAATCGCGTTCTAATGAAACCGTAAAAACGGGGTCTAGATATGCTATATCAAAAGTGCAGACAATGGTGCACACCAGATAATTTTTTAGACTTCCGAAATTCTTGTTCGTTCTTCTCTATGCTTTTCATTTAAATATCAAAGCCTAAACAAACGAATAAAACAGCAGAGCTATTGTCAAATGGATTAAGAGGAAGATTGAAAATATGCCTATTCTTGGTTACTGAGGCAAGGATTGTAATTGGAAATTTTTACATGGCCTGATTTCACTTATTGTGTGGGTCACAGCTCGTCTTTCAATGGATTTATTTCCTTGCGTTTCTAATCTTTAGAAGCTCTGCCATTGTCGCGTTGGAATTGAGTGCCCTTTGAGTTCAAGTTAATACTTAGCGGAATTCCGAAATAGCTTCTAGGACGTTTCCAGCTCGTATTACATACCGATGCAAGATTATGTGGACTGGCAGGAGATTTCCACACATTTCTGTTATGAATTCCCCAACTCCAACAGATGCAGATTGGTTGGCCCTGTGTGGTTGAACCAAGGGCCTTGAGCCTATAGTACAGTATAATTACCAATGCGTACCCGCACCAGAATATTGCACCAAAGCGTTTTATTTTTCAAAAAAGCTTCACATGATTAGAGAAACACATAGTCGGTTATGCGAGAATTATCATGTACGAAAATTTCGCAACCATTATTCCTACTGTAAAAATTTCGTTTTAGGAGGCGAATAGTGAAATCGACTATATTATGATGGACTACTCAAAAAACCCCTTTTTCTTGGACTTCCTTGACAATAAGGAGTGGTTTCTTAGCTGAATCCTAGATTCATGCCGGAAGGTACGACACTTCTTAGAAAAGCTCTACAATTCACTTTCGGAGGTACATGTCTTCGTGTTTACCGACATCACCGTCATTTCGATCTTTTTGAAGAAGTTGTAATCACCTGATGTGAGCAAACCGGAATCTTCGAACTAATCACTAAAATCTAGCACAAAACACCTCCATCAGTTCGCTATAGCAGAGAAGTTCTCAATGACAAGATGACTTGCGTGGTTATGCCGAGGTTTATAGAAAGTCGAACTTTTGAACTATGATGCTTTCCTAAGTACCGTGTCTATTATGGCGGCGCCACTTGAAGGTTTTCGGTAAAAAGCGTATTTTTTTGCTCATGTTCAATTTCTCAATATGTGGAGTACTGTGCAAAAACGTCGGTAGTGCAACGGTTAACATACGCTCCCGGAAAGAGTGAGATCTGAATTCAAATCCCGGCTGACGCAAACGTTTTTGCACAGTACTCCACATATTGGGTATACTATAAGATCATGCCACTGCAAGTGGGCAGTCAAAATAGAAAGAATTATGACTGTTTAATTTCTCAAATAGCTTATTTTTGTCACCAGTCAAAATAAAATTTTGTTCCTCAATGAAGATTTCTCACTGGAATAAAAGTTTCGCTGTAATGAACCTTCAGTCGTTAGATAGAGAAAGTCTTTACAATTATAATGGCATATTTGGCTTGCGGAAAGGGCTTCTTCGAGCTCTGTACCGACCGAAAGAACATTGAGTGTCACACTCAGTAAGCACTGCTAGTCGGTTATGGTGTGTGCACAGTTATAATACCAATCCAAGATATAAATCAGGTGTGGATTTTTTGATGAAAGTCAGAGATCTCTCCGTCGCTACAGAATTTTTTCCACATGTCCATGCCTTCTTCCAGAAAAAAAACTTCTGTTGAAAATAATTTATCGTGTTTCACAAATTGACAAACTCACAATAAAAGATAGATCATTGTTTAGAAGACCAGAAAACTTTGATCGCATCCAAGAGTGATTTAAAAACAGCGTCACCTAAATCGGCAATGGCGATTACAACTGAGAGATGGCGAGAAATATACGGACGGTCGCAACAATCAGATATTTTCAGCTGCGATCATTTCACGCCACATGAACTCTTGTTTTTGAATGGGTGCGGAGAACAACGATATTTCAAATGCGTGAAATCCACTCTTCTTGTTCGTTGCAGAGTACTAAAAAAGTTTTTCCTAAACAGCAACCACATCTTCTTAATCAAAAAGATTTGCTCTATCTAATAATTCAAACTTCATTATAAAAAGCTTCAACCAGGCGACAAATCTTCAAATGTGATACAAAATCTAATTTTGACTGGTGCGGCGTTGAAAACAAGCAATATGAGAATTAAAATATACCTTTAGAATACAGTTGATTTGAACCCTAAGATAATCATACATCCAGATAGCAGCAAGGAATACGCTTTTACTGAAGGCCTGAAGTGGCGCTGCCATAATAGAATAGTGCCCTTTTCTGTTATCGGAAAGGCACTTTTGTGGGAGAATATTTTGCTGTACAGAAAGTTTCCAACAAACTGTTAATAAATTTATATTTAACTGTTTCTTGAATCCTCGCCTAGAGCAACATCATCTGATAACTCAATTTAAGCCTTTCATGATATCCATCATGGCATTATGAAAGACAGACACGTGGTTTCTGCCTTTCAACCTCATCGGTATCGCAGCTCCTTGTGCCCGGGTCAATTTCTGTGACGGGATATACGCCCCATATATAAAGGAATCGACGACGAGGATGGTATACTGTACGTGTGTCAAGTGACAAAACCACTCGACATTGCAATAATTGACAGTTGCTTTGCATTTGAATGCCCACGATTAGTGAATTTGATAACAGATATCCTTCTAAACTTTCAAATTTTTCAAAAGCTTAAAGTTAGGGGAATGCAAAAACGTACCTGTTTCTTATAAAGGATTTCTTACAGCGCTCTCGCACTAAAATAAAATCACATTCTACATTCGTCTTGCAATATCGCTTCTATACTTCGCAAGACAAAGCTTTTTGCATAGATTATTGTTACCAATCGACAACGTGGATCTTGCAAATTTTGCAACTAATTTTTTCACAAAGGTTTTTGAAGCAGTATAATAAAAAAAATGGATTTGTGTTTCAAATACGCGTATTTTTCGCAGGACAAAGCTCCTCTTTTGTACTAACAGTGACCACACGATAAGTAAGGTTCAGTGAAACCAAAACTAGGCTTGGTTTGAGAAAGGCCGTTTTACTGCGCTGTAGCAAGAACAATATGATTGAGGTAAATCTACCAAACACCGCGACTGATCTACCGTGCAGTTCCTTTGATCCACCTCGTAACGTGAATCACACGTGGTGATTTCTATTGTTGAGTTCAGGATTTCTTCCCATTCTTGTGAGAAATCTGAGCTAAACATATAGTTCTGCTACTAGAAGATTTCCTTTACAAGTTCATATGCTGGTTCTTTCCGGTTGCGAGTGAATTAATAAATATTCGATTTCATGCGCTACACAAGATTCTCTCATAGGATGCTAGTATTCATTCGAAAACCTGAATTCCTGGCTAGCGCCATGTGTGGCCGATTTTTCAAGACACCGCTTTATAACGCTGTAAAATCTAAAACAAAATTATGTTTCATACGACCACGCGCTGTTTTTTCGTATTTTGCTCATAGTTCGCTGGACAAAACTCCTTGTTGAAACTACTTGTAGTCTTTCGATAGCACAAATATTAAAGAATTCAAAAATATGCTCGCCTTTTGTAGAGCTCATTTGATAGCGCTGTGAGAGAATGAAACAATTGTATTTTACACGTCGTCAGACAGAGCTATTTCTTTGGGCTATTAGTAATCATACGATAGCGTGAGATTCAACGATTCCAACCTGCGCTTAATTATTGTAAAATCGTTTTTCTGCAGTGTAGCAAAAAAGCGAGATTAAGATTATTTCATATGCGTCATTATGTGTTCTTTGGCAAATTCATGGGCCGCGGCGAGGGCGGCAAAGGGAGCAGGCGCTATGGCCGATCGATTTTTTCGCATGAAACTGCTATGCTTGATTCTTGATTTTCTTCTTTGAGCAGAACACGAGGTGTTACATTAAACTTAAACTGCTATGCTTGTTATATAAAAAATTTATTCTCCGCTTTAAGAGAAACTTTCGCTTAAACGATCAATTCAAACACTACGGAATTCTCTCTATTCTTGTGCTTTTGGTGCTTCCGGCGTACTAATAGGTGAATTGCACGGCCGATGTGAAACATACTTTTACTTTGGCTTTGTGCGGTTCGGACGACACGAATAACAACAGGAGGTGCGCGGTCTAATGATATTGTGATACTAAGATAGTAAAAGATTTTGAGGAGACTCATCGCGCAGAAGGAGATGAGCGGCTTGGAGAGTGTTTGAGAAAAAGGAACATCCGACTCCGTGCCCATCTTCTTGATTCGACAATTATCCCTGTCCTAACGTATGTAGCAGAAACCTGGTCTTTGCGTGAGCAGGATAAAGGTCACTTGGGGTTATTGAATGTGCAGTCAAAAGGTCCATGTTAGGAGCATCCAGTATATCTCAAATGAGGACTGGAAGCATTATCCATCAAGCTCGGCGAAGTCTTCGGCGAGAAAAAGACTCTTTATGAATTTCTTGTTAAAGACTTGAATGCCAGATTGCGATGGAATCCCTTCGCAGGCATTTTGCTCTACATCGCAGTCCCAATTTTAGGAAGCCTCCAAAGGCATTAGGCAGTAAACCATTGAGAGGGCTTACACAAATCTTTTGAAATTAATCGACACGTCTAGCGGCAGCACAAATCTTCGAAACTTATCCCACATTTAGGATTCAGGAATATAGGCATCGATAACGAACCACATCAAAAGTTGGAGAATGGGCCTTGCGGACTTGTCATCATGCTCGACACAAGCTATACCCATGAAAGACGATTGTTGCAGAGAGAATGGAAAGGGAATTATGCTGACGTCTGCATTGACAGTAGCGAGGCCTACTCAAGCATTCGAGCAAGTATTTTGTCACGCATAGGTTTTTTTTCAAAAAATTTGCAATCCAAGTGTTTACCTACTATGTATCAGTTTCACTAATAGTTAGGATCAGCTGATCTCGGGTAACTTACAGCATTATTCAGAGAAGTTATGGCAAACATAGTGTCATACCTGCCGTAGTTTTGTTGTTGTATTGAAAGGACGAACCAGAAGTTTAGGCCCTGATTGTGAATGTGAGTGCGCTTCACAGCAAATCCATCTATAAATACTAATATTATTTTCATGTGGTAATATCTTTATCGCTAATATTTGTGTGAATATGAAAGAGTAAAAACAAAGAACGACTTGTTTTTGGTGGGTTTCCTTTCTACTATGGCTATCTTCTTCTCGTGTTATCTCAAATTAGGTGCACAATTCACTTTGCGCCGTGTTCTACATCATGAGCATTGAAGTTGTGGGTATAAAAAAATAGGCGATATCAAGTTATCAGGCTGATGAGAAGGTCCAACCGTACAACACTAGCTGATATCTTAGCCGTTTCTTCTTTTTCAAGATCTGAATAGGTCAATGATACGCAATCTACTCAGCAAATGAAGCAAATCACTTTTATTACCTAAGCAAATGAAACTTCACATAGTATTCTATATGAACTCTTTTGTTTTGCTCCTTTTGCAGCTTCATATTGCTATTAATATAGATACAGGATTATTGAGTGATATGCAAGCCTTCTAACTTCAGGCTGGAGGTGAACTCGCGTTTCATCCATAATGAAGCCGCATGCTATCACTCCACCATCGAAGCTCTGTCCAGACGTCGATTGTTAGTCGAATGAACTTTTTTCAATAATCTCGCTGCTGCGTTCTTAAAGGTCCTCCAATTTTTATTGCAACACTACTTCTTGTGCATCACTTCTACATTTGTTGAATTTATGCGAAACACAATGAGATTTTGACGCTTTGTTACTCTGGATTCTTGTGCGTGGGTGGTGTCCTTTACCTCAAAATCTTCTCCGTTATTCTTTTATAATGTTCGCGTAGTAGACTATATTGCTTGACACAATTTTCTGCATTTAGGTGCTCTATATGAACGTAGTAGTCCACCCATTTTTTCAATGTATTCTTCACTGCACACTTCACGAGAGACCATTTAACAATACGAATCAATGTGATCGTTGTTTTTTATCTAAGAGAATTGAGCGGTGCGCAAATATTCGACCTCAAGCGGGAGTTGATCCAAGGTTTCACCCATACCAGGGGTGCGTGCTGCCACTACACCACCGACGCCACTGCTTACCCATCTCCCATTCTTCAAAATCTTATACCTTTCCTTCCAGTGCTTTATTAAGACCACGCTCAAATCTCAATAGATCCTTTCATTATTATTTGAGCTAACATTTCATGTGGTCTGGTAAGGGCTCTTGTACAGCCCGAGACACGTGTTTCGTCCTTACAGACTCATCAGCCGGGCAGAACCCGTCGTCTGTCGATCTTTTTATAGTCAGTACTCTCGGGAGCGTTACACTCCTTATAGAGAGTTGTCGACGACGTACGTCTTACGCTCTATGTCAAGCGAAATTTTCACCAACACAGAGTGTTTTCTGGTATTTTTTATCATATTATACGTTTCCTTCGAGCCAGCTAGCAATCGAGTGCAAAAACACTCTGTGTTAGGTGAAAAGTTCGCTTGACATAGAGCGTAAGACGTACGTCGTCGACAACTCTCTATAAGGAGTGTAACGCTCCCGAGAGAACTGACTATAAAAAGATCGACAGACGACGAGTTCTGCCCGGCTGATGAGTCTGTAAGGACGAAACACGTGTCTCGGGCTGTACAAGAGCCCTTACCAGACCACATGAAATGTTGGCTCAAATAATAATGAAAGGATCTTCAAAATCTCTCAGACACAGTTAACAGCCACCAACCTTTAACAGGTCTGGTCGGGTAAGCAAGATCGCTCCATGAATCCAGTCAAGATGACAACCATTGTACGTCTGGAAATCCAAGAATTCTTATGTTTTCACTACTTTTTTGCAGTGGTGTGATGTTTCAAGTAAGCACCAGCCACATTTTCTTGTAAATTGCTGAAAAGAAAAGGCTCCGTGCTATGAACATTGTGATGTTTTCAATTTCACCTTTGGAGTTGCATGGCGTTTAACAGAATCACCTGAACTTTGTTCGCCCTTGAGTTCAAATCCATCATTAAGCCTTGTGCTACGAATGAAACTGGATCCTTCTCAAGGAAAACTGAAGGTCATACAACTTACTTGCTAGCTCAATCTACGCTTAAGAGTTTGTAATCAGTGGTCACCGTGCTGTCTATCCTCTTAACGTCATAAGCCCGCGGACGCCGTTCCTGAGTTATCGCTCTCGTTGGATTATTTTCTCCCTCTGTAAGGCATGTAGTAAGTATCGCAGTCTCCTAACGAGAAAAAAATCGGCTCTCTTGTATTTTCTATTCTTATTGTATTTTTACATACCCATCTTTCTAGTTATGTTTTCCATTTTATCATTTAATGACGCTACAGCACATCTATCTCAGATGCCAGCCTTCAACGGCCTGGCCCGGGTAGTCGGTCTCGACATTTAACTTAGTCACGCTGACAGATATTGGGTATTATAGACCAAATGATATTCTTTGGGCAAAATGGGCGTCACTAGTGTAACGGATAGAGCACCCCTACCCGGAAAGAGTGATGTGCGGGTTCTAGCCCCGCCTGACGCAAAGTTTTGCACATCACTCTACATCAATGTGAATATACTTGGAACATCATACTACCGCTATAAGCAGTTTAATAAAAAGAATATCATTTGATCTGCAATACTTAAAACTAGTCGAAGTTTTGAATTCCTACGTATTGATATTCAGGCTGTACACTTCAAATAGTTGTCAGGGTAACTGCGTTTAAGGGCGATGGGTGCTTAAGCGACTGAACTCGTTAAAAGTTGCTTGCTGGCAGCTACTATAGCTCATACTAAAAAGGAATAGGTAACATCGGTGGTGTACTGATATCACATGCCACCGCCACGAATGCCCACTGATGTAGAGTGATGTGCAAAACTTGTGCGTCAGTTGAGACTTAAACCCAAATTTTACCCTATCAAGGGCGCGTGCTCGAATCGCTGCACTACAGACGCGTGCTGTGGCACCACTTTCTCTACTATACCACAGCAGTGCATCGGCTCGAGCACGTGCCTCTGGATAGGGTTAATTATGGGTACGAGTCCCAGCTGACTCAAAACTTTTGCACATCACTCTACATCGCTGGGTATATTGAAACATCGTGCTACCGCTAAAAGCAGTTAGGTTAAAAGAGTTCTGTTTGATCTCAGCTATCTTTTTATATTAATTCTCACTTAACAGATAGTTGCGTGCTTTCTACAAACGGTAGAGGCGGAGAAACGAAGAGTTAACACACTCTGTACCTATCTCTTCTGAGATGTGTGGTGACGAATACTCTGAAACGGGTAGACCTTTGTGCCCGCATTCAGGAATACCTTAACGGAAAGCCGAAAAGTTGGACAAGTGCTCTCTTCGGTGCGCATGAGACCGAGAGGTACAACAGAGACGACTTTGAGGTAGTCAGAATCCTGGGACAAGAATCGGTAACGTCGTCTCAAGAAACTTTGACGTCGTTTTAAATGAACTACAGCGTCCAGGAATAAGGAAGCAAGGATTTCTAAGCATTTCAAATGATAAAGCGCCTACCTTAGATTCATTTCCAATACTGACTAATTTTCACTCTTCCCACTGCGTCATGTCTTCATGTCACATTGCGTCTTCACACGCCGGCAACCTTTCACATATAAGTCATTTGGTGGTAGGTTTCAAAATTTCTGAACTGATTTCGCATACTGCTTAAAGTATTTATACGAAATGTAGCCGAATAACTAGGATGAAAATATATAGCACATCTAAGCATTGAAGAAAGCGAAGTTGCCGAAGCATCAACTATTAATTTTGGACAAGATATATCAACCTTCCGCAGATCTCAAAAAAGATAATTAATTTCCTAAGCCTTATAAGGTTTGACTCCATTGAATATTTGGGACACTTGTATGAAAGAAAGCAGTTGTTGTTCAAAAGAAGTTGTTAACAATAAAAAGATAGAAGGATAAAGCTCTCGGCGTTGATCAATCCCTGAGGGATGCGCCATGCATTGTTCTTCAATTTTCAACTTCGTTTGAGGTGATTGAGTGCACATCTGGCCTAAACAATAATTCGCGGTGGCCTCCCACTGTATCAGATCAGTGCTGCCTGTCCTCCCAGACAATCTAAGACCAGTCTGGTACCAATCTACCGACCCCGGAGGGGATGGATGCTTGGTAAGCCATGAGCACGAGATCGAACCATTGGCCTCGTGTGTGACTCATAGCACCTCTGACCACTGTGCCACCTGAGTGCGCTGACTACAACATGAACCGAGATTTGGATATGACCTTTCTGCTTAGACTAATAAGCTGTTTGACTGAATAACTAGCTGGCCAGTTATATCTCTCTGGGATCAAAAAAAGGTAAAATTGTCGAAATGTTGGCCACTGTTGTGTTATATTTAATAAATATTGTATGGAATGAATCTCCGTTTAGCAGCCTCATTTCTGCTTTTCAAGAATACGGGGAATTCTTCAATTCCTATGATTTTCTTTTTTATTGAATTAACCAACATCACGTGCATCAAATTCTGTGTTTCCCGCCTTCGATTCGCTTCTTCACATCCATTCCATTAAAACTTTCACTCTTTGTGTGTAATTCCTGCGGCCACTCGTGTTTTATTTTTCGCCTTCATCGAAAAAAAGGCTGAATGCTGGTCGAGTAGATTCTTCGTGAAATACTTAGATAGCCTTGCTAGAATGCTTCTATAGGAGAAAGAGGTCATCTCAGACAATCAATGTTCCGATTCGGAAACGTTTTCCCAATCTCAGGGGCGTACGACTCGGTAGGCACTAGACTCGGTCAGTTAGGATCCGAGTAAGCTGGGCGTCTGCGTAATCAACGGCATCATCATACCAATGAGCTTCCCATTCCTTTATGGATCCCATGTTAGGTATAACTTTTTTATGTAAATAGAAACATAGTGGTCGTTACTCAAGATAGTACATAATTCAATCTGACTTTTATCTCTGATTTTTCGAAGAAAACGTGCCAGTATAAGCAAATAATACATTTCTTTACAAACCGTTTATGACCTGTCTAGTTATGCGTACTACCGGGAGTCATCCACTCAGTAATAACTTACTAACCGGAGCTCATTTGTTCCTAGTGTCAGCGGGGGCCACAGCGGCGTGAGCTCGGCTCAAGGGACACGGAAAAAAAATCGCACTTTCGTCTGAGGTCTTGCGTTCTACGTTTCATGAAAAGTTACAGCTTTAGCCAAAATCCTTAGGGTACCTTCTTTATAGTGAAGGAAAGCCGTAGAGAACTTTATCACTATGTATTTGCTCAGATATATTTCACTTTCAGGAAGGCATTAGCACTTTTTATTACACAGTAATTCCTAAGAACTTAAAACCAATGGAACAGATGTTGAAACACTTTGCAGAAAACACCATTGATAATTGCATGGCATTCAAGTAACAGGATTTTATAGGAGGAATATTATGAGAGGATTAGAGAATTATTTCTCCGTTACCTTAGCAACTTTGGTAATCTTTTAGCCAATATACGAAAAAATATTATTATAATAATAGGCTGTGCTCGTGATCGTTAAAAAATGTTGTTGAATGTTTGTCATTTGATTATTTTCATAGTCCTGGAATAGTTGAATAGTTATAGATTATACCCTCTTTACATCCTTTCTGTAGAAAACATTCACCGGTTTTTGTCGAGCGAGCGAAGTATTCTGAAACAGTTATTGTACAGATTTGTTGAACGCGGAAGGTTGTCATGCTTGACTAGTTATGAGCGATGCTGAAACAACGAGCAGCCGTGTAGGCAAAAAATCTCAAGCCATTGCGTTCACCTCACCCATAGACTCCCTGATTTTCTAGACTATCAAATCATAAGTTCATAAATCTTGTTCTGTGACGGAAAAGGTAGCTGTAAACTCAGTCGTTCATTTACGCCCTATTAAGCTAAACTAATTAGCGCAGAGTACTTTTCCTACGCTGTCAGAGGGATTTGTTAGATTTAATTTAAATTTATTACACTCGCTGTGTTTTTCTACCATAATATGCAGTTATTTTCACTTGCAATTAATTACCATAAAACCTTAGTTGGCAGTCCTTCACATCGCCTTCATTTCTGGCATAGAACTCGTAGCATTGCAATGATATATCTAGCGCAAATCATTGTTTTGGTCGAACACATTCAGTCATCACTACGGTAGTCCAATTTTGAATGCATGCCACATCGCGCTTATTTAATTGCTTACTCACTTTTTTGTTTATAAGTTTATTCATTTATATAGCAAAAAAAAGGAGTGTTAGGCGTTGTTTCTTCTCCTTTTCTTCGTTCTCCGGTCTATTTACGCCCATTCAGTCTTTCCCCCCTCCCCATATAAAACAGAGGTGTTCTTTTTCCTCTGAGTACTTAGATTTCTCTGAACTTTTTCCAGTCCTACTCATATAACAATGATGCATTTCCTATTTGGACACACTTAATTTAGCATTAGTCTCACCCGTTATCAGTGACTTGAACTGGAGTAAATTAATTCTCCATTTGTCCTTGTCGAGAGCCAGAACGACACGATATACTGCTCTCTCTATCTCTCTCTCCAGGGACACGAACAGCATTACGTTTTTTCGCATGAGACGCTTTAGTTTTCTTCTTCCTGGCAAGAGGGAACTCACGCACGGCTCTAGTGCTTCTCTGAGTATATCTGAAGCAGCAAAGATATGAATATCATTTTTCAAGATTCATTGCTTCTTCAGTAAGAATACCTAATCAATTATGCTAACGTTTAACACACCATATCCCACCTCGGTAACCTTATATTGCAGTGATTATTTATTTACATACAGTCTGTTCCACACCCTGTGTTTACGAAGTTAATTCTGTGTGATCAACAACTTGGCATCATTTATACATGAAAATTTAAAAACAATGATCTGATGCATCGGTGAGCCACCGAGAGGCATATTGCACGCTAAATCTGCATTAAACCATCTCTGAGATGCATCAAATCGAATCATATCCCTTTGCTGACGGCTCCATTTTCCGCTGGTAGGTGGTTCGGACGGTTACGAAGACGACTGCCGGCACGCTCCCCAATGCTAGATTTTCTGATCCAAGATATCGACTGCTTTCAAAAACCTCGCGATAAACATTTGATCCATTTTTTGAGAATGCTTAAAGCCTTACCTGAGGTTGGTCCGCCAGGATCATACACGCGTGTTTCGGAGATCTCGTGTCCTCCTCGTCAGTGACCCACGTCCTACACTAAGCCCTGTATTCTAGCAGGGAGGGAGGCGAGTGTGGTGACGGCATAGTGTATAACGACCTGTGCCACCACCACTTTCAATCGATAGGTCGTAGCTGGTAGAACAAAATTGATCCAAAACATCAACTGTTTTGAAAACCTGTTTGTTGCAAGGTTTTTGTAAACAGTTGACGTTATGAACCAATTTTGTTCTACCAGCCATGATCTATCGAATGAAAGATGTGGTGATACAGTGTCAGTGTACACTGTGTCATCACTACATTCGCCTCCCTCCATGCTAGAATGCAGGGCTTAACGTGAGGCGTGGGTCACTGACGAGGAGGGCGAGACCTCCGAAACACGTGTGTATGACCTTGGCGTACCAACCTCGGGTAGGGCTTTAAACATTCTTAAAAATTAAGTTGACTTGAATTTATGTCAATAGATGGGATTTCGATGTTAATGAATAGACATAATAGAAGAGACCTTCTCAAGGTAATTTTTCTAAAAAAACGTGATTTCTCCTTTTTTAACCCAGAATTTCCGATGGGAGAAGCCAACTATTTCTGAGAACCCTATATTTAGAACCTTTACCGAACATTTCTGTAATATTTTATTTATACTTACTCATAATTCAGCCAAATTTATCTTTTCCAGTTTTCATATACCTCATTGCATAAAGTACATAAAATTCACCATACTGGCTGAAAATTGGAGAACAATGATCAGTTCGTCAAAAACAGTGCTGCTTGTTTCATGCGATCCCACTTCATCGATAATTCTCAATATTTTATTGTTAATAGTGCTCTCTAGATTCCCATTTCTCTTCGCTCAAAATCTTTACATAGCTATTATACGAATGAGAAATTAAGGTATAGCGGTTCGTTTCCGTTGTCTCCACCATGTCTGAGCCCTTTGATAAAAAGGTGTTTTTTACTTCTGCAACACTCTTTGGAAACTTCAAAATGAGTATTCAATAACTAGAATCAAGTGAACTTAAACGACATGTCCTATTTTTGAAATTGCCTGATTTTTGACTATGACAGTCGAAATAGGATAATGTTATACATTCAAGCATTATCCGCCGGATAAAGCTTTTTTTCGTAAGTGATTTACAATTATTAGAAAGAGCAATTGTAAAAACCAAAAGGATATCAGATTTCGGAAATGTGGATCACTTTTGCTGTTCTCATTATAATTCGACCTCTTGAAAAAACGCTTTTTCCATTCTTTTAAGAGTTTGAAAAACTGCTTGATAGCTAAAATCTCGTTGATTTCTAAGGTACACTTTGCTGTCAGAATGACTTCCTTAATGCGCTCTGACGTCGAAAATAAAATTATCTTTCACACTCAAGCATTTCTCGCTGCACTAAGCTTTTCTACTAGACTTTTGAAAATTGCTCGATAGCTTGAATCTCGAACACTCCCCTAATAGCTTTGTTTTTGCACTGTAGCAATCAAAAGAAGGTTACCTTTTGCAATTAATTAGTCTTTTGCAGAAGCGCGATGACTTTAGGTCAATGTCGTGAAATCCCACCCTTTGGAATGTGAAACTTAATCATTTTTTGACTGTTGAACCGCTTAAAAAGTTTTCTCCAAAAATTATCTTTGTCTTTAGAATCGTTGAGACTTTAAGATCTCGTTGAGATGAGATTGAGTACATTGTTGGAATTGTTAAGATTTGCTTAATTTAATTACCATTATTGCTCATAGAAAAAGCTCTATTTGGCGAGAAATCTTCAAAAGTGAGACAAAGTTTTATTCCGACTATTACAACGCAAAAAACATGCCATTTAAGAAATAAAATATGCCGTTGGGATTTACTTGGTCTCAACTATTAAATGAATACCAATAGTTGAATAGAATAAGTCTTTTGTCGAAAAAACCAAGGGTTCACTTGCGCGATCCTTGAAATGCGCTTGCATGCGGCAGAAATTATTTCCAAAAGTAAGGGTTTTCAAGACAGTTGAGCGTTATTCTTCTCATGATACGTATGCAAAAGTCCTTTCAATGATCATTTAGGTATTTTTAGCAAAAATTTTCATATAATCGAAATCTAAGTATATAATCGCAAAAACCCGCTATAAATCAGAAAAAATGGATTGCGATTGGAAAACCTCATCTCTATTCATTATTGAAACATGCTGCGGAATAATTTTTAAACAGCAAGTAAGGTTTAAAGTATGAATTTCTCAAGCTATCGATAGGCTGCAAAACATTAAGTTGTTAGGAAAAATGCTCAATAACAGCTGGGAACTTAATCCTTTGTGTGAAAAATATGGCTTTTTTCTTTGGAAAAGGAAAGATTTAAACGCCATTAGCGTTAATCTTGCTAAAATCTTTCATACAAGAGTCTCAACTGCGACAGCTTATTACTTTCCGATAATCGTGTTTCCCCAAAAACTTAATTAACCCGAATTTGTATTGGAGCACGCACCGCTCTTCGTAACCGTCCGAGCGACGCGCCCAGATGAAGGTCATGAAGACTCTCATCGCCCGAAGAGGGATATGCATGGCTATGTCTAGAGGACCGATTAGAGCGGATATGCCCTTGAAAATACGACCTCGTACAAAAATCGTCATTTTACATAGTGCGCTCAAACGATACTCTCTTAATACGGTACACTGTACTAATTACCATGTGACTTTCGGAAATGAAGCTCAAATATTACCCCTTTTTCTACATTCATTTAGCGCTAAGAAATTTGACAGTGCATCCAGAAAAAAAGCGAGAGTTGTCGACTTCGAAGGACACCTTCAGAAGATGATTCGAATTTTTCCTCATGCGCAAAGACCACCAATGTTCACAGCGAGAATCAGCCTTCATTTTTCCAAACTGTGGCGAAAACAATACACCATATCGATCAACTTTATGAAAGACTACCAAAACAGCGAAATGAATGAATAAGGTGCTAAATCACTTAAATAGCCCTACTGAATAGACCATAACGATTACTAAAGTGTTCTAATGCGTAGCTTTTGAAAGTCGAGAACAATCGTAAAAAATCTGAAAACCAGGTATGAATTTATTTACCCCAGACATCCTCATCGGCTCAAAATGGCGATGTTTGGAAGCGGCCCTTCAAGACGTCAGGATAACGGAAATTGCCAATAAACGGGTCTATTGCAAACATCTCATACCCTATAGCAGAGCTCATTATAGCAAATAAGACTTTGAGCAAATTTCGTCACATTCGTCTTATAATATTAATATTTATAAATATTGAACAGCGCACACAACTAAATAAGCAGAGATGCGGTGCGACGCACGTAGCCATTGTTTCGATTCCCCACCGAAGCGCACGATACATCTGTGCCCTGGCTAATTGGCTAAGGAGTTGCCTGGGAAGATAAATAATGATGGCTCAATACATTATTCGACCTATGTTTTTTCAACTCAGAAACGAAATACGCATCAAATTGCCCTTTGATCATGTGTATTGACATCAGTGCGTGGCTCGTCTCTAACAGAACTATCGCTTTGCCAACGTGTCAGCTTTCATATGTAGAAGGTCTTTTATAAAAACGTGATTTACTTGACAGCGATTGGAATAAATGTGAATAACACGATTGAACGTGTTGCTAAAAGCCGGAGTATATGTGTGTCGTGTTGAGGAGCTGTTCATACGATTTATTCATAGGCAAGAAGCACCTGAGCTCTGCACAGCACATGTTCTGATACCTAGTGAAAAACAAGTCTCTTTGAAAAATAAGAACCAGATTCATTATCGAGTTTACAACAATTTGACTGGTAATGTGAGAAATACATTAAGCGGTAAAACTGCCCTAACAGTTCGATGAATAGTTGCACCAAGCATTTCAGATATCGAAAGTACTCAAAAGTAGACTTACGATGACGTCAATGTATCTTGCCATTTTTTTAATGAACAAAATCATGAGGTCTGCAGTATGGAATCGATCCAATGGCAACGTGTTCATGTCAAGATTGAAAGTGTCTTCCAGAGCACTGGAGTTCAGCTGAGTCAAAGTTTAATCGAGCAGAACATTTGACAAATGGGCCATTCTGACCAATAATGCGTTGTTCTTTTATACAATTTCTACCTTCATTTAACTCAGCTATCCTATAGACGCCAGTTACTTTTTGATATCACCTCATAAACTGACATCGAAGGTGTCTTATTGGAAATCCGCTTATACTAAAAGCTTCCGTAGGCATGCAAATGAGATTAGCACTAGCTCCCAGTAGCGGCTTGTGGGAAACTCCGCCCATCACTCTGGCACGATGCAGAAAAACCCCAAATTATTGAAGAGAAAAAGCTCTCTGAGAGATGTTCTTGTAAAATGTTTCGAATAGATGGTTTAGGACTGATCAAAGACATGATAGACAGTATAATAAAACTACATTTCAAATCTTATTTCATGCATATTTGAGCATTAGTGCTAGAAGAAGATCCACCACTGAAATGAAACAGTTTTCTCTCAAAGGAGACGTATTTTCCCAAAAGAATTCTTTGTTAAACCATACGTCAAAGGAATGGATTCGTGGCACATTCGGTAGTAGAAGAACTTAGAGAATTCTTGGTTTCTATGTTACTCTCCAAGCATTGAGGAACCCTGGGTGGTGGATTTACTAAGGTAATAGAAACATTACAAGTCGTTATTCTGCACAGCAATGTTTTCCTTTTCAAACAATCGTAGCAATAATAAAATACTACTGCATGTACTCGCTTTCCGTTTTTTGGGTGCCAGTTGTTGAATGACTTGACGTCTATCACTGGAAAGAGGTTCAAAGTAAGTTCACTTCATTATGAAGAGATCACTGATACAATGGTCGGATTGCTTTATTATGAACTCGAATAAAAAGTATAAAGCTACTTGTGCTTGAGCAAAGTCATGCTTTCTGCACAGTTTTAGCCAAAGACAAAGACTAAGGAAGCAAGCTCCAAAGCTTATGATAATGTGTTGAAGGAAAGGTAATGCCAAGGTTACATGTGATAGACGTCACTAGCACAGTGCTATCCACTCATCCTGATGCTGTCTCCTTAGATTTATTGATAGTCTCACGTAGGCCTTTTCCAATTGGGTCACATAAGAAAAAAGTAGGTTAAATTATCGACCGTACCTTGATCAGTAATCAATCAACGACTTTTAGACAGTGCAAAGCTACATTGTTGAAACTTTGACATAATTTCTCAGCAACTTTTTTCTCTATCTCACCTGTAATAATGATATATCTTTCATCCTACTCGACACAAAAACTCAAAGCATGTACGTAGTCAGGAAGAATCAAGGGGTAGAGGAGCTAAGTATTGACTCTATCGATTATCTCGAAGCTCTATTTTGAGACACTTTAAGAGTTATTCATTTTATTCGTTTATTCAACGTCTCCTCTTTAACTTCAGACTTCCCTTTGCACTATTGTGACTCTAACTTGAAAAAAAATGAAGCATCACATTTTTCATAGATGGGACTGCTTAATAGAAAAACCGCATACTTTTGAAAAGAAACGCAAAGTATAAATTTTTGTCAAATCACAGTCTCTTTAGGAAGTAGAAGAATACAAGCATCATTAACATCATTTTTGCCAGCAAACATCATGTATCAATCCCTTTATAAAGCTAGATCTTTTTACATAGAATTTATCTACATTGCTTTTACGCCACCATCGATCCGTTTACATTCAATCAGGCTTTTCTGGACGAATAGTAAAACGTCCTTCTTGAGAACTCTGCGTTTTTTTTTTCTTCGATGCTGCGAAGACTATAGGTCATCTCTCCTCATTATGGGCGAGGAAATTCATTTCAGTGGCTTTGCAGAATTGCCAACGAATGCTCCGGCGAAGAGTAGCCGACAATCTTTGCTCGATAGAGCGCGTGTTCCAGTGTTGTTTGTGGTCATCAATTCGTTCCGACGATTACTCACCACGTAGGGAAAAAATGATTCGATGTTTATCGTAGAAGGCGACCGTCCACGAAACAACTATGCTGTTCATGATTTACACCTAGCTGTAGAAAAATTCTTACGTTTTTAGCCGGCAGGTGAAGCTATGCATTGAGACCAATACATAAACATATATAAAAATTGGAATAGTTATAATCGATTGGTTAATAACCTATTTAAAAAAAATCATTTTGATCCCTATCAAGGAATTAGGAGGGTATCTCTTTTCCGAAGCCTCCATAATCCTCATGAAGAAGTATGAAATTCCTGAAAGGGAGAGAACTGAATACATCTGAGGTTAAATGAAAACAGTTTCATACATCAGAAAGAAAAACTGAGCGGTGTGAATGAATGAATGTATGAACGGTTAGACGAATAAATGAATGAGTAAATGGTATGATACAAACATATGCCTTTCACAAAAACCTTTTTCAATCTCACTGAGCGGAACAACTTTGAAAATGAATTTTCCTCTATAATATGTGTAATGTCTTCCCAGAAAATTGGCTAAACTTCGCGGAAAGCAGTCATCCATGCTAATTGTGAATAGATGAGACTGAATGATGAATTGGTAAAGACAAGTTGTTTGTGTGAGGCTTCATTGGCACTGAGAATGACATTCAATCTCAAGGCAATTCTCGACGTATTCGTACATCTAAAACACCACTCAAATTCATTATAGAGTTCCTCAATCTTTCTCCACTCAACGGTCTAATTTTATTTCAAATAAAATTGTCCATGAAGGTTTTGAAGATTTACCTAGAACTGTAGTTGTTCAAGATATCTTAGTCCAATTACATTTCATTGTACTTTGTCGTTGGCTTGGGCGCATTTGAACGCCCTGAAGCGAAGATGAATCCTATGGAAGAACGTGATTCTGCTGTACATTGGTCAATCGAAAAAGTAGAGTAGAAGAGAAGAGCTTGATAGTATCGTACAAGTAGTGAGAAGTTTTGTTGGTTTGGGTCTGTTCGAAGAGAAATAAGACCACAAGTGCCTTGCAAAACTAAATTAGGCAGTAAGTATATATCAATGCCAAAAAACCGTTTGACATACTTTTCCAAGCTTCTCTATAGTGAAAATCACACCTTAGTACGGCAGCACTGACCGCAGAGTTCAGTACATTTATTCAGGTATTTGATTGCTGTTCAAAACTAAATAGATGGTTGGAAACAGCTTTACCCAAATCAAGTCGTTCTTCTTATGAAAGAATCCAACACAATTTCTTACACAGTATGTGAAGCTCCAGCTTCATTATCATTAAAACGACTTCGATTATTGAACTGATGAAGGATATTAACAGCTGCTGCCACACTGACGGCGCAAATGCTTGTGGCAGGTCGTCCTAAAAGATTATGGGAAATCATAGCTAACTAGCCGAGAACGATTCTAACAGTGAGTGGATCAGTTCTTCCTTGGCAAAGACCCTCTAGATGTAAGTTTTTTACGTAGTTATTCTTTCCAATCTCATTTTCACTCTCAGCGAATTAATCGGTCATTGATATGAAGCTTAGTTCATGCTCAGTCAAATGGTTCGTTTTTCCAGAATAACTACCAAGCACCCAGTGCAAATATCAGTGACTGGTAATTTATGGAATGTGTGAAATTTCAATAGGTAAGAATTTTTCTAAAGACATTGTTTGGGTTTTTACAAGTCATAAAATTTCGTCACCCCCCTAATAACTATGGTGTTATCAAAATTGCAATGATTTATGACAGTGGTTTACTTCTTATTGAGCTTTCAAACAAAAATGTTGGGCCGGTTTTAACTTACAGATCCCTGCTGGGAGACAATAGCCCTTTGCATCAATTGGACCCCATGCAGCGGGATGATCTCCTTCTGTTGTCAAGTTTCGAAGATTAGGAATACCTCGCCGTCCTCAGTCACCATGTGTGGTTCCGAATATTCAAAACGATAGCAGTAGCAAAATTATCTGATTATTTTTACAAAAACATATGCCGCCTTTTTTTGAAACATTTTAAGACACCATTTATGGAACTTGCCCCTATACTACACTGAGATCTTTCTAAAAAGCACTTGTTCCATTTTCGTTTAAGTGCTCCCAATCAAGAGATTAAATTTTGTAGAAATATTACGATGCTTACATTGCGATATATATTGCCCAAAGGCGCTGAAAAATTCAGAATCTTACGAAGGAAGTTGCTCTGCTTCCGCATTTGCATCAAGCTTGTGGATATTTTTTTTGAGGAAGCGTGTTGGATTTTTTGATGTACTTAATTTGCTGGCTTAGATCACCCTGCATTGGTTGCACTAGTACTAGTTAAATTCGGTCTTAGCATCATTAAGGATGTCTAAAAAAAACGAGGTACCACGACTTTTGCATAAGCACTTGGTAATTTTTTCTTCTTTTTATTTATGTTACTTTTCTTGGTTTTTAGCAGAAGCAGTTATAATCACTATAGAAGTTTAGTGTTCGATCTAGAACTCGAGCTTGCAGAGAGATGTTGAAGCACATTTTTTGAGCAACGACAATTTATTTCTGATAATTAT